>OZ038394.1:31634231-31789731 GCA_964036045.1 Eutreptiella sp. 'Long Island Sound 2002' | reverse complement strand
ACCCACCTGACGGGCTGGAGCGCTCATGCAAAACCTCACACAGCGGACAGGAGAGGCAGTGAAGTCACCCTGGGCCTCTGGGGGTCTCTAGGGGAACCCAGGCCCCAAGAAGAACAGGAAGCGCATCAGGGTCAGAGCGACGCAGGGCATCAAGCCCCCCCCCCCCCCCATGCCCGCGCCCACAGTAGGAAAACAAGAGAGCGGTGGACGCATAAACTACGCGCACGGGGCAGGTCGGTACCCG
Source organism: Eutreptiella sp. 'Long Island Sound 2002' (assembly GCA_964036045.1). Classification (NCBI taxonomy): domain Eukaryota; phylum Euglenozoa; class Euglenophyceae; order Eutreptiales; family Eutreptiaceae; genus Eutreptiella; species Eutreptiella sp. 'Long Island Sound 2002'. The sequence continues at coordinate 31,789,487 of OZ038394.1, read as the reverse complement.
GGACGTGCTACAGACAGCCGGTCCGCAGCCACAACATGGGTACCCCCCCCCCAGCTCCACAGCGCGCTGCGCACAGTAAGAGCGGCCAGAGGGCGGGAGGAGCTGCAGACCAGGAGGAGGGGCAAACCCCGGCAGGTAGCAACAGAACAAGCAGGCAACCCTGGGGCATGCAGGGGACCGCGCGCATGCAACAGCAGCCGGCCCCCGCAATCACTAGGCTCGGGGGGGGGGGGAGGGGGGGCAGGCCGAAACAGCAAAGAAGCGGCAGCACTGCAGCCGCCTGATGCCGCATGGCAGCCAGGAAAACCGGCCAGATGCTGAAGGAGCAGGACGATGGCCGCGGCGGCAGACGAAAAACCACGGACCAAGGGCCGGACACCGAATACAGCTGCACCGGGTGGCGCATGCCGCACCTCCCTTGCCGCCCAAGGCAAACCAGCCAGTTGAAGCCACAGCAAGCCATGTGGCGTCCGTGCCGCGAATTCCCTGCCTTCCCATCACAACCAAGACAGGGCGCCCGACAGGCTAACCCCCACACGCTGGCCCGCTCCACTACCAGTGGGCAGTCATCCCCCCCCCCCCACCGGTGGCGGGCCCAACCCACGCGTAGAGCGGGCAGCGCAACTATCCCCTGTGGTGGGCCCACCCCATGTGCTTCGGTGCGTGCTCCGGGAAGTGCTGTAGCGCTGTGTAGGTGGCCTCAGCGTCTGCGGCCATGTGGGTGAAAGATTCGTACTTGGAGGCCCGGGAAGGGCAGTCCGCGGGATTGAAGCGTGATGCAATCCAACTGAGGCGCATCCGAAGGCCCGACCAGCGCAGGGCATGCGCTATACGCCGCAAGTGGCGCGCTCGTGCTGGGCTGGCCGTGCTGCTCTTATTTTTGATTGTGGACCAGATGGCAGACATGTTGTTTGCCACCAGGTGGAGCTGAGTTAGCCCCTCGTAGGCTGCGGCCTTGGTGGCCATCTTGATGGCCGCGAGCTCAGCTCCCTGTTGGGAGTGAACCCAGCGTGGCAGTGTCCAAATGCGCATGCCGCGGTCAGGGGTCCACAGAGCGGCCGTCCATTGGTCAGCGTCGTATGCCGCGTCAACGTACCACATCTCCTCCGCCACGTGAAGTGCCGGCGGTGCCCGCCATGGGGTTATGCCAATCGCAAGAGCTTCCATGAGCCCCCTGAGGACTGCCGGAGGGGTATACTTGGACTGCCTGGGTCCCCAGTTGAGCCACGCCAGGGATCCCGCCAGAAACGGCATGGCCCCCCGTCCCGGCCGCGAAGCCCACACCAGTTTCCCGCACAAACGACGCATGGTGCGTTGGCCATACCCCCTCGTGGCCAGCTGAATCCACATGGCTGTGGCCGTAGCCATGAATTCGGCCGACTGCTGTAGGGTGTGCCGCTGTCCATCCAAGTGTTTCCCCATCCAAGTCAACCGGGTGGTTGGCTCCACGTGGGACTTAGGGCTGACAACTTGTCCACGAGAACTGCCGTTTCCGTGCGAAGGCAGCTCGCATCCGCCAAGACCAGCAAGATATCATCCACGTACTGAATGAGGATTACTTCCCCAGGAAACTGCAGCGTGAGGTAGGCCGCGAGCACCTCGACAGCCATGCCGGGACTAGCCGTCCAACCAAAAGGGAGGCTGGGGATGGCGTATGTAATCCCCTGTATGCGGAACCGGAAGCTGGTGGAGTACTCAGGGGGAAGGCGCACGGACCAGAACATGTTGGACACATCAAGCATGGTGAAGTGTGCCCGAATGTGCTGAGCACGCATGAGCTCAAGGAGTGCCGCGAGCTGCGCCATGCTCGGGAGTTCAAAAGGTGGCGGTGGAGGTCCCATCATCGCATTGAGGAGGCGGAGATCGGCAATTATTGCCCCTTTTTCTTGCGATTTTGGAATAGAGAAAGCGCGCATATTGGCGGTAACGTCCTGGTGGCAGCGGATCAGGAGGCCATCCCTGTGCATGGCCTTAGCCAGTACAGCCAGCGCCCAAGTCGCCCATGTTGGGGGCCACACTGAGCGCCCTCTCGATGTCCTGCGGAAGGTGCTTGTGCCAAACGTCGGCACATATGGGGATGGATCCTGCCGCCCCGATACCATTGCTGGGGATATGCAACGGCAGCATGTCGCCTGGTTTGTGCTTGGGTCGGGGGCTGGTGTCCGTGACCAGGGCGGTCCTTAACGGAAAAAAAAAAGTGTTCCGGTTGGCGGTTGGCAGTTGGCAACTGGCGGTTGGTGGCGGTTGGTGGTGGTTGGCGGCAGTTGGTGGTTGGTGATTGGTGATTGGTGGTTGGTGGCGGTTGGCAGTGGTTGGCAGTTGGCGGTTGGTCGCCGCTGGCGGTTGGCGGCAGTTGGTGGCTGGCGGTTGGTGGCGGTTGGTGGTTGGCGGCCGGTGGCTGGCGGTTGGTGGTTGGCGGCCGGTGGCTGGCGGTTGGTGGTTGGCGGTTGGTGGCAGTTGGCGGTTGATGGGAGTTGGCGGTTGGCGGTTGGTGGTCCCTTGGGGCGGTCCTTAAGGGCGGTCCTTAGCAAAAAAAAAATCTGGTCCCTTAAGGACCGCCCTGTCCGTGACAGGGGAAATGTCACCCTCCCGAGGGTCGCGATCAGCCAATACTGTCATGACAGCACAAAGGTGCTCAGTAGTCTCCAACCATGTCGTCGTGTCCCACGCCCGATTCATGGCCAACATCGCCATGTCCTCCAGGAGAGGTAGGATGGTGCTGGTCTGCGGCCCTTTGATGGACATGCGTTGTGCCGCCCTGCGCATGGCATTCCTCAATGCGTCAAAAGCGGCTATCTGATGTGGTTCGGTTCACTTGTGGCAGTGGCAGGGGTCCTGGGTTCCATTGCAGGTAGCATGCCCCTTTCCTAGGCGCGAGGAGGTCGTAGCCCCAAAATGGGGCATGGTCTGCCCGTGGGTCAGCTTCACTGTGTGGCCCGTTTGCATTGGCGGACTGGAGGGAGCATGCATCTTGCGGCAAAACCTGTCGCATTTTTCTGTGCGGGGCTGGGGTTTCACCTGTGGGCTTGTGCGGCCGCTATTCTGGTCTTGCTGGGCCATCATGCTCTGCACAGGTGGCCACACTTGCTGACGATGCTGCGGGGCAGTAATCGGTCGTGGCCTGGGCGCTGGATGCTGGGCTGAGCTGGATGCTCGCTCGGGACACCTGTGTTGGCTGGTCGGGGTACCCCCGGAGGCTGTCAGGGCACGGCTGGGCTTCGTTCGGCTTGCTCGTAGTGCTTTGCCTCGCTTCCCCGTAGTCGACGGGCATCTCGTCAGCGCCAGTGGGTGGTAGCGGGCTAAGAGCGCTCGGCGCGGCTTGTCGCCTCGGTGAACGCGGGCAGAGGGGACTGCTGGAAGGCTTTGCAGGCTTTGGGGTGCAAAACAGGCGGCGCTCCACATCGGGTTGCTGGGCTGGTGTTGCAGTTGTGGCAGTGGCAGGTGCTGCAGTCCCGGCCCCTGCAATGTGATGTGCGCAATCTGCACCTGTATCATCTTCGACATCAATAAAGACGACGTCCACTTGCGGGCTGAGAACAACTGCAATTTGCTGGTTGCTCCGGTGCGCGACACTGCTGCCAGTGGGCGCAGATAATGATGCAGGCAACGACGGGCCGTCACTACTGCATGGCGCGGCATCAGGCTGTGATTCATCAGCGTCATGCGGTGGTGCATCACTTTGCCCTGTGCGCGTTGCTCCGCTCTGGTTTGGCGCCGTTGCATCTGACGACGGTGCACCTGCTTGGGGCTGGATTTTAGGGTCCGGGTAAGGCTGCGAGGCGAGGTCCACCGACTCTTCCCCTGAGCTAGACGAGTCGTCGTCGTTGAAATGTGGGTTGTGGAGGATGTGTGCAGGTGGGGCAGCCCTGCGGGCCGCCCGGGAGGCGACAGGTGCCCAAGCTTCTCGCGGCCATAAATCCTTGGTAGCGATGACGCCATAGTCGAGGTCTCGTGCTGGTGAGCCAGTGAATCTGGCAGGGAGGGGCACGCACAGGGTGTCCGGGAGCGCCCAGGTTGGGGGGTGGCGGGCGTAGTGGCGGGCCTGTCTGGGCGACCTCCACTGGGCCCACTGTTGGAGGCCCACAGTGGTGCCCCTAAGCCACATGTACGCTGCTGCTGAGAACCGCTTCCACGGGTGTCATTTGACGTGGGCGCTGGGGTGCCTTCCACAAGGTCTTGGAGACAGCGGGCTGCGAGTCCGTCGCCGGGGAAGAGGGGTGTGGTGGGGAGCTGGTTTGGCCGTCGGAACTGGTGGAGGTATTCGCTCCATCGCTCAAGGTACGGGCTGAGCGGCACTGTGACCCATTCGGCATTGGCCTTTTGTTCCCAGAATGTGATAAATCGTGGGGTCGCAATGCCGTCCCAGGTAAAGCTGCCAATATCGTCGACCCGGAGGGCAAACACGGCGGCACACACCACTGCAAAGAAGGTGCATGCCCACGCCCAGTGGTGTCGGCAGCGTCCCAGTCGTTCAAGGTGTTGCCCAGTGGCCCAGATGCGGGGCCGTGCGAGGTGCGCGGTGCCTTTGTCAATGGCCCGTACTTGGAGCCACATTCGCGCGGTAACCACTTCCGGGAGCATCTGTAGTTTAGCCAGCATTTGGAATCCTGATACAGTGTTACGGGCCACCGATCCGCCGCGCCGCCGGTGCCCAAGGAGGAGGAGTCGGCCGTCGATGGCAAGTTGGACGTCGGTGTTGCCGTTGTTATCCATGAGTGTGTTGCACATGGCACACAGATAGGTGTCCCTTGTGCCTTTGGCGAATGCTCGCGTGGCGAACGCGAGCGTGTCCGCAAGGTGGTCGCGGAGCCCAGCTCTGGGTGCTGCACGGTATGCGTCCCACGCGGCAGCCACCGTGGTCGTTCCTTGGTCAACCACCGGAGTTTGGTGGTGTGGGGAGGGGTACAGCGGGGGCGGGGGGGTGGCGGTTCAGGCTTGGGGGGGCTGTCCGCCCTGCTGGTGGAGCATGTGGAGCAGGGCTGCGCTGCAGTCCGTGTTCTGTGCGCCGGTGGCCGCAGACTGGTGCGCGGTGGCGGCGGCGGCCGCCCCTGCTGTGGGTTGGGGGCACGGGAACTGGGCCCAGTGCATCTGCCCACATCTGTTGCATGGGGCTAGGGGCGGCGCGTTCATGTCAAATGCCGGGTTGTGGCTCACCCACAGCGTTTAGGGCCCCATTTGCTGAATTTGGCCCCCCTGAGCTTTCCATGGGCACATGCGGGCTATGTGTCCACGTCCACCACAGTTGAAGCACACCGTGCCTGACCCGGTTGCAGCCAATTGGGGTTGCATCGTGGCCATCGGGCCCTGTAGGCCAGGGTGGGTCGTAACCGCCGGGGCAGACGGGCGTCCCTGCCGCTTTGCCCGTAGTTCTTCGTCGAGGACCCGCCACACCGTGGCGGGTAGTGCTTGTTTGGCCCATGCGCCCGTGGTGTCCTCTAGGGCGAGCTCATTGAGCACCGCTGCCAGCGATGTCATCCATGCATACGGCCATGCCTCCGTGAGGAACCGGTCCACTGCTGCTGGAGTGAGTGGGGGAATCAGGGATTGGCGCATGTGCTCAACTTCCAACTTTTGGGCCGAGAGCAGCGCCACAATCTCTCGCATCCTACTCTGGTCCATAGCCACGCCACCTGGTGTGGGGTCTGGTGCACCTGCGGGGGGAATACTAATGAACCGGAACTCGTTGAAGTCAGGTCGGAGGTTCTTCTGAGCTGCATATGCCCCCAAGGCGCGTACCGCCGTAGTGCGGTCAAAGTCCAAGCTTGCCGTTGCCACGGGTGCGGCCAATTGCTCCGTGGTGGTTTCGGCTTCCATCAAATACTCTTCCATGTCCACCTCCCACTTGTCGAGGTCCGCCGCGTAAGTGCTGCGGCTTGCGATAGCTGCGTACGGCCCGGCAACCCAGCGCGCCCAGTCAAGCACCGTAGGGTGTGTTTGCGCGGGTGCCGGTTTTGGTGTCGTCGCTGCGAGTGTTTCGTCTGCGGACTTGTGGGGCACGCGGCGGAATACTCCTGCAATGAAGTCTAGCTGCAAATGACGGCGTCCATTGTAAGCCGCCATGGCACGCGTGGCCTCCTCCACACCCAAGGCCAGTCCCGCCCGCGTGGCCATGGCCGCTATTGCACCTTTGGGGACCTCCTGCTCAGTGAGGGCCTCGAGGAAGCCCAGTTCCCATTCATCAAGTTGCTGCTCAAAGTGGGAGCTTTTGAGCAGCGCTTGGTATGGTCCCTGTACCCATTTTGACCAGGCAAGCAGTGAGGAGTTGGCCGCCGTGGGGTTGGTGGTCGGTTCTGCCGATGTCATGGTAGTGTCTCCCTTTGCGTGATTGTTCTTGGCGGGCATGCCGCCTCGCAGGCGGCCCCGCATCTCTAGAGTGGAGTACTGTCCAATACCGTATTGGGCCAGGGTCCGCCCACCTTGTGACAGCGGCTGTCCCGCGAACACAAGCCGCTGTTGGTCCGCTGGTACACGCTGTCTGTCACGAACAGTGACAGTGGCGACAGGGTTGTGCCATGAGGATACGCGAACCGTCAGGGTGCGCCCTGTGTCCGTTTTCACGAATATTTGTCGCACCGGGTTGGCGTCGATGTAGCTGGTAGCATGGCGATGACGTGCTCTACAGCTTGCAGCGTCCATGTCGTTGCGGCTCCTTCCGCAAGAGTTGCTGAGGTTGTTGGCTGCAGCGCTAGTCCGCGGATCGAAGGTCTGTTGGTCGCCCTGCCTTCCACTTTGGTCATACTGTTGCGCCCCCGTGGTGCCTTGGCTGTCGCTCGACTGTATCACGACGAGGTCCACACTCCGGGCCAATGGTAGTAGGTAGGCGACCAGCTCCGCCCCCCCTGTGATGAGGGCACTCATCTGCCATCTTGGTTCGGCTTGCTGCCTGGGTGCCCTGCCGTGCTCGCGATACAGGCTATGCGTGTTCCCGACCGCGTGGCGCGCTCGCCCTACTGCTGCTTGATGTCCACAAAGGCAAGTGGCGATCGGGGGGGGCGATGGCTGTGTCACCATCCCGTGGCTTAGCGCCTGTCCGCCCTGCGCCGGCGCGCAATTCCACAGTCTTTGCAGTGGCGGTGGCAGCCTGAAGATCCTTGTTGTCCGGTCCCTCAGCACCCTTGTCATCCTCAAGATATAATGTGTGCCTGCCCGCAATTGCATCAACGAATTGCCCCACGGCTGCTGTGTGGGCGCGGGGCTCCGTGGTGTGCAAGGGGCCAACACATGGGACGGGTGGAATATTGCCCGAACAGGTCGTTGGGAGTGGTTCCTGCAGTCCCGCGTGCAGCTGCAAGGGCGTTCGTACGCCGTGCGTCATCTCAGCGTCATTGGCAGTGCTGCGGTGTACGGGACCATGGTCTGCGGGTTGGCCCCAGAAGTACTGCAGCGTGGGGCCGCTGGCGGCGGTGGAATCCACGATTCAGGGCTGGCCGAAGTGGCGGGGGCGGCAGCTGCGCGAGTGAAGGGGTTGGCGGCGTTGCCGGCATAGGCGCCGCCATAGGTGACCACAGTCTGGGCGCTTGCGGAGGCGGCGGAGGCGTCTGAGCTTGGTGCGTCGGGGCTCAAGGGGGCGCTGTTGCTGGGCAGATGAGGTCGCGGCCTCAGGCTCGGCCTAAATGACGATAACCGCTGGCACGCCGCCCATGATTGTCAACCTCCACCCACGGCACGATGTTGCCCACTGCGGGGTTGGCTGTGCACCCGTCGCCTGTCCAACTCTGGTTGATGGCAAAGGGCCTGCAGTCGTATCCTGCCATTCATTACGCGCCGCGGCACCCGCGTGGGCCGCTTCCAGCGCAATCGCTGCTTCCAGTGTCCCCAGCGCCATCGGGACACCCGAGTGGGTCGCTACCGACGGCGCCGGCTGCCCCACGTGTCCGAACCTCAGCACGACCTTTGTCCGGGCAGTCGTCAGTACCGCCTCCGTCGTCGTCGTTTCTCCGACATGTACAGCCTGTGGCGCCGCGACGTTCAGTAGCTGCTGGTCAGTCAGTGCGGCATCCTTCTCCTCGCGGGGCGCTGCGGCTCCATTGAGGGTGTGCCATGCGGTGTCCATGTCGGTGCCCCAGAGGTCGATTGCCAGGTTCCGCAGTGTGTGCACCTCCTTGAGCGCCGCGTAGGCCCGCTCAGCGCTGCCGACCAACTCGTTCCGCGCCAGGTTGATTTGCAGCCCGTGCAACCCTGTGGTGTCTTGCAGACCCGCGAGCGCGCGACCCAGGGCGCAGGCGGCGGGGAACACGTGGGCGAGAGTGGCCAGGGCGATGCGGGAGGCCCAGCTCTCAACGGGACACTCACCAGTCGCGCTGGCTTGCACGTAGTGTCTGAATATGCAGAGCATAGCCAAACGTTCTTTCTTGATCTCCTTCACCTTCAGCTCAGCGAAAGTGTCAGGGTCGTCAGCCAAAACCAGAAGATCGAAGGCTTCACCAGGGTGGAGCAGATGCGGCTCCTCGCGCACAGGATCACCGTTCACACAGTAGGCCTTAAAGGCACCCTTCAGGACAAATTGGAAGACCATGCTAGCAAGGAAGGACTGAGCGTGCACTAGATTGGAGCTGTCAAGGTAGTCCAGATCGCTCTCAGGGAAGTTCTGATCACCAGCCTTGAACCACAGAGGCTCATCGATTTGCATACCAGCATACTTGGCTAACAACTCAGGGTTCAAGAAGCCCAAAGAGCCCAACATATCCCGACGAGCGTGGATCAACTCGGCCTCACGGTATGCGGCGAATGTGGCAGGGTCAGCGGCCAAACCGGCGGCACCCCAACCGTAGTCACCAGGGTACTCACCATTGTGGTCGTCAGGGTTGGAGGCATCAGAGAATGGGCCCCACCACTTGTTGCGGTCAGGACCACAGCAGGCAGTCAAGTTGTCATATACACGATCAGAGGCAGCCACCATGATAAAAAAAATATACTGCACACGGGGGGGGGGGGGGGGATGAGGCTGGAGGAAAATGGGGCGGGGAGTGGTGTGATGTGGCTGGGACGAGGATGTGAGTGCCGGCAGTGGGCTGGGGGGGAGGGGGGGTGCAAGTGTGGGAGGTGCCTGGTAACAGGCAATAGAAGACAGATGAGTGGTGATAGGCGTAAGGAGTCTGGAGTCTGGTGTCTAGTGTCTGGTGATTGGTGACAGGTGTCCGGGGTTTGGTTGTTGGAGTCTGGTGAGTGGTAGTTGGTGTCTGGAGTCGGGAGATAGGTATCAGGTGAGAGGAGACTGGTGGCTGGTGTCTGGGGGGGGGGGGGGGGGGTGATGTGGGCGGAGCGTGGTATGTGAGTGCCGGCGGGGGGCTGGGGGGGTGGTGCAGGTGTGGGAGGTGCTTGGTGACAGGAGGCGGAGGACAGACGACCAAAAAATACCGTCTGGAGTTTGGGGGCAGGCGTCATTTGAATGGTGATAGGTGTCTAGGGTACAGTGGCTGTTGTTTGGTGAGTGGTGGTTGGTGTCTAGAGTCAGGTGACTGGTGACAGATGAGTGGAGGCAGGTGCTTCGGGTCTGGTGATTAGTATCGGTGGGGACGACAAGTGTCTGAAGCCTGGTGTTTGGTGTCTGGTGGATGGTGACAGGTGTCTGGGGTTTGGTAACTGGTGCCAGGTGAGTGGCGGTTGGTATCTGGAGTCTGCTGATTGGTGTTGGTGGTTGGGACGTGGTCGTGAGTGTCAGTATTGGGCTGGGGCTGCAATGGGTCAGGTTGCAATGTCCGCATTAGGCTCCAGCCGCGCCTGCTCCCCACGGCCTTCACTGCCTACTGTCCATTGTTTGAGCCAATGTCCGCCGATCGTCCGCACCGCCAATGTCTTGTGTGCTCGCTCCCTGCCCTCTCCCTAGTCATCTCGTCCTTTACGGTCTGATCTGGGCCCTTGGACTCGTGGACTCTATTGGGTTAGGGGTGCATACCGGTCAGCGGTCAGTTGCACGCTGTGCGTGCTGATTGTTGGCCCCGTTCGGCCCGCACCACGTTGGACGGTTGTTGGACCTTAGGTTTAAGAACCTAGTGGGTTCAGGCTTCGGTTAGGGGGTCACTACATTCAACATTCAACATTCAGTTTGGTGTTGTGTGTTAGGGGGTGAAGCACAGAGCATGCTGTGCTGCATGACATCGTAGATTCGGTGTCTGCAACTGGCTCAGTGTCTGAGTCCTCCGCCATCCAGGTGTCCGACGGCGCCTCTTCCGGGGGGGTTCCCCCCCCTTCCATTTCGACCAAGTTCAGCGACCACAACAAGTTGATCCTAGCACTGGGCGTGAGCGGGGACGGCGGTTCTGGTGTCTGGAATGTGCACCTATTGGGCCCTACTACCCGTGGCGTGTGATGCACTCCTGACATGGGGCTGGGGGGGGGGGGGGTTGTAGGAGTGGGTAGTGCTTGGTGTCGGGACACAAAAGATAGACATTGGTTAATTAGTGTTTGAGGTCAGGTGACTGGTGCTTGAGAGTGGAGGCGTGGGGTGGGGGGATGATGTTGAATGTGTTGCTGAAATGGTGTGTGGTTGAGGTGGCGTAGGTGAGATGGATGAGGTTGTGTTTTTTGGGCTTGGGTTTTGGGCGTGTGTGACGGTGGGAATATGGTTTTCTGTTGGTGGGTGGTTTGTTGGGGAAATTGGGGTAAGAAAGTTTGACTGGTTGAGTAGAACAGGTGCTGAATTCAGAGAGAGGGATGTTCCAAGGGTTCCTGTTGGAGGTGGGGACGAGTGAATCGAGGTTGGAGATGGGGTTGTCCTGGAACCATTGGCTAAGAGTGTGAAGAACGGTGCTGAGAGGCTTAGTGCGGGATTTGAGTTCATGGAGTAGATGTGATTTGTGTGAGGGGTAGGATATGTTTGCTGGGGGAGTGCGGAGGGTGTTGCTGAGAGATGTGGGGATGAGAGTGCGGATGTAGTTGCGTTTTCCCCCCGAAGTGGCGGAGTGATACCATTTGTCGACGGTGGGGCGGGTGGTAGAGGACCAAGTGTTGTTGATGAGTTCGCGGAGGTGAGTGGCTTTTGAGGAGAGGCATAAAGCGGTGAAGGATGTGGGGTCAAGTGGGTGGTTGGTGTGGCAAAGGGGGCAAGTGTAGTCTTTTAGGTTGTAGTGTGGGGCGTAGCCTTTGCAACTACACAAGCCATTCACCCATTTGAAGTTCAGTCGGGAGAACCATGAGGAGGTGAGAAAAAAGGTGGTGCTAAGCGAGAGGTGGATGTTGTTGTGTGTGTGTGTGCTTCATGTAGGAGCTTGGTGTGTTTGGCGGTGATTTTGCCGGGTAGGGGAGTGTTGTGATAGAGGATGGTGGGAGAATCGGGGGGGCTAAGTTGATTGGCGGGGATGTGGATATGGGAGGAGATCCACTTGGAGACGGTGTCGGCAACATTGTTGCCTTCGAAGTTGGCATGGCCTTTGATCCAAGTGAAGATAATGGTGAGGTTTGTTTGTTTAAGTGGTTTTGGCATGTGCACGCCCTGCCCTGCACCGCCCTGCACTGCCCTGCACCCCTCTGCACTGCGCACTGGACATGGACAGCTACTGTATTTGCAGGCCCCCTGGGGGCACGATGATGGCCTTTGGCCGCGCTTATAGCGCCACATAGTGCGTAGTACAACACCTCCCGGGCGAGTAGTCCCCCCGAAAGCACAGTCAGAAGAAAAGCATCAACTGGGAAGCACAGGGGGGGGGGGGCGGTCATCCTCAGTCTCTGCCACTGCCACTGCCACTGTACCCCCCCCCCCTCCCAAAACCTCAGTTTTTATGGAAAACTTCGGTTTTGGCATGTGCACGCCCTGCCCTGCACCGCCCTGCACTGCCCTGCACCCCTCTGCACTGCGCACTGGACATGGACAGCTACTGTATTTGCAGGCCCCCTGGGATAAAAATTTTGACTGTCATCCCCCCAACCAGACAGGAAGGGGGACCGTGCACGGTCGCACCGCCTTGTCGCGGTCTGCAATAGCCCCCCACGCTGCCCATTGCGGCGAGCTCACCCACAGGCGCTCTTTTGCCGCCGCCTCGATCACTGCTGCCCTGCCCCCCCTCCCGTCCCATGCTCGGCTGATGGAGTCCGCTGGATTTAGTGCGGACTGTACCCAGCAGAGGGTCAGCTGCAGCCCCGTCCAGCGGAGGCAGTGGGCTATCCTCCGCAGTATGCGCTGCTGCTGGACCTTGCCCGCCCCCGCCCTCCCCCAAAGGAGCTGGGCCAGCGCCCCCATGTTGTCCCCCACGAGCACCAGGCGCCGCGCTCGTCGCGCCTGTGCATCGTCCAGCGCCACCAGCGTCCCCCACAGCTCAGCCGCCTGCTGCGTGGTCACCCACGCGGGGCACAGCGACAGATCCGCCCCCCCCGGTCCCCAGGAGCCGACGCAGTAGGAGGGGTCATTCCCCGTGGTAAGGGCACACCTGGCCGCGTCCACAAACACGCGCACTGCTGGCCCCCCTGCGGTAGTGTCCGGCTCCCAGCCTCGGTAGCACTGGGCTATGGCTTCGCAGAGACCGCGCACCACTGCCGCCGGTGTGCGCCAGGCCCAGCGCGGGCCCCAACGCAGCCATGACCGGGCACCCGCCAGAAAGCACCCCCCCAGGTTCCCTGGGCGACCCAACCACCCTATCTTCCCTAGTAGCCGCCTCAGGGCGACATAGGTGTATGGCCTGAGGGCCAGCCTCACCCATGCCGCCACCACCGCCGCCACCGCCGATGCCGCCGGCGCCACCCTGCACCCTGCAAGGTCCACATCCTTGCCCATCCACCGCAAGGAGCGCTGCGGCGTGAAGACGGACTTCTCACTGATGAGGAAGCCCGCCTGTCGTAGGAGGCGTGCCGCACTGCCGGTGACAGTGGCCACCTCCCCCGGTTCATAACCGACGAAAAGGATGTCATCCAGGTACTGTACCACCACCACCCCCCCCTTCCCCAGGTCCCGCAGCAGGTCGGAAATAAGGGCCTGGACCAGCCCAGGCGCCTGGTGCCAGCCAAAGGGCACCCGCAGAAAAGCATACGTGTGCCCCTGGGCCGCCACCCGGATGGTGTTTGCCAGGGGGGGGGGGAGCTCCACACTCCAATAGCAGTTAGCTATGTCCAGCTTGGTGCCCCACAGCCCCCCCCCCCCCTGCCCCACCCACCCTTCCCCCCAGGTCCCCGAGGAGGATGGCCAGGCCCTCCAGCGACGGCAGCTTGAAGGGGCGGGCCTTGTACTTGCATCCCCGGTTGAACATCTTCATGTTCACAATCAGGGCGCATTTGCGCTCTGATTTCCACTTGACGAAAACCTCCGCATTCGCATCCCCCCCCACCACGCTGACCAGGCCCTGGGACGCGAGGGTGGAGAGGAGGGCTGCCACCCGTGGGCAGCGGGAGGGGGGGAGGGGATGGACACGCCCCCCCGCCCTGCCAAACTCGGGGTCAGCCCAGTCCTTCCAGACGTGCGGCGGGACTTGTACGCGCCCCGCGTCCCCCAGCCCACGCGCCGCGAGCTCCACAGTGACGCGCGACTGGTCGTTCAGGCGGGTCGAGGAGCCCCCATCGAGCGGGATCTCGCCCCCCGCCAGGAGGTGCAGTGCCTCCTCCGCCAGCGCCAGGTCCGCGGCCGCTGCCCTCTCCTTCCACGCCGGGCGATCCACAGCCCACTTGATGGACTCCGCCCACCACGCCTGCAAGAGGGGCAGGACATTGTCAGCAGGGGCCTTCAGGCTGCGCCCCATGTGGCGCGCCGCCGCCTCCAGGTGGTCGTTCCAGTCGAGGCCGCACCTGGCACACCGGGCAACTGCCAGCTGCATCCCCAGCCGCTCCGCTGCGCCGTCTCGCCGGCGCCCCGCCGGGTGCCTGGGTGCCTCTGGTGCTCGCCCTTGCTGGCGTGACCCGGGGTACAGCTGCGGAACGGGGGGCTGCGGTTCGGCGGTCGGCTGCTCCATTTGCGGCCTGCTTGGCCCGGGGCTTTGGGGCGGGCTCAGCCCGCGGTGTCCGCGCTGCGGGTGCCGACCGGCCGCGGGCCACGGTCCGGTGCACGTAGGTCTTGCGCTGGCCTTCACGGGGGTGTCTGGCGGCCCTGCGTGCCACCGTGCCGGGCGACTCGTCACTGGAGGAGCCCAGTACGATGGTCTCCTGCATGTCGGAATCGCCACGCAGGCCGGTCCCTTGGCCGCCATGGTTCCCAGCGCGGACATCGGGTGGGGCAGGGGCGGCGCCCGTCCCGTCGGGGCCGCGGGGCCCAAGCGTGCCGAGCGCCCAGAGCTGGTACGCGTGGACCGGCCGGATCTCGACCCCAAATCCCGGCGTTGGCCAGGGCACATTGTCGGGCAGGAAGAACTCCCATCCAGGGGGCGCGCTGGCATACCTGTGCGCCTCCGCTTCGTTGTCCCATCGGCCAGCCACCGCGATGCTGGCGACGGCGGCCCCGAACGCCCGCATGGCCGCAGCTCCTCCGCGTCTCCACGCGTGCCACCCCATGGATTCCCACCCCGTGGCAGCCAGCAAACCATGGATCGCCGCTTGGAGGTCGAACGCGGCAGCCATAAGCGGCACTGACGCGGGCCTGCTGGACACCCACGGGTGGGCTGCCATCGCCGCGCGCCATGCTTCGGGCCACGCTCCCAGCCGTACCGTGACCCAGTCGTCGTCCTTCTTGTCGTCGAAGAACCCCAGCACGCACCGCTTTCGCAAGTCCACGGGCCGTACGCTGGCTGCTTCACCCACCCTGAGGAGAGTGGCGAAGGAGATGACGGCAAGGCCCAGGCAGAACCAGTCGAGGGTGGTCCTGATGCTCCGGGCCATGAGCCGGAGGGTGACCAGCTCGGCCCATACTTGGGTGGGTCGTGGCGCGGCAGTGGTGGTGGCGGCACCTCGTGCCATGAGCCAGTGCACGGGCCGCACCGTGGGTCGTATGCATCCCAGCTTCTCCGCCAGGCGAAGGGCTGATATGACGCCTCGTAGCGTCCCAGGCTGCTGGCCCATGGCGGCGCGTCGGACGAGGTACTGGGACAGTGCCGCCGCCGCGTCCAGCTCGGGCCAGTGCGCCGCGAATCGGCCCACATCCCTGAGGATTGCTGTCCACCGCTCCACGGTTCCAGGGGACCACCGCCGGATGGCCAGCGCGAGGGGCTCCTCCATGTAGTTGCCCCACCATAGGCTGTCCACTGCCGACCCCGCGTATCGGAGGTCGAGTGCCCCGCCCCCTTCGTCATTGGCGCCCCCCTCGCCGGCGGGCCCATCCCTGGCGCTGGCGCCAGGTTCTTCAGCAGCTGGCCGGCGCTGGGGCCGGCCCGGCCGGAAAGGGCGGGGGGGCCTGGGCAGGCGGCGCCGGGCACGGCCCGCCCACGGCCCAGTGGTTGCGGCCACACCGAAAACATGGGTACGGGGGGGGTCTAGTCGCGTCATAGGTGCGGCCCGTGCTGTGCGCTGTGTACAGGCTCTGGCTACCCACGGTACTGAACCCCCCCCGGTACGAGCCCGCGACGGAACCGGCGACTGAGGGGGCCCGCCCCTGGGTACCACTGGCACAGTCCCTGGCCCAGTGTCCGTGCAAGCCACAGCGGAAGCATGCCCCAGGGGGGGCAGGGGCCGGGGCCTGCGCCTGAGCCGGCGCCTGAGTCTGGGTCTGCGCCTGGGTCTGCGCCTGGGTCTGACTCGGCGTAGGCTGCTGGGCCTGGGCGTACCACCCCTGCGGCGCTGGCCGCGCCGCCGCCCCAGCAGGGTGGGTGGGCGTAGGCTGGCAGTCCCTGTAGACCACCTTCCACACCGTTTCCACAACCGCATTGCCCCTCCCAACGGGGTCTTCCGCTTTGAGCCAGGTGCTCAAGGCCTGGACGAGCTCCTGCTGCCAGAGCCAGGGAAGTTGCCCCGCGGTTATCTTGGCTAGTTCTCCCTCGGATAGGGGTGGTACCTTTGGTAGCTGGAGCTCCCGGATGCGAGCCTCCAGCCGTCGTATCTCCGCCTGCTCCGGGGACTCCTGCGGCTCCCGCGGCTGGTCTTGCGGCGTCTCCTCTGCCTGCTCCCGGGCAGGCGGGCTGGGCCGCGGCACCGCCTTCCAAGCAGCCGCCTCGACGTCGAGCCGCAGGTCCGTGGATCGCTCAAAGAGGGCCATGTATATGAGGGCCGTCGGGGCGTCCAGCCCGCCGCCGGCCCACTCCACCGCTCGATCAACGCCCGCCACGGATAGGCCATCCTCCATCAGCCGCTCCTGGTACCGGGCAGCCATGATGCCGGCATCCGCGCTGTCCAGGAACCCGTACGCGGTAGCCGCAGCGTGATCTCGCCACCGCTCCCAGCGTGCGTACTCGGGGGTCTTGACGGGGTCCAGGTCCATGTCGTCCCGGTTGAAAGCCAGCCTGGCCCGCTTTGCCCCCCGGCTCTCCCCACCAGCCGCGTCCGATGACCCATTCGATGTATCCCCCGGCATGGTAGTAGTCCCCCCGAAAGCACAGTCAGAAGAAAAGCATCAACTGGGAAGCACAGGGGGGGGGGGCGGTCAGCCTCAGTCTCTGCCACTGCCACTGCCACTGTACCCCCCCCCTCCCAAAACCTCAGTTTTTATGGAAAACTTCGGGTGCCAAAGGAGGAGGTACCAAGAGCAAAAGGAGTTGTTGTTGGAATTGAAGGGGAAGGTGGAAGAGGATTGAATGAGGTTGAGGTTGGAGCACGTGGTGAGGTTGGCGATGGCGTAAATCAGAGGTTGGGGCAATAGGTGGATGTCGGGATAAAGAAGGGAGATGATGATGGCATAGATTTCAAGGCAACATGAGCAAATGAAATCCAGAACTCTTGCAATAGCAAACATCAGAATTGTTTGACTTTGGCAGGGGCCTCAGGCTCGGGCAGGATCTCTGGGACTGGCGCGCCAAAATGCCCTGGGTTTGGGTCGTCCGACCCATCAGATTCCCAGACATCACTCCTAGAGAGCACAGAGGAAGGCCATAGGGAGCGAGAGGTACGGGATCCTTTCTCAAATCTCCAACATCCCCCCGGGCCCGGGAGGAGTGTAGGTCGTGGCAGATTGGAATCTTCCCAGGGACAGTCGTCCCATCGTGCAACGTAGCGTCGCGCGACCTCCAGCGATCTCCAGCGGC
This sequence comes from Eutreptiella sp. 'Long Island Sound 2002', assembly GCA_964036045.1. NCBI lineage: Eukaryota > Euglenozoa > Euglenophyceae > Eutreptiales > Eutreptiaceae > Eutreptiella > Eutreptiella sp. 'Long Island Sound 2002'. The sequence continues at coordinate 31,772,466 of OZ038394.1, read as the reverse complement.
CCCAGGATAGTAATTCCGGCATGGTTGCCCCATTTCGTATGAACATGGTAGCCCCCAAGCGGCGCCACGCATGCCACCGGAGGTGTGAGTATTCCGTGTCTTGGAGGAGCCGTACCATGACTTGCTGAATGGCCCTGGCCCCACCTTTGACGAGCGGTTGCCCTGGACGTCGACCGAGTCGTAATGCGGTAGCCCTGATGAAACCCAACAAGCGTCTGGCGTACGTACTGGCTGGTCTCGTAATCCACCGGTTGCGGGTTTTGCGATCAAAGAAGGAGACCGTACCGCCCGCCTGATCGATGTCCTGGACCCTAATTGAGGCACTCTCTCCGATACGGTTGCAGTAGGCGATGGCAAGCACGGCGATCGCGGTAACCAACATCTCCTCATCGGTTTGAGCTGCTTCGGCCATTGCCCATAGTGCCGAGAGTGAACCCCACCCTCGTGCCGCCAGGTGCTGGACCTTATCTTTGGCGCGCACAATGCGCCATATAGAGCGGGGGATAAACTGGGCGGCAATTTCGACCTCCTCCAACATTCTGCAGGCAGAGATTGCCTGTCGTATATCCGATGAGGTGTGCTGGTGGCGGTATAGTGATAGGAGGTACTCACGGAGGACCTGGATGGGTGATGACGAGGGTTGTTGGAGGTGCCGCTGCGATAGGGCCCTGAGGTGGCGCTCGTAGGCGTCGACCGTGGACGTGGCCCACGACTGGATGAAAATGGACTCCCACGATACTGAATCCGACTGGTCTCGGTACTCCTGGAACTGGAACAGCCACATGTAGAACTCTGGATCCCTCCTGGTCGGGGGTACAGACACCGGATCCACGGACAGTCCCCCACGGTGTGGGCTGAGTTATTTGGACTTCTTACAGAGCCACTCCCAGTGGCGACCCCCGCACTTGTCACATTCCCCTGGCGGGCGACGGTCTGTGCGAAACTCTCTGCCAGCCGAGGTGACCAGGAACTCTATTCCATCCCGCATGATGAACTTGTACTTACCCCTCCAGTAAAATTCCTCTTCAGACGAGGAACTTGACCCCGACGACCCAGATTCCGAAGTAGACGAGCCCTTGCGGCGTCTTCTGGAGGCGTGGCGCTTTTTGGATGAACGGCTCCTGGATTTGTGGGACCGTCTCTTCGACGAGCGAGATGGGGACTTCTTGTACCTCCCGTACTTTTTGGCGTAAGCATGGTGAGTAGTGACCAGCAACTTCCACAGATGAGCCACCGGCACCGCTGGGCTGTCCAGGATGTCCTCTGCGACCTCCTTGTTGATCAGGTCGGCGAGCTCGTGCATCCATTCCGCAACGCCAGACTCCTCTTTGAACTCGGCAATGACGTCGGGAGTGATAGGCCTGTCCTTGTAGTGCAAGGGCTTCTCCTTGGACTTGCCTCTGGACTCCTTCTTGAGCTTGTCCTTGAGATCTCGGACCTCCTGTTGGAGCGCGGAGAGATCATGCAGAGCCCCTTGCTGCGGGGCGCTGCCTGACTGTTGAGGTTCGACGTGCGGTACAAAGGTTGCCAGGGCAGGATCATAAGCAGAGCGTGTCACATCCTCCCAGGCGACGACCAAATCCAGGACGCGATCAGGACTAATGTCGGACTGGAGCAGAGCGGCCATCTTTTGGGTGAGTTCCGGCAAGTTGTGGCCCGCCCTTTGGCATGTGATGGATACTTCGGCCACTCGTCTGGCTAAATAATCCCCTGGGATCCTTTGAACCCAAGCTGGGAACCCTGTTTGTGCGAATGCCCGCAGGAGGGATATCTCAGGATCGACGTCGTCAGCGGGCCTCTTCTTGTCTCCATTGGAACCCTCATTGTGAGTAGTCATCAGACAAAAGACAACAGATGATGAGTACAAAAATTATGAATCTGTCACAAGTGGTAAATCAGGGCCTGTGTGAAACAGCCCTTTCAGCAGAGCATGAAAGACCGGTTTCGCCGGGGTAGGAGCCTTTAATGGGCGAGGTAGCGGTAAGGATGGTGTTGGAGTGTGAGTTGGGGACAAAAACTATGGCTGAGCCGGAGGGGTTGTTGTTTTTGGGGTCGTCCAAGCTATCGGAGTAGCACAAGGTGGCATGGGGGTGTAGTGTTATGGCTTTTAGGAGGTCGTGACAACCCCAATAGTCGAGTTGTTTGGGGCTGGGTTTTGGGATATTAAAGTGTGTGGTGTAAAGGAGGTATTGGTTCGTAGAAACATGGTTGACATAAGGGTAGGGAAAGTTGGAGTGGGGTTTAAGGTTTAGGGGGACATTGGGTAAAGTGATTAAATGAGCGAATTGTTGGGGGGGATGAATGGGAAACTTGAGCGAAGGAGCGAAGGAGCATGGATGTATCGCCAAAATGAGCGGAGGTGTGCGATTTATGGTGGTATTGAATGGTGCCGGTGATCCATTTTTTTATGCGGGCGTTGTGGGTGGTGGTTCGTTGGTAGGAGGTAGTGTGGGGGGGCCTCAAATGGTCAGGTTGCAGTGTCCGCATTTGGCTCTGGCTGCGCCTGCCCCACAGCTGTCATCGCCATCTGTCCAATCTGCCAATGTTCGGCGGAGCCTCAGCTCGAGGTCTGTTCAGCAGTTCATTCCTCGTCCCTGTGTCCGCTCGCTGCATTCGCTTCCTGGGCTCTACAGGGTTATGCGTGCATCCAGGTCAATGGTCACTCCCTTCCCGTGGTGCTGCTGTAGCTGGCCCCATTCGGCCACACTAGGTCGGGCTTTGCTGGGGCCTTAGGTTGAAAAACCCAGTGGGTACAGGATCGGTTAAGGTCAAAGACATTCAACATTCAACACTCAGGGGGTAAGGCATCGTGACCCTTCAGTGCTGCATGACATCGTTGAAGCCGTGGAGGGGGAGCCCGGCGCGGATGCATCCGAGTGGGGCTCCTGTGACGAAGTCTCATAGTTCAGTTCCTTCCGGGGGGACAGGGGTTCTTCGCCCTCCATTGCCACCAGCTCCAACGATGCTAGTGTGGGGGGGGGGGGGGTGTGGTAGTGTAGCAATCCAAAGCTACTTGAATGGTGGTGAGGGGCGGGACATTGGAGAGTTCGGTGGGGTTGCAGTTTGGGATGTTGTGGCAAGTGAGGTTGAGATGGTAGCATGAGGCGGAGGTGATGGTTTGAATGAGGTTGGCTTCTTGGTTGTCTTGAGTGAGGGCTTGAGGAAGAGAATATTGGTAAGGTGGGGGCCTTCGTTATGCAGGGCGAGCGGCAGGACCCGCCGGAGCAGGCTGAGGGCGAGCCGGCTGTTGCAGCGCCGGCCGCAGAGCCCCCAAATGGAGAGGGGGCGCCCCGAGGCGGGCACAATGCGCCCGAAGAGGGACACTGCAGCAATGCACAGGAAGGTGGGTGGCACATTGCATTGCAGAAGAAATGAGCAGAAAAAACCTGGCTGGATCACTCTGCATCTGGAAAGACGTCCTCACTCAGCAACTACGACACACTGCTTGTGCGGACAGGCAAACAGTGGGGATCACTGTCATTCCTCTTCCATGTACTGACCACACACCCTCAGAAAGACACGCTGCTCTCTGGAAAACTTCTGGCCCGTCAATTTCTCAAAGGCCTCTGCGCGTGCCTGGTTCGCAGGTGAAAGGCGGATCTCAGAAGACTTGCGCCTGTCATCTACAATGACCTTCCACAACTCATCACATCTCTGTTGGTCGTTGCACAGGTTACCAGTGTACCCCACGGGCACCTCAAAACATTTCCTGTTGATGTACAAGGCTTCAGGGCTTTGCGATGTCCCTGGCTGGGTATTCATCTGTGCAGCTGAGCGCAGGGACGTTTTTGGGTCTGTAGCTTCGTGGTCAGAGTCTGGATACAAAGGGGCCTCTGATGCACTATCAGAACTTGAAATGCTATGAAAAGCAGCCCATGCAGCTGCCTCAGTAAGAAACACATCTGCAATGGAATGAGAACTGGGTTTCTTATCAGTCTGCCACTTGATCGTGCACTCAGAGCCCTCCACCGCGAGCACCTTCCCCCAATGCAAATAACCCTTGTCCCTTGACCGCAAGTGGTGAGTGAACACTGCACACACTTTGTCGCCCTTTGAGGCTTTGCAACGCATGGGTTGTAAACACTGGAGTGAAAGGGGGGCAATCAGTGGGGCAAATTGTCAAGCATGGGTGTGAAAGGCAAGAAGGAAAGGGGGGCAGGGGGGTAGGAGTGAGACATTTGCTCCAGCTGCCAGCATGTAGTCCCTTCTTCAATCTTGAGACGTCGGTTCCGCTGAAACTTGAAATTGTGCCCCTGGGCTCTGGCCAACATGGCTGAGTGCCCTACTTTACAAAATCCAGGCATTACCTATGATCCGTTCAAATGACCTCTCTGCATAGGTCCCCCAGCGAAGGAAAATCCCTGTTCTCTGAGCAGATGAAATTGTGCACATGGGCTCTGGCCAAGGTGGCTGAGTCCCCTACTTTACAACATTCAGACAATACCTGTGATCCTCTCTGATGAACTCTCTGCATAGGTCCCCAAGCTCAAAAGGGACACCCCTGTTGTGAACACAAGTTCTGCGTAATGCACCCAAAACCTTCCACATTCATGACATCCCTGCATAGGGTACCTCCTCACCACATGCACCAGGCAACAAGGAAAGAGGGCCACTGGGTGCATATTGGGTCAGTCCCGAAACCCAGGTTCCCCTACTGTATGAGGTTGTGAACATGGGCTCTGGCTAAGGTGGCGGAATAACCTACTGCGCAAAATACAGGCATGGCATTGCCTCTCAGGGGTTGGCTTGGTGCAGTAGCACTCCTTGTAACCCCCCACCCCCGTGCAACTTTTTGGGACATACATGATGATCATGTAAAAATCTTTTTTTTAGCGCGGAATCTTTTTTTTTTAGCGCGAACTCTCTTTTTTTTATGCTAAAAAAAAGATAAGTGCTAAAAAAATAAGATTTCGCATCAAAAAAAAAGCTTGGACCAGAGAAAAATGTTATATGGTCTGAACAAAAAAAATGTGGTACCATTGCATAGGACCAATTGTGGAAAATGTAGGAAACGATTCGGGGTTCCACCAAAATCCATGTCATGGCTTGATATGTCACCAAATGATCACCCAACAACAGCCCAAGTGTCCTTGAGGACTGTCAAGGGTCGCGAACAACGAATGCAGGCCATTTTTCGTGGAAATGATCAGTTGCGGCACAAAGCAAAATTGCATATGTACAGAAAGGACTCAGCCAGAGTCACGTTCCCACTCTCACGTGCTCCTGCCTGTGCCTTCTCGGACGTGGCGTCCCCAACTTGCTGTGGCGTCCCTGGTCTGGGTGCCCAGGCCGCGCGGGGGGGGGGGGGGGCGGGGGTTGTTGGCCTTTTGGTCGCCGTTTTCGGTAACAAAAACAAGTGTGTAAGTGGGCACACACAGCAGGACATGAACTCGACGGTCATCACATGTGTGCACACTTGTCATCTGTGGGATTCACATGTGTTCACACATTTGTAACATGGGATTCACATGAACTCACACACAACCTCACAGGGTCACACACACAAACTGCCATACCAACGAAGGTTGATCTGTTGAACTTGACGGTCATCACATGTGTGCACACTTGTCATCTGTGGGATTCACATGTGTTCACACTTTTTGTTTGTGGGATGCAAAGGAGTCACAAACACAAAAAAGTGGGATGCGCATTAACTGAAAATCTGTCTCTGAGCCACAGTCCCCTTCCCCCTCCCCCTCCCCACAAAAGGGGAAGTCCCAATGCAAAATACTTTTTGCACTCGGCGCGAATTGCAGCACGCAGATTACCGATCGCCGCAGCTCGGGCGCCCCGCCTGCCGCAGATCGGGTTAACGCTGGTGTGCTGCCGCAGGGGAGGATCAGCGGGGTCGCAGATTATCCCTCTCAATGCCCCAGGTAGTGTCCGGAAAGCTCGTCAAACATGTCGCTGCCGGCGTCCATCACCGCATTGGGGAGGGTCTGCTGCATGGCGTCGTGCAGTGTCGCCTTCATCTTCTCGGCCGAAGGGTAGGGCTTGCCCCACACGCTGTTCTGTCCGGCGTTCTTGGCGTCCTGAATGTCCTGGGGGAGGTCGTGGGCCGTGGCCCCGATGATGATGGTGAGCGGCCGCTTTGTGCCCCGCTCAATGGCGCGGATGCATGTGGTGGCCTGCCAGCCGTCGATCTCCCCCCCGCCCTCGTCCAGATTCTTGTCCATCACGATGAGGTTCCATGTGGATTCCAGGTACTTGGAAATGGCAGCCTCCCCGGAGGACACCGTCGTCAGCTTCCAATTGAGATAGGAAAATCCGGCCTATCACGCGAGGAAGGCAGCGGCTCATCACACACGAAGCGAGCGGGGGTATGCTCGGTGCCTCAGGGACCCGTGCTGCCCAAGGTCATGGATGGGGTGATGTGTGTACCAGTCAAAAGAAAGGATGTTGCCGGCCAACCGCCCGTGTGTGGGCCCCAGCACTGCCCGGGCCGTGGGCAATTGCCGTGGCCCGCGCTGACAGTACTGCAGGCAGCGGAGGGGAGGGGGGTCCCTAGGGCACCAGTCAAAGTGCCCTGCTACACATTTGTGTCCACTATGCGCTATGGCAACCCAACATGTCCCACACCATGAAAATTGCGGAAGTTACCCAAGGGTCGTGTGACCGGGGCACTTGGGAGCAGACTAAAACAGCCACTTGGCTCAGTGGCTGGGCGCGGAGGCCATGCGGCTTCTGTGCTCTGGGCGGTCCCGCCGTGCGGTGTGACAGCCGGGGGTGGGGAAAACAAGGGGGTGGGGGCCAAAATAACTTCCGGTGAGCCCAGGGGCCCATCCCCCCTGCCTCACGGCCATGAAATGACATGGCCCGTTTTAAGTCCCCATAGCTGGGTGTCCAGCTTGAGCCGTTTTGCTGGTCATGCGATCAGCCTGAGCCCAGGCACACCGCATTTGTGACGCCGGTTGGCTATGGACAGCTCTGCGGCCATGGGCCCCGCCGTGCGGCGGGTGTAGTGGGAGGCAGCACCCCCCCATAGTCCTTGGTTTAGCACAAACGAAAGCACACAAGCACGGACACCGAAGCAGGCCAGACAAACTCGACAGTGTGCCGCCCGCCATGGGGCTTGTCACATAAGCCCTGAAGGCGATAGAAATCGCAATTAGCGTAATGGGTGGGACGGGCGGGCTGCGGGCTCAAATGCAAAAAATGCACTACAACAAAAAACACACGCATGCACACCACACACACGCACACACACACACACCACAAGCAGAGCTAAACCATAAATCAAAACGTGATCTAAGATTTAGCACAAACGAAAGCACACAAGCACGGACACCGAAGCAGGCCAGACAAACTCGACAGTGTGCCGCCCCCCATGGGTCTGGGTCATGCCAAAAATTGTAGCAAAACATACCCACACAGCTTGTCCCTTACGGATCAAACAGGTGGGCCACGCCCACCACCGGCCGCAGGGAGCCTTGCACGAATACATATGGCAGGTGTCTGCCTCCATGCAGGCAATGCCTGCTTAACGTCAAGAAGACGGTGCCCAGCGGGTACACCACTCGCCACTTGTGCGAGCACAGGTGGTGCTGGCCGGGTGGCTTGACGTCGGGGGTGCCCTCGGGGCGGAACGCCTGGGCAGGCGCCCCGTGCAGGCGCCGCGCAATGTCCAGCGCGGCGTCCCGCAGCACCGCCGACGCGAGGGCCTCCGGCACGTCGACCCTGAAAAAAATCTTGGCGGCTGTGCCCAGCAGCACCCGGCGCACCGGCCGGCGGGCCAGCAACCAGCGGAGGGCCCTGCACAGGCGCTCCCCGCCCTGCAGCCGCCTCCGGGCGGTCGCCTCCTGGGATCGCCTGTGCCGGCGTCGCCCACAGTTGCGCTTCTTGCCCTTCTTCCGAGTCATAACGCGGGTAAAGAAAACTGGGGCGCAGTAAAAGCAAAAGCAACACACACCACTCACAGGGTTGGCTCAAGCGCATAGGAACTCGCACGCTACGTCATCGCCCCCACCGACTCCTCCAGCCTATACTGCAAGAAGACCTCATGGAAGTCTACCCCCCGCCCCCCCTCATACGACCGGATTCCCGATCGCCATGCCTGCGGTAGCACAAAGGGCCCCATGGGGACGCCCAGGGTCCACAGAAAAACCGTCTTGCGGTTCTGGAAAAGCCCGCAAATCGCCTACTCTACGCGTTGCAGCCTCGCGCGCCAGGTCCAGATCCCCTGCAAACTGGTCGATGGGGTCCGCCGGGTTCACTGCACCACGTACCCAGCGAATGTACACCGTAAAACCTGGGTAGGACGCCCACAGGTACCTGAAACACTTTAGCACGCGCTGCTGGTACACACGCCCCACACTTGCTTTGCACCGCAAAAATTGCACCAGTGCCGCCGCATTGTCACCAAAAAGGTGTGCTTCGCGGATGCCTAAATTAAGAATGAATTTCAAACCCCACAGGACCGCACGCGCCTCCCCGCACTGTTGGTTTGGCGGCTGCTCAGGGGGCACCGTGGACCGCGAACCAAGGTCCATCGAAAAAAGTCCCAATCTGTACACCCCCCGGTTGAGCGCCGCATCAACATACACAAACACTGGCTTTCTCCGCACCTCTCTTGGCAGGGGGACCACTGACGAACCCGGCAAAGCCAACACACACACCACGCACATAGAGCGCGACAAGTTGACCGGGGTAAACTGCAGACGGGGGGGGGGGGGGCACAACACATGGGCCCAGACCCCCAACAAGTGAGGACTATGCCCAAAACGAGGTATACAGATCCACTGCGCGCGCCCTACGAATTGCTGCAAGCGCCGCGCGCTATCTCAACCAGTGGGCTAGTAGGGCTTCCGACGCATTCCCCGCCGTCGGTAGGCTGCCCCCGCTCAAGTCCACGTCTTTCCCCAACCACACCAGGTGCGCAACCGGCTCCAAGGTGCTCTTTGGGCTGATAACTCCACCCGCCGCACGCAACGCCTGCACCGCGCGCATAGCCTGCCCACGCACGTGCCCTTTACCCCGTCCCACAATGAGCACATCGTCAATGTAGATCAGAACCAACACTCCCACCAGGCCGATCTCCTCCACCAGACGTTCCAATACCTTCTGGCATAGAATGGGGCTATACTTCCAGCCAAAAGGCAGGCACCTGAACGACAAGCCCCCCCCCCCCCTCGCCATCCGAGATACGGAAAGCCCCCCAAAAGGCTTCCAGGAGGCGCAGCAACCAAAAGCAATTACTGAGGTCAATATGGCACATACAAAGTTCCTCATCCCCCCCCCCCCCGCAGCCCCAGCACCTCCCAAACCGGCCGGAGACTCCGGGCTCTACCATACAAAGGGGGAAAAAAAGAAGATCCCTGTTGTGCTACCTGCCCCAAAAGGGCAAGGACCTCCACAGACGGCAGCGAAAACTTCTCAGGCTTCTCAGGCATCTCCCGATTTACTGGCACTAAATTCACAATTAGGCTACATTTATCCAGCGTTTTGGGGATGGCAAAAACTCCCCCGTTCGGACCCGGGGACCCCGGCGGAAGGGGCAACAACAGGTTCTGGCGATGCAAAGCATGCAACATGACTACCGCCTCGTCCGACGGGGGCCCAACACCTGAGAAGTGGCGGCTGGCAACCGACGCAAAGGATTTTGGCACATAGTGCTCCCAAATATCAGCCGGGATAGGGATATGCCCAACTACCCCCAGACCCTTACTCAACACTTCGTCCCGTATGCGTTGCATCAGCAACTTCGGCGACGTAGAATCGTGTAGCAGGGACTCCCAGACCCCGGACTCCAGGGAGGACAGTGCCGTTGCAATCAAGGGCAGGGAATCCGGCTGCCGCAGGTCCCTAGCCGCCTCCACCCCCCAATCGAGAAATTGGATTAAGCGCCGCTCCAACAAGCCCGGTGGGGCCCTGGGCAAGCATGCACGCAGGTCACGCAACCACGCATCCCACTCACCGCACCGCAGGCGCTCCCGAGCCACCGACCCACTGCCGACTCGGCGGGAAACTGCCGCTCGGGCAGCCCTGCTGCTTTCCTCTTTCCCAAGACCAACGCGACCGCACCCGTCCGGTGTGCCGCGATCCGGAGCCGACGGGGCCATGAGGCAACGGAAACTGGGTTCGCATACGCCCCCGTGTCACAGGCGCATGGTCATAACCACAATTGTTCAATGTCTTGCTTGCTGCACTGCAGCGTAGACCAGTTCTGTACCACACCAGGTGGTTTCTGACTGTGCATTGGCTCTGCTCCTCTGGACAGTGAGGTCAGCTCGCACCCACCACCCACCCGCAGTGCCGGTTAGACTCTAACCCTTGCCCTGTAGGTCGTGCTCCTGGCTTGCACTCTTTCCCTGGCACGTAAGGACGTGTCGTTGTCGTGCCCCAGGGGCGCAAAGGCGCCTGTGTTGGTGCAAAGGCGTCTCTACACTTCGGCATGTGCTCCTGCCGTCAGGTGTCTCAACAGTTCATTGCTGTACCGTGTGTGGCGTCTACCTTTTTCGCTCGACACCATTCATGCGCATGCTGTTCACTTTTTCTTGCCCACTGACTTCCAGCTGCCTCACGTGGGCCGCACTCTCGCAGCCCCAGTCATGCTTCGGCTGTTCAACACGTGACGACGTGTCGAGCCTGTGGCTCAGGGGCGCTACGGCGCCCTGCTTTTTCATTTCTTGACTGTTCCGTGCTGCCGTGGCGTCCCATTTACCCTGGTCAGCTCGAACCCACCCTGGTCAGCTCGAACCCACCACCCTCCCTTTGCGCCGGTTAGCCCCGGTCTCTTGCTCTGTGGGTCTCTCTCCTACTCTCTCCCTCCCAATCTCTCGTGCTCTCCCCTGCTCTATCTCTCCTGTTGCTCCTCTGTGTTCCTTTCCCACTGTGCTCTACCCTCTCTCTCTCTCTTTCTCTCTCTCTCTCTCTCTCTCTCTCTCTCGCGCGCCCAAAAAAGGGGGTTCGGGTTGTTCGGTGCATCTCTATCCCCCCCGGGGTTCGAACCATCCTCCACGGGACAGAAGAGGTGTGGTGTATCCACTGAGCCACGACGATGGGGTATCTGCACCATGCGCTCCACTCTTCTTCTCCTTTGTGTCACCCCCTGTCATGCGTATCTTCTTTCGCATGGGGGTGTGTTCAGCAGCGTGTAGAGGAACCGCACAGCGTCCCCGGGTACCGGGTCCGCCTGCCTGAAGAGCGTTCTTTGGAACAACCGCAAGAGGTCCGCTCGGCCTGCCAGCCACACATGCATGCAATCTCCAGTTCTGCTCACCGAGGAGGGCACCGCTCTGTGTCCTTCTGCCGTCGGACAGTGGAGGATCGCCTCCCACTGGAACGGGTGCCACTTGCCTGCACTTTTGGGTCGCCACTAGACCTGCATGTTCGCCAGAGCCTGGGACTTCAGGGTCCAGTTGATCTGGACCATCACCGAGTAGAGCTCCTGATTGCTCATCAGCAGTGGTTCCCCATGGTTGTCCACAATCTCACAGTGCATCCTGATGTCATGTGGTTCGTCCAGTCGGTGCCAGATCTGCTGGTTGCGGGCCCAGGCCATTGTGGTCAGCTCTGCTTCAACTGCTTGCAGTCCTTCGTTCGCAATGGCGTCCAGCTGACTCAGTGCTTGCACTTTGAAACGCTGGCGTTCTTGCTGAGGCTTGACCTTCTTTGGGGTTGGCTGGATGTGTGTGTATGGGCCATACCGCTGCTGATGTGATCCCTTCTCCTGCTGTGTCCTTCCAGACGGCATAACGCCTGGGTGCCTGTCCGCGACAGGACGCGGCGTTCAGCTGCTTGGAGTTCTCCTTTGCGTGTTGCTGCTTACTGCGACGGAACGCAGCTCATGTGATGCAAACTCTGCGTCAGAACACAGATTTTTCAGACATGCATTGTTGTGCTTGGAACCTCTGTCAGCACCATTGTGCAAGGGCTACTCGCTCTGTCATTATCGACCCTGTCCTGGGTTCCTGCGTTTCTTGAGCCTTCGCTTCTTGCGTTGCCGCCTGGTGTCACTCACATCACTGCTGAAGGATAGTGTGTCCGCTGCTGACAGTGCACTCGACAGCACTCCCTGGTGTGTGTGTCCTGTCCTCATTTCCTCACTTTCTGTGCTGCTTGAGGAGTATGGTCCCATCTCACGTGGCGCTGGCTCCCCGGATGCTTCCCCTGTTAGTTCATCACTGTCCATGGGTACCATACCCAAGGATGACCAAAGTGCCCTGGTGCCCTCTGACTCTGATCCCGACCCTCCCCTCAAGCCTACCGTGGACTCTGACCCTGATGATGAATTTGGTGCAACATGCTGTGACCACAGTGGGCTTGAACACATGCCTTCCATGGCCAATCCATTCGCCACCTCATTTCCCTGCACGTTGACATGTGTTGGGACATGTTCCCACCTCACTTCTGTTCCCGGCGTCGCCATTTCCTAGAGCAGCATTTCCCAGACTGGGACGTGGACTTGCAATTTTCCAGATGTGGTTGTCCATCCCTTTGACTTCCAGTGTTGGGCCCTGCCAGTCGCTCCTAGCTGCAGATACTGCGAGTCGGTGAGGATTGCCAGTTTTGGCACCCAGAATCCCTGTAAGGCTTCCACGGCTGCCCAAAGCTCTGCTCCGTTATTTGTTTGCCTGTGATGTGTTGGTACGTAGCCACAGAAGCGCACCTCTGGTCCTTGGTCGTCTTCCGCCGCGAACACGCCTAATCCCCCGGCCCTGCGCATGTCCTTGTGGCTCAGTCGTTTCGACGATCCGTCCGTGTACACTATCCTGTAGCCCTTCTCCACCAGTTCTGCAATCAGATCTTGCACTCCTTGTAGCACTCCCGGGCCTGCCTGCCTCGGGCGCTTCGGACGTGATTCCGTTGCCCTTTGCCAACTGTGATTGTCGGCTGATTTCTCTTGGGTGAAGCACTCCGTGTGTGTTTGCCACCATGCATTTAATCCCCCATGTACTTGCACTTCCCCTTGTCGCGGCTGCACTCCGGTGTCTCGAAGTTGTTACAGTGATTTTTGAAAGCCTTTCCATTGTTCCCTGCGCTCCCCTGTGTAAAATCCCACCCACTCATATAGCTCCCTTAGCCATGTTGTTAGGTATGACGTGAACACTGGCGACGCTCCTGCCTTGACTTCGCATCGGTACCGCCAGTGGGCACTTCTTGCTGACCACATCGCCCAGCCTTGGTTCGTTTTCAGTAACCATTCTTGGTCGTCGGACTCCATCATATCTCGAACTGTGGATGTCCCGTTATCAGTTTCCACCTGGCCATAGTAGTGCTGTATAACCGCCGCCGCCGCTTTGAACATGGGGCATTCGACCATCGCGTGCTTAACCGTCTCCTTTTGTGAGCACACCGGGCACTTGTCAGTGCCTGACCTCTTGTAGACTCTTGCATGTACGGTCAGTTTGTGCCACAGCGCTTTTCGCGCAAAGTCCCGAACCCTCGGTGGTAGCTGTGCCTGTGCCAACCGTTCCCATACCTCCGGTGTTTGCGGGTCGCGGACCCCTGGCTGAGAGGCGTAGAACTGGAGCAGCCATGCCCTGGTCCAGTTTTGGGTATGGACTGCGGGGGTATCAAACCCCCCTTGTGACGGGACTTTGTTGAGGAGTCGTCCGCCATGATTGTAGACCCCTTTCCATGTCGGAGGCAGTGCATTGAACAATCTTGCGTCCTCCAAGGTTTGGAATTGACCCCACGCCAGCACCCCCTGCCGGATCCATTTCGTGTTGTAGTAGGAGCAGCGGAACTCATTTCGGAAATACACAGAGTGCCACAACGGCAGGCGGTCCCGGTTTGCCGGGGGGGCCACCTGCGGGGCCACTCGCTGAATGTTGGAGTGTGCCTTTGCCGACCCTCCCAGAAATGTTAGATCAGCCGTTCGGACCATGCCCAGTTGAATATATGGAAGGTTGTCCTTGGACGGTGTGAACCCTATGGTTGTTGCCCATGCATAGAAGGTCTCCACTGCCTTGTCAGGGAATTTGTAAGGCTCTCCCAACAGGCTGACGAACGGAGCTGCTGCCTGGTGCATAAGAAACAGCTTTGGTTCTGGTAGTGCCAGTCCCCCTTGCGTTCTTGGTCGTGAGAGGATTGGTAGGGTGATTCCCCAGCTGTTGGTACCCATAGTCACGTGGTACACCAACTTCGGTTGTCTGATCACCGAGACTGGGGTGTAGTATGCCTTGGATACCCATGCCACGACCGGCAGAATCCATGATGTCAGCATGAATGCACGTTCGTTCATGGACAGTTGCAGCGTGGATACCACCCTAGCGCGACGGAAGGCCTCTTGCAGCGCTGGTGCGAAAGCCTGCTCTATCGTCAGCCCCCACCCTTGGTCATCTTGTTGGTGCCGAATATTCCCCAAGCGTACGCCCAGATACTTGACGAAGTTTTTGACGTCCACTCCAATGTCCCGAAAGCACCTCGCCCACTCCATTCCCCCACAGTTGCGAACTATCGCTGCCGTTTTGCTCAGGTTGACCTTCAATCCCGAAAACTGTCCAAAACGTGAAACCACTTCCCATACCCTCTTCAACAGCTGTGGGTTGGCTCTTCCATCAAAGAAAATGATGAGGTCGTCTGCATACATCATGACAGTCAGCACTGGACCCAGGTCTTGTAGTGGGAAAATCACAAAGGATGCCACCAGGGAGAACAGCGCCGGGGAGAGTGGATCCCCCTGGCGTGTGCCTGCCCTCGGGTGGTGGTAAACACCTGGGACGTATCCTTTTCCAACGGAGTATAGATACGGTGCTCGCAAGAGGTGTAGAATCAGACGGATATACAGGAATGGTATGCACATTAGACCCAGTGCCGCTGACACCATCTCGTGAGACATCGTGGGGAAAGCATTTCTGAAGTCTACTGATAACGCCGCTCCTTCACTTAAGCCATCCCAGAGTGCCCGTGACCCATAGACATGCTGGAGTATGCTTCTGTGTCGAAGGAAACCTGTTTGTTGTGACGGAATGCAGTGGAGGAGTACATCCTCTAACTGGATCAGGAGGATGTTGGTGAGCCACTTCTGCCTTGTAGTTTGCAGTGCAATTGGTTGGAGCGAATCTGGTGTCTGCATCGCCTTCGTCTTGGGGATCATTGTCACCACTCCCGAGGTCCATGTCTTCGGCATTTTGCCCACTTCGAGGAAGCGTTTCATTGAGTCATACATTTGCGGTTCAAAGATGCCCGAGAACCTCTTGAAGAATTTTGCCGAGAAACCATCCAATCCAGGGGAACTGTTGCTGTTCAGCCTCTTAAGACCTTCATGAACTATGTCCAGGGATAGTTGCTTGAAAAGGAGTCGACGTGCCTTGCGCAACCGCTGTTCCACTCCTAACGACTTCAGATAGGCCACACAATCTTCTTCAGTGGATCCCGTCGGGGTGGACACTTTGTCCCAATGGTCCACCAGCTCTTTTGCCACCGCCTTTGCCCCCCGTATGGCCGAGCCTGTCCTGGATACCAGCTGCTGAAGTTTCTTTCGCTCCTGCAACTCCCGCATTAACCGATACAATTCGTTCCTTTGCGTTCTCAGATCTCCTGAAGTTTCCCCGGTCGTGATCACCCCCTTGAGCTTGGACAGTGTTTCCATGCCCGTTCTGTCACGCTGAGCCTTTTCATACACCCCCACCAGGAGGGTGTAGGCTGTTGCCGCATCTGTTGCTGCAATCCCCAGTGATGATAGAAATTGGTAGACCGCTGGTGCGACAGAGTCTCTCGTGGAGCCACGCAGGAACCGTAGGGCTTGTAGCTCTACCGACTGCTTTTTGTTTTTATGTTCCCTTTGATGGCTGATCGCCTTCTTTTGGATGCAGCTCAGTGCTTCTTCCCACCATTGATCCCCTGTTGACTTGATAGACTTGAGAGAGGTCTCCAGATCTTCCATTGCCTCCGGGTCTTGAAGGATGGTCTCTGGGCAGTAGAATCTGGGGACTGTGTCCTCTGTGTCGAAAGACGGGGGTGTGAATTCAGCCAGGATCGCCTTGTGGTCTGAGTTGGCAGCAAACATGGGGTACACGCTAGTCGCCAGGCTCAGCAATTCGGATGTTGTGTGGATGCGGTCAATACGGCGTAGCCTCTGCGGGTCGAGTCGCTCTCCTTCTTGGGGGTAGCCGTATATGAAGCCCGTCGGACACGATGCTTCCTTGTCCTTGATGTCCGTCACGGTTGGACAGTGAATATCCACCCAAACATCCTGCAGACCCGCTTTCGCCAAGGTCGTCACCTCCTGGTCTCTAGCACGTAAGGACGTGTCATGCTCAAACTCTTGGGGCGCGAAGGCGTCCCTGTGTTTTACAACTAAACTATTGTGATCAGCACATAAAATCACGTTTGGTCCATGTAACTCCTTGGCGATGTCTTTCCATTGCGACTGTCGACGCGTGTGCTTGTGGTGGAAGTGGACCACAACTATGGTGATCTCCAATGGACCACTCGACAGCCTGGCTTTCAGCGCCCTGGGAGACAAGAACTTCATTGATTGCAGTGTCCACTTGGATGTTTTCCACGCCAGTGCCACTCCTCCCCTTCCTTCTTCATGAAGTGGTCCGTCCAGGCCATACCCGTACTTTGACAAGCACTGCATGCCCGCTTGACGATCCTCCACCGTGACGAAGTGGGGCTCTTGGATGGCGAAGAAGTCCACCTCCAGGGACCGCAGCAGTGACCCTAGGGCCACTATGCGCTTTTGCTTACGCTTTCTCATGGTTATTTTTGTTTGAAACCCATTGATATTTTGGGACAATACTCTGAGCGTGCTGCTCAGAGGGATGCTTGATGCTGACGTCATCGTGCTGCTCCATTGGACGATGAAGCCTCATCTTCCTTCAATTCCCGCTTGCGTTTGAGGGAGCTGATGACCTTGTCGACTTGGTCATCCAACTCCATGGCCTTGGCCATTTCTCCCGCCGTGATTATGCCTTGCCTGCGTGTCTTCGAGTCGTCTGTGTTTCTGGGCCGATCTGTGATTCGCCTTTTTCGCGCCTCATAATCCGCCTCGGAAATCACAAACATCGGAGGCATCCCAGAATCTGACAGGTAGACCTTTCCAATCAGTTGTGTCACACTTTCCCCGGTCAATCGCCATGTGGCAGTGCGCATCTCCCCAACACTCCATCTGACGCGGTCCGCGATGTACCGGCAGTGCACTGAAGGAGCAAGGGCCTCAGTCAGGTCCGAGAGGTACCACCATGGTGCCACATCCAGAACGTACACTGTGCCCACAAGGTCCTTCTTCCATGTCGAGGGGACTGTGGGCTTGGAGATGATATCCCTATCGAGGAACTGTCCTGTCCTCAGGTCCTTGAAGACGGCCCCGATGGCAGCCACCGGTTCACGGTACCTTGTCTTCAACAGTGAGTGCCCAGTTTCCGTGAGACCCAGCAACAGTTTGCTGGGCCCCAGCACGGGGATTTTCACTGGCGATTGTGCCTGCAGAACGCCCGGGATTGTCCAAAACATCGCGAGAACTGGAGCATACAGCATGGGAGACCATGTTTCCTTCTGCGTCTTCTTGATCCATACCTCATAGACAGCAGCCATGTTGGTCAGGTTGGCACCACGATACCATTCCACTGGCTGGATCTGGAACCTTGGCTTGGATCCGAACTGTGATACCACAGTATTCACCTGTTCCTCATTCAACTCCGTGAAGAAAAGCTTTGAGTTCCGTGGGTACGTCCCCGGGAGGAGACGGACTTCATCAGAGTTCAGGCCAATAGACCCCAACAGCCCGTTGATTAGGTCATTGTGAACCTGCACAGCGTATTGGTTATCCCGCACGTCTGGGTTGTGGAACACCACCTTGTCAACTTCTGCCCCAGGCGTCATAAGTCGCAGAAGCTCATACGTTGGGGGCGGAGATAGGCTTCTGGAATCCCTTGTGCTGCTTGCAATCCAGACATCAAATCGATCATGTGTGCGCATGTGCATGAGGGACCTGTCCGCCATTTGCAGCTTTTCGCAACCGAAAGGCAAGTTTGAGTTGAGGGCGAGTGCCCGATTGAGGAATGATGGCCTGCCATCATCATCGCTGACAGGTTCAAGCAGGATTGCAACAAAGCGGCCCAGCATGGGCAAATCAGCAAGCAGTCTCTTAATTGCATGTTGGATTTTGTCATATTCAGTCATTTCCCCAACGAGCACAACATTGGGGCGACTGCCGTAAAGGACGGCAGCAAGTTTTTCAGACGAGTCGCAGTCCTCACGGGGGCGGCCGCCAGCCAATGTGTGACCCCGAGGGGTGTTCGACAGTTTGGGGGGCTGTAGGGGGGGGGGGGGGACCCCCACCCCCCTCCGAAGGGGGGGGGGGACCCCTCCCCCCCCCCTTGGTTGACCCAAACCCAGCACCTTTTCCGGCAGGCCCCGTCCAAGCGCGCAAACACACAAAGCTAACAAGATGCACTGTGAATGGTCATTGTTTTGCTGCACTGCAGCACTTTCAGAGTAGTATTGAATGTTGCCTTGAGTTCGCCCAAAGGCCTTTCCTTCCCCTTGTCACAAACCACAGACATATATGTAGAGAAGCGAAGGGAGCCACAGACATATAGAGAGAGAGAGAGAGAGAGAGAAGCGAAGGGAGGGGAGGGGCCTCAAGCTTCGGAATCATCCTCCCACTCGTCGCGTGCCCTCTTGCCGGTACTCTTGGGGCGAGCACGCTTCTTTGGCCGGGCTGCTTGTGCTCTTGTGACCCGGCAGGCTGCCGGCCCATCAGACATGGATTCCGATGGCACATAGTCACTAGTGCCTGACGGGGCACTACTGCTGGAGGATGCACTCGTACCGGAGGAGGCATTGATGGACGAGCTGCTGCTACTACTACTGCTACTGCTACTACTACCTTGGTTTGGCCCAGAGAGAAGAGCAGGGAGAACAGTGGGCAGAGCCGGCGGCGCAGCAGGCTTCGCCTTCGGTGGCAATGGGGCCCGGAAATTGTCAAAGGCTTGCAACACCTTTGTTTTCTCCTCTTCGCTGCACCCGCTGCCACAACCTCTCCACCGTTGCAGTTGGTGCAACGAAATGTGCGTCAGCAGCACAAACACTGTGCACCTTTTGCAAGAAACGCCCATTCCAATGGACAACGCCAGCATCACCCAAAACCTCAAAGGGCATGAATTGGCAGTGGATTTCATAGGGACTGCCTTCCAATTCTGCAACGCTGGGGAACGTTTGACGTATCTAATGCAACTCCTTTATTCGCGATTCTTAATGACCATGCCACCCAGACAGTGCCTACTCCCGTCGCTCTGTGGCGAATGCTTTCCCGGGTGCCTAGTTTGGCCGCAGCAGCATGGTGTTTAGGTGGGCAACAAACGGCATTTATGTAGCGCCCCGTCTTGCCCTATCCGGCGCTGGTCCCTGGTTAGGGGTCCAGGTGCCCCGTGTGGGTTTGCTGAAATGGATTGAGTCAAGAAGCGTCGGAGTCCTACCTCAACCCTACATTCCCGGGGTCCCCAGCAAAGGGGACAAAATGCACAGGCAAGGTGGCTACATAACCTTTTTTGTGCTTTTCAGCCATTTTTGAATTCTCCACAAAATTCTGAGTATTTTGAGTATAGACACATAGGGTGGAACAAGAAAAATTCCCCCCGCCGTATGCCTAAAACAAAATCTCCGGCGCCTCCGGCGCCGACAAAGCACCTTGTTCCGTGCGACAATTTTGGGGTCCGTAGAGGGGGGGGGGTCCCCCCCCCCCCCCTTTGGGGTCGGGTCCTGACCAGGAGCGCCCCCCGTGGCAGTCCTTGAAGAGGTCGTACGACAGGGAGGCAGCCTCTAGAACTCCACTCTTCGGCACCACTTCGTCCTGAATCATATAGTCGGCGTCATTGATGGCTGCCAAACACGCCAATTGACCGGCGTCGGCAGGAACGATGACCTCGTCGCCTGGCGTGGCCAGACGGGCCTGGGTGTCCCGGACACTCATGCGGTCAGGGGACAAGGAGGTGGCGTTGGCGGCAGTTTGTCAAGGCCCAGCGGCCCGGGCAAGCATGGACAAAAAGACACCGAAAAAAAATAGACACTCAGAAAGTGCCGACGGGGGGGGGGGGGGGCTCAACATTGACGTCGATGACGTCCTCTCTCTCCCGACGTCCGCCAGCTCGCTTGGAACCCGGTCGCCCCTGCAAGGCCGCGAAGGCCAGAGGGACATCCGGGACCCTCGGGTTGCCGCTTTTGTCGGGACTCTCTCCACTTCTCACAGGGCCACCCCCCCCCCCCGGCAGGTTGACTGTCTCCTTGCCCCCCCCGTCATGTCGTTGGCTGCGGTCTGCGCTGGACTAGGTGGCGGCTTCTGCATCCCTCCACCCCCCGAGGACTTCTTCTGGACCCACATCCTTTTGCCGCACACAGAGGGCCAGAAGCTCCCCCGGGAACATGTCTTTGAGGGATACAACCCTCCACTCCCACTCCATGCCCCCCCGCTCACTGGGCCACGGCAGCTCCACATTGTCTGCCACGATGAAATCGTCCGGGGCGTCACCATAGTGGGCCGCCCATGACTCTGACATCCAACGACCCTACTAGGCGAGCCATCTGACCGGTAAACCCAACCAGCGCAAGGCCGCCGACCCACCCCTCCTCCACGCATGCCACCGCGCGTGGGCGCTTGCACAACCGCTGAGGGCGGTCACCATGACCATTTGGAGGTAGGCCGCCCCTTGAGGGCAGAAGTGTGCCAGCGGGACCGCTGATGTGGATCCCTCTCGGTCCAACCATCGCAGCCACGCCCTGCCGTAGCTCCCCAGCTTCCTGCGGACAAAGTGTGGGTCACACTTAACGGTGTGAAACCCCACGCCCCTTTAAGGGGCAAATTGCGCGGGACCCGCCACGCCTGATGGGGGCTGCCTCGCCCACCCGCAGTAGGCACGTGAATGATAGGACTGCCATCCCATACGCCGTCCACTATGCCCTGCCATCACAGGCCCTCGCGAAACTCCTGAGCTCCTCCAGACCTGCGTAGGGGCGGGCCACCGCCTGAGATGTGGCCCACTTAGCGCACCTCCATACCCTGCCGGTAATGAATTCCGGCAGCCATCCCATTTCTTCTAATGCGCGCATTGCTGATACCGCCCCCCTGAGGAATCTCCTGGAATACCCCGGGCCCCAGAGCTGGAAGAGGTACCTGCAGGCTTCTGTCTCCAGGCCATCCATCGGTGTGTATCTGACCCAAAGGGCCAATTTCCTGTAGTGGGTACAATGCGTACCCATGGTGCTCTTCGCCCAGGAGGATGCTTGCACGGCATCCACAGAGGTGATCTCATCCTCCTTCCACAGCCGTCTCAGCGCTGCCCATACCAGACACCAGACCACGTCGTCCCCATCCCGGAAGTCGGTCGGCCGCAAGACCACCACACGTTGTCGTGACTCGATTGCCTGGTGCCCAACCGGGCAGCGCCCCCATCAGTCAAACCCTGGGCATTCATGAAACCAATGGTGCTTCACACCTCTCCCCGCATTCTAGCAAGCCCGGCCCGCCGTCACCGGCGCGCACGTCATATCCATTGGCTCCGCCCCAGGCTTTGTCGTGTACAGCCTGCGATCGCCCTCAACCTTGAACTTCGCCTTCATGGCCGCCACCCGTCGCGCCACCACCTCTTCCTCCGCGGCTCCTGTACATCCCTGTGATCTCGCTAGTAGACCGGGCTCATCGTCTTCCGCCTCTCTCTGGTCAACCGCCCAATTGGGGTCAAGACCCCGTTTACCCCGATACGCGGACAAGGACGTTACTGTAAACGTCCACACCGCCAGGACGAAGGCTTTAAGCCTGTCAATCTCGTCGTCATCCATGGACTCCAGACACCAGACCTCGGTGTCAGCGGCATCAGAATCGGCCACTGGGGCCAGATCATCCAGAGTGACATATGTGAACTTCTCCTTATCCCGGAAGCGCGACACGTACTCGTGGGCCGGCACCTCTCTGCGCCACAGCAGCGTGGACAAAGCCAGCAGGCTTGCATATACCCACTGGGGCTTGGCGTCCAGTTCCCGGACCATCAGCAACTCTGCCTTGCTCAAAGGGGGCACCCCTGCCATCTTGGTCTTCCTCTTCCTCGGCCTGGGATTTCGCGCTGGCCTCTGCCAACTCCTTTCTCAGCCCCTCCTTGGCCATGCGCTGGTCTCCCACCGGCTTCTTCAACTCCTGCAGCTCAGGCGCTGGGGTCGGGGGCGGTGCCGTCTTCACGAAACCCACCCCTTCCACATCAAGGCCGCACTGTGCCATCACACAGAAGGCCCCTATCATTTTGGGCAGCCCCACCTCTCCATCCACCGGTACCCCAAACTTTTTGCTAAATGTATCCTCCCACTCCTTTCTCATATCCATCAACAGCGACAGTGCCATCTCAACTGTCGACGTGGCCCTCGCAATTTCGATGAGGGGCACCGAATCAATAAGAGTGGAGCAAATACTGCCCCTGGCAAATGCCGCGAAATCCGACATTGACATCACTGCTGGCCGGGTCTATACCAAGTATCACGGAGTTTGACTCTGCGTGTGACCCTCGTCTGGCCTGCAAGCTCAAATGCAAAAAAAATGCACTACAACAAAAAACGGACGCATGCACACCAGACACACGCACACACACTTCGTGCGGGAAAACCAGTGGGGACCAAACACGGGGCACAACGTCAGTGAAGACGAAAGCAGGCGAAGGCAGAGCACTGGTCATCGAGACAATTTCATCAGGCCATTAACAAAAAGGTAGGCAAGGTCCTTTCTGAGACAGGAGTGACGGTGAACGGGAAACTTGTTCTCACAGTACTTAGTGCGCTGATCACTACAGACCCCGCCCGCTGTCCGGCCCTGTCTAGCCAATGATTGTATGAAATGTTGAAAACCGCAGCGCCACTTACATGTCTACTCTGGAGGCGCTTAGCTGGAGACGGGTGTAACCACCCGCTCACACACACACAGACTCCAAGGGGTCCGTCATGGTCAGTGCGTCCGACGCATTTCCCTGTTGCCTTGTGACGCACATCGTGGGGTGTCGCTGTGTTGGTATGCGTGCACGGTGTTTTTTGTGGCTTTGGTGTGTGCTAACCCAGCGGTTGAATCACCGGGCTCGTGCCGTGAAGGCGCCGGTTCGATTCCCGCTGTGCGCGTGGCTGCACTGCCGAAGAGAAGACTCGCTGCAGGTGCCCGGCTGCAGCGAATGCGCCCCCCTCCCCACGCTGCCGGGCTTCAAGACGCGCAAGCGGCGCGCGCTGCCGGAGGGGGCGGTGGTGCGTCTTTTGCGGCGCGTGTAGGGGGGTTGGGGGGTTGCATGAAAAAGCGAGGCGCACCTCCCGCTGCCGGTGCCCGTGGACCCGGTTGCCGCGTGTGCTGTTGTAGGGGGCGGTGGTGCGTTTACGACGATAGGAGGAATCGAACCTCCGCTATAGGCAGACGAGTCTATGTCGCTGACCACTGAACCACTCCAGGCCTCTTATATGTCCGTGGGTGAAACATGCACATTCATGGACTACACACACATAGTCTCCCAAGGGGGGCAGTCGTGGTTGCTGGGTTTAACTTTGGCAGCATGGAGGTGGAGGATTTCCCAGTCTCCGCACCAGAAGCCTGTGGTGCCGTCTAGTGACAGGGTTGGGTCCAGGTGCCAACTACTGTAGCTGTCCCCCGCCCAGTGTGCATGTCGCCGCAGCCAGGCGGCGCACAAAGTGAGGTGGCAACAGTGTGGCATGGGGAGGAGGTGGCGAACCGTGTACAGGTAGCGGGCTGTGGCTGTGTGGTCGTTGGGGCTTGTAGACAGGCCCCGCGTGACCGCCGAGTGTGCCGCTCTGGTGACCTACGGCAATGCATACCCGCTGAGAAGTGCTATTTGTAACCAAGTGGAGAGGGACAGCAACTCCCCCGCCCATGTCGTGGCCCAAGGGCGTGCATTGCTTAAGGCGCCCGTCATTATGCCCGGCAGGTAAGCAGGATAGGCGCTTGCAGGGGATAGGAGGGGGGGTGCACTTTTCAGACTCCAGGTGGATGAGAGCGCGCTGGGGTGTAGGTATGCCAGTCCTTTACCTATTTCCCCCCGAATCATGTCAAACCCGAGGGCTGTGGTGGACGCTGAGTGGCAGTGGTGTTTGCAGGCGTCCCGTGGGCCTGACATACACTCGCAGAGCACATCCAGATTCCATGCCTCGCCCAGCAGGCTACACACTATTGAAACGATGGGGTGGGAGGCGGTGTCAAGGTTGGTGGTGGCAATCAGGATGTTGTCTCTAAATTGACATGGTGCGGTTATCCCCTGCGGGGATTCCCAGTAGGGGAACCCTGCCTCCGAAACTGTGAGGGAGCCCAGGCGGCGCAAGAGGTGGCGATTTGAATATACCTGCCATAGGCTGTGCAGATCGGCTGCCTGGGCGGAAACGGAACCGCCCATTGGAATGCAGCCGTGGCGGCACCATAGCCCTCCCACTGCTCTGATGAAATTATTGCAGTGCATTTCAAACGTGATTGTGTCCGACATTTGGGCATGGGTGATGTACCAAAATTTCGTTGCTTTTGCGCGTCCCGCTCTGTCGAGCATTTTGGAGTCTTTGTGTATGGACCACTCAATATCGGTCATGCGCCACTTGCGGCGTTTGGCGAGCCACTTGCTGGCTTCCGTCAGGTGGGACTCTATGTCGGTGGGGCATATATTGTTGAACTGATCCTTGCAATCCACTTCACTGATGAACCGGGCGTTTATGGTGTCTAACCAGTGGAACCATTGGCTTACTTCTGAGATGCTCTGAGCCAGAAAACAGCACGGGACTTCTTGGCACAGGAGTCGGAGGAAGGCTGTGTTGGCCCGTGCGGCGATGCGCAGCGATTTTTTGGGTAGCAGGGGTTGGGGGAGGGAGGTAATGCCGCGCCAGAGCCATTTACCCTTAGCCAGTGACTTGAATTTGCCCAGGAGATAGAGGAGGGGAAGTTGACCGGCTGTGTTGCGGGCGCAGCCCCTGGCGTCGAGCTCCGCTGAGACGAAGGCCATGGCCTGGGGCAACGTTTTGGGGGACGGGGTGTAGCCTTCGCTCTTCAGGAACTGTTGGATGATACCCCATACCCAGTGGCGGCAGAACGCCCATAGGACTCCCACCCCCTTGTCGACGATGCGGACGTAGTGGGACTGACAGACCGACTTGGCAAATTTCCTGACTTGTGTAAGCTGGCAGCCTGACTCTGGCCACAGGGAGTGTGGGAGCATCAGTTTGAGGGGCGGAAGACTTGCACCGATTTGATCCGCCATCTTTTTCAGGTCGGAGAGGAGTTGGGAGCGGACGGAGGAGCCTCTGAGGGGTAGGGGGTCGTTGGGTCGGGCATAGGTGCCTGAGGTAGGTACCCACAGTGGTGTGTATGCTATGTGTCCATCGATGACTGTGGAGACCCCCGGGAATTTTGGTGCTGTGTGACACTTGCATGGAGGCTAGTCGCCTAACTTATCGAATCGCCGAGCGTGTTGCTCAAAAACGCGGCGGACATTTACAGGGCTATTGCGGATGACTCGTATGGCCTTAGCCGGGGCCTGTTTTTCCCATGAGGGGCTGGCAACGGAAGCAATCATTTTCCGGGTGACTCTGTGGATAGCACTTTTCTGAGATGGCTGCAAATTCGGGACGATGATACTGCCTACGGAGTACAGTGGTACACTCATCTGCGAGGCCAGACTGTGAAGGTCCTGCTGTAGAAATTTCAGACGCGGGAAATCCTTCATCTGCCGGGCCTCTTTCATGCTGTGCAGGACTTGCAGGACTCGTTGGTTCAGCCATCCCCGCGGTCCCGACCCTTGTCCCTCGGTGCTAATGCCTGGCGCAACGTCGTTGCAGGCCCATTTTTTGAACACAAACCACCAGTGTCGTTCCCTGACGCTGGCGTACCACTCATCACTCATGAATTGCAGGGGGATGATCCCCCAGTGGGCACTGTCCGTTTGCAACATTAGTCTGTGGAGTGTGGAGCAATCTTGGAAACTCGACGCGTCTGTTTGGTGTTTCCGGAGGCGAACGATCAGTGCCTTGCTTGTGACGCCCACATACACGAGGTGGAGGTATATATGGAATACTAGGTATACCGCGTACTGGGGGGGTGTTACATTGGTGTACCAGACGTGGACGTGGCTCAACCTGCGAGCCATCCTGAGCGCTGCATGCGTGTTGTACGGGAGGTAGGAAACCCGTAGTTGGTGGAGTGCTGCCCATCTACCGAGATTTTTATCCAACAGGGCACGGGACATCTGGATACACAAGGCTCTGAGGACATTGGTGCTCTGAGGTGGGGGTTGGTGGACCAGGAGGGTCGATCCTTCATGCGACAACAACAGGTGCAGACGGTGTATTTGGATGCTGTCACACGCATCCAGGGCTCTGAACGAGGTCATGAGGTGGATAGGCTGTGAAGTGCTAAACCAACCCACTGTGGACATTTGGGGGAAGTGGCGTTGCACAGTTGGGACCTCAGATGCTGGGGCCCATATCCACAGGTGTTGCAGGGGGTTTGGGAGGGGAGAGGGCAGAGGGAGCACGGGGCGGCATTCGTCCCATGATGTCAGGACGTGGGGGGAGGAAGAGGAGTGTATTAGCCGTGTCGCTGGATTGTCCCATTGGATGTGACATGCTGTAAGCCACCCGTGTGGTGTGGACCACCCGCTGGCAGCGGACAGGGTGTGGCATACTCTGCGGAAAACCCACCCAGGCACCTTGGAACCCTGTATATCTCTGAATGGTTGTGCCTGCAAGGGGGGCGGACGCGAAGCATGTGCCCACTGTCCGGCTACGTTGTCGGTGTGTCGTTTGTCACATAAGGCACGCTCACTGCTCTGGGAGTCACAACGGGACAGGGCGTTGATACGGTTACGTGTGTTGTGGATCGGATCACCGGTGTGTGTCATGTCCATTGGATAATAGCCATGGGTGTCCAGATGGGAGACGAACTCTGATGTTTGCTGAACTATGTAAGAGGCAAGACCCATTTTTTGCCGTATCCACTGGAGGGAGAGCATGGTACTGACCAGACTGTCTACGGGGGGGCCAGCGCTGCATGTCTGCGGGGGTGAGGACGCCCGAAACAGAATACGGTCTCCCCCCTCCCCTACCGGTTTAAATTGGTGAACAGGCGCACTGGAACCCGAGATGTTGTGAGCACTGCAGAGATGCCACGCTTCTTCTCTGGTGACCACGCATCACGGGCCAGGGTTTCCACCGTGCTCTTCATTTCACCCTGGAGATGCTTCGACGCCCACTGCTGCAATCTGGAGTCCATATGAGCTGTCCATTCGCTGAATAGTAGGTCAAGGGCGTCGTGCGACCACTGAGAGCTCTCTGTAGGCTTTAGCGCTAACCACGGCGCACTCGGAGGTGAGACTCCACCAAACGCAGCTGCCCCTGCTTGTGTACGGGAGGTCGGCGTGGCGAACACTGAAGACGAGGAGCTCGCACCGCCGGCGCCAGACGGAGTGTGGGCACGTTTCGCTGCCCTTTCTTTTGCCGTTTGCCCTGGGCTTCCGATCTCCTGTGACTCTGAGGCCATGTGTGGGGCGCCCGTGAGCCGAGCCGTTGACATTGGTGTGTCCTCGCAAGCTGGTTTGAACCCCGCATGTTCCATTCTCATGACATAGTCGTTAAACGATTCCGCTGGAAGAGATGCCGAGGCCTGTTGCTGAGTTGGGAGGAAGCGCGTGTTGACGAATTCATCAAAGGTCGATGTTGCTACTGCTGTAGCGGCCTGTCGTTGTGTTGGGGTGAATTTTTCTTCCACGAATGCATCAAAGCTGGACCGGGCGACGTATTTATTGTTGGCAGAGGACTGCCAGGACTCCAAAACTGTCAAGCGGCCCTCTGTAGTTGACTTCCAAGTCATTAAACTGGACATCTGTCCCTCCAATGTGGACACTTTTCCTGACAGGGCATTGCAGTCTGTGACGAATTTTGGCAGGGCATCCACGCGATCTGTCAAACCCGCAATAGCTGTAGCATTTTCTTTTGCCTGAATTGGAGCTCGACGCATGCAGGACTGATGGGAGTGGCCTTTAATGGAGCACCAGAGGCAGACATCCTGCAGATCGTCGGCATCGGAGGCATCAGGCAGGATGATTGGGGGACCAGCGGCTGTGCAGTCCATTGTGGGGTGTTCCCCTTTGACTCCGCAGCGCAGGCACCATGAGATTGCTGATCGCTTGGGACCGGTGGGCCAGTAGGTGGCTGTGGGGTTGCGGGCCTTATGCTTGTCTGCCTCGTATCTGGGGCATCCTTTTTTCCAGTGGTCTGGCGAACCACATAGGGTGCATTGGCGATCCTTCAGCCGCTGCGCGGCTACTGGACACTCGTTCCCCCAGTGATTTGCATCAGCGCCATCGCTCAGCTCACAGGTCCAGCACTTTGACGGTGGAGGGCCGCGGCCTCCTCGCTCCGAGCGATTGCCGGTGCTAGCTTCTGGACAGGCAGAGGCATGGTGCCCGCCTTTGTGACATCGGCGGCAGATAATAGGGGGGTCGGCCATGAGAGGGTCGGAGGATACAGAAACGAGATTAGTAGAGTAGACGAAGCAACGCCAAGCGTGGAGATGTCTTCAACAAAACGCAAACTGCCGAACGGACACTGGGGGGCGTGCCAACAGCAGACCACACACTTCCTGCGGGAAAACCAGTGGGGACCAAACGCGGGGCACAACGTCAGTGAAGACGAACGCACACACACGCGCACACCACAAGCAGAGCTAAACCATAGATCAGAACGTGATCTAAGAATTGGTAACGGGACGGGGGCTGACTGTGTCAAGCTGCAGTGCAGTAGCTGGAGCTCCAGGACTGCTACCGTGCGGCAGCGAAGCAGAGCTGCAATACTTGCAGCAGCTAAGAGGGAGTGCTGCAATGCTTGCAGCATTTGAGAAGGAGTGCGGCGGTGCTTGCAGAACCGGTGCAGCAACCCCCACAGTCCCTAGATTGGTAACGGTATGGGGGCTTGCTGCGTCAAGCAAAGGCGCCTCCGCTGCCACCTGGGCGTGGCAGGTGAGGTGCAGGTTCATAGTCCCTGGATTGGTAACGGGACGGGGACTGGCTGCATAGAGCTCCAGTGTAACGGCTGCGGGCACCGGACGTGTGGCAGTTGAGGTGGGGGTTGACGTGCGTCCACCCTTTGCGCCGCTTTTCACGGAACTGAAGGCACTGGGTGTGTCCCCATGCAAAATATATTACTTCCGGCAGAACTCAAGGCATTGGATATGTGCCGAGGCAGAATTTCTTACTGTTGGCAGAACTGAAGGCTTTCGGTGTGTGCCCATCCAAAATTTATTACTTTTGGCACACCCGGAGGCATTGGGTGTGTGCCCATGCAGAATTTATTGCCGTTTTGCAGGACCAAAGGCATTGGGTGTGTGCCCAAGCAAAATTTATTACTTGTGGCACAACTGAAGGCATTGGGTGTGTGCCCAAGCATGACTTAATACTTTTGGCAGGAGTGAAGGCATTGGGTGTGTGCCCATGCAAAATTTATTGCTTTTGGCACAAGTGAAGGCATTGGGTCTGTGCCGATGCAAAATTTATTACTTTTGGCAGGCTAGGAGGCATTGGGTGTGTGCCCATGCAGAATTTATTACTCATGGCAGAACCGGAGGCATTGGGTGTGTGCCCATGAGGAATCTAATACTTTTCGCAAAACCGAAGGCATTGGGTGTGTGCCACTGCAAAACTTATCACTTTTGGCAGAATCGAAGGCATTGGGTGTGTGTCCGTGCAAAATTTATCACTTTTGGAAAAACCACAGGCATTGGGTGTGTGCCAATGCAAAAATTATTGCTTTTGGCACAACTGAAGGCATTGGGTGTGTGCCAATGCAGAATTTATTGCTTTTGGCAAAACCGGAAGCATTGGGTGTGTGCCCATGCAGAATTTATTACTTTTTGTCGGACTGAAGGCCTTCGGTGTGTCCCCATGCAAAATTCATTCCTTTTGGCAGGACTGAAGGCATTGGGTGTGTGCCCATGCAGAATTTATTACTTTTGGTAGGCTAGGAGGCATTGGGTGTGTGCCCATGCAGAATTCATTTCTTTTGGCAGAACCGGATCATTGGGTGTGTGCCCATGCAGAATTTATCACTTTTCGCAGAACTGAAGGTATTGGGTGTGTGCGCATGCAGATTTTATTACATTTTGGCAGAACCGAAGGCATTGGGTGTGTGCTCATGCAAAATTTGTTACTTTCGGCAGAACCGAATGCATTGGGTGTGTGCCCACATTTTGGCATGTGTGAAGGCATTGGGTGTGTGCCAATGCAAAATTTAATACTTTTGGAAGAGCTGGAGGCATTGGGTGTGTGCCCATGCAGAATTTATTACTTTTGGCAGAAGCGGAGGCATTGGGTGTGTGCCAATGCAAAATTTATTACTTTTGGCAGAACTGAAGGCATTGGGTGTGTGCCCATGCACAACTTATTACTTGTGGCAGGACTGAGGGCATTGGGTGGGTGCCCATGCAAAATTGATTGCTTTTGGCAGGACTGAAGGCATTGGGTGTGTGCCCATGCAAAATTTATTACTTTTGGTAGGCTAGGAGGCATTGGGTGTGTGCCCATGCAGAATTCATTTCTTTTGGCAGAACCGGATCATTGGGTGTGTGCCCATGCAAAATTTATCCCTTTTCGCAGAACCGAAGGCATTGGGTGTATGCGCATGCAGATTTTATTACATTTTGGCAGAACTGAAGGCATTGGGTGTGTGCCCATGCACAATTTATTACTTTCGGCAGAACTGAATACATTGGGTGTGTGCCCACATTTTGGCATGTGTGAAGGCATCGGGTGTGTGCCAATGCAAAATTTAATACTTTTAAAAGAACTGGAGGCATTGGGTGTGTGCCCATGCAGAATGTATTACTTTTGGCAGAACTGAAGGCATTTGGTGTGTGCCCATGCAAAATTTATTACTTTTGGTAGAATCGGAGGCATTGGGTGTGTGCCAATGCATAATTTATTACTTTTGGAAGAACTAAAGGCCTTCATGCGAAACTTATTACTTTTGGCAGAACTGAACGCATAGGGTGTGTGCCCATGCAAAAATTATTGCTTTTGGCAGGGCTGAAAGCATTGCGTGTGTGCCCATGCAAAACTTATTGCTTTTGGCACAAATGAAGGCATTGGGTGAGTGCGCATGCAGAATATATTGCTTTTGGCACAACCGAAGGCATTGGGTGTGTGCCCATGCAAAATTTATTACTTTTGGCAGAGCTGAAGGCATTCGGTGTGTGCCCATGCAAAAGTTATTGCTTTTGGCACAACTGAAGGCATTCGGTGTGTGCCCATGCAAAAAACATTGCTTTTGGCACAAATGAAGGCATAGGGTGTGTGCCCATGCACAATTTATTACTTTTGGCAGAACTAAAGGCATTGGGTGTGTGCCCATGCAAAATTTCTTACTGTTGGCAGAACTGAAGGCATTGGGTGTGTGCCCATGTAAAATTTCTTACTGTTGGTAGAAATGAAAGCATTGGGTGTGTGCCAATGCAAAATTTATTACTTTTGGCGCAACTGAAGGCATTGGGTGTGGGCCCATGCAGAATATAATAACTTTTCGCAGAACTGAGCGCATAGGGTGTGTGCCCATGCAAACTTTATTACTTTTGGCAGAACCGGAGGCATTGGGTGTGTGCCCATGCTGAATTATTATTTTTGGCAGAACTGAAGGCATTGGGTGTGTGTCCATGAAAAATTTATTGCTTTTGGCAGAAATGAAGGCATTGGGTGTGTGCCAATGCAAAACTTATTGCTTTTGGCACAACTGAAGGCATTGGGTGTGTCCCCATGCACAATTTATTACTTTTCGCAAAACGGAACGCATAGGGTGTGTGCCCATGCAAAATCTATTACTTCTGGAAGAACCGAAGGCATTGAGTGTGTGCCAATGCAAAATTTATTGCTTTTGGCAGGACTGAGGGCATTGGGTGTGTGCCCATGCAGAATTGATTAGTTTTCGCAGAACCGGAGGCATTGGGTGTGTGCCAATGCAAAACTTATTGCTTTTGGCACAACTGAAGGCATTGGGTGTGTGCCCATGCACAATCTATTACTTTTGGCACAACTGAATACATTGGGGTCCCTGTGTGCACAGGGACCTGCATGGGGGCCCGGCTTTTGGCAGGACTAAAGGCATTGGGTGTGTGCCCATGCAAAATTTATTACTTTTGGCATAACTAAAGGCATTGGGTGTGTGCCCATGCAAAATTTATTACTTTTGGCAGAACCGGAGGCATTGGGTGTGTGCCAAAGCAAAACTTATTGCTTTTGGCACAACTGAAGGCATAGGGTGTGTGCCCATGCAAAATTTATTACTTTTGGCAGGATTGAAGGCATTGGGTGTGTGTGTGCCCATGCAAAATTTATTGCTTTTGGCAGAACCGGAGGCATTGGGTGTGTGCCCATGCAGAATTTATTACTTTTGGCAGAACTAAAGGCATTGGGTACGTGTCCATGCAAAATTTATTACTTTTGGTAGGACTGAAGGCATTGGGTGTGTGCCCATGCAAAATTTATTACTTTTGGCCGGATTGAAGGCATCGGGTGTGTGCCCATGCGGAATTTATCACTTTTTGCAGAACTGAAGGCATTGGGTGTGTGCCCATGCGGAATTTATTACTTTTGGCAGAACCAGACGCATTGGGTGCGTGCCCATGCAAAATTTATTACTTTTGGCAGAACCGGAGGCATTGGATGTGTGCCCATGCAGTATTTATTACCTTGCGCAGGACTAAAGGCATTGGGTGTGTGCCCATGAAAAATTCATTACTTTTGGCGGAACTGAAGGCATTGGGTGTGTGCCCATGAAAAATTTATTACTTTTGGCAGACGTGAAGGCATTGGGTGTGTGCCCATGCAAAACTTATTGCTTTTGGCACAACTGAAGGCATTGGGTGTGTGCCCATGCAAAATTTATTACTTTTGGCAGGACTGAAGGCATTGGGTGTGTGCCCATGCAGAATTTATTACTTGTGGCAGAACCGGAGGCATTGGGTGTGTGCCCATGCAAAATATATTACTTTTCGCAGGACTAAAGGCATTGGGTGTGTGCCCATGCAAAATTTATTACTTTTGGCAGAACTAAAGGCATTGGGTGTGTGCCCATGCAAAATTTATTACTTTTGGCAGAACCGGAGGCATTGGGTGTGTGCCAATGCAAAACTTATTGCTTTTGGCACAACTGAAGGCATTGGGTGTGTGCCCATGCACAATCTATTACTTTTGCCAGAACTGAATACATTGGGGTCCCTGTGTGCACAGGGACCTGCATGGGGGCCCGGCTGTGTGGTCGGCCCTGTAGCTGCCCATGCCGTGTTGTGTGGACAACGACAGTGCGGGGAAGGGGGGAGGGGGTTCACGGAGCGTCGCACAGAGTGTTGCACTTGCTGCGGTATTGTGCCACTGTGGCCCGGCCGGGACCGCGGGCAACTGCCTCCTGTGGGAGGTGGGACCTGGCGTTGACACCACGACACCATGACACCACACCATGAAAAGCAATGCAAAGAGGATGGGGGCTGAGCATGACATGGCATGTCCTACAGGGTCGTCTCTCCCCAAAGACCCAGGAATGAATGACAAAGCATCGTCAGTGCACATGCGTCTCTTCTTGGACTGCGTGTACTTGTGGCAATTCACCCCCTAAATTTCCACTCCTTCCTCAGGCCCATGTTAATGCTTGCGCTTCTCCAGGCCCAGAAGAACGGCCTTCGTCAGGGGAAATGTTTCATGACAAGTGCCACCCGCCGCGCTGGTACAGATGAGAAGGCACGCGCAGAATGGAACGCAAAATGCAGGCGGAGAATCACAAGCATCGTGCGACAGCATGATGACGGGGTAGAGGAGGGGAAGTGAGACGTCTTTCTCGAAGCGGTGTTTCAGCAGCCGCAGGTTCAATGGGGAGTCGTCACACAGCAGCACGTTCCAGCCCTGGAACTCCTCCTCATCATCAGGGAATTGCGGCTTGCTTACATCTGGGAAGTGCTGCACGCCCGGGCTGGCAGGCCGTCCCTCAGTAACAGTGCTCGTAACAATGGCGGTTTTCTTGTCCTTCTGCTTCTTCCCGCATGGTGAGGTGAGTGGTGAGGCGGTTGGGTTCCTCAAAAGATTCGCCAGCTCCTCATTCGTCGTCAGGATGAGTTGCAATGCCGAATTCACGGTGGAAATGTGGTCCTTCAAAACCGTCTGTGCCTTACTGGAGCGCTCGCTCATATGATCCTGTACGCAAAGGGGTGGGTGGAAAAGGTTTGCACACATAGGTGCCCAGAAGCGGGCCCTGCAGGGCGTCAAAGGAGTTGGGGGGGAATGGGGGGGGGGGGGTTGTATGACTCAAAATGATCCCTGTGAAGCGCTGATTAATGGAGTCAAATATCATGAAGACGATACTTTTTCATCTTCTGTCAGGGGTGCTATGCGACCAAGTTATTGCGGGTCCCCATCGCCATCTCCTGGGCCATCTGCCTCTCCATTGCCATCCACATTGCCACTCGCATTGCCATGCCCATTCCCCTCTGCGTTCCCAGTGCCATCACCAACCCCATCTCCACCTCCATCTCCATCTCCATCTGCATCCCATTCCCATCCCTATCGCCATCCCAGTGCCCACCACCCAGCGTCCAGGGGCTCAACCGACCCCCGCGCGGGCCCAAACCACACTTGCCACTGCCGTCTGGCAGAAAGAGCATGATCTGAATCCTACTGAGTTGTGAGCTGGACGCAGCTGACACCTACTGCTGAATCATGGGTGTGACAGGAGGGGGTATTGCTGCATGGCACTCCATACAGGGCTGATTCTTCACAAAACTTGGCTACCCTGCAAGGCTAGTAGCATGTCTGACACAACTCACAACACAATGTGTGTCAGGCTGCGGGTTGCCATCTACACATAACACATATACAGGTACACATGGTGGCAGACTGCAAATCAAAGGCAGCCAGCATGGAGATGGCAAACTTCCTTTAGAGGCTGCCAGAACAGACAGCACATGGGGCTCCCAGGGCAAGCAATAGTCAGCCTGAATGGTACTGGCACAGACAGACAGGATGCACAGACCTGCCAAACCTACCAACACACATGAAAGGATGAGCATGTGTACCCACATAAACGTCACACAACACTATGGAAGCGGGACTTAGCCATTGGGCAGATGGTTGGGAATCCGCCTTTGGCTTAAGTGGCTTACACGGGGCAGCCACGCCCTTGGCTTATGTGGCTTACATGGCCCAGCCATCGGCGGGAGATCCACCCGCAAGCTTGGCTCAGCTTGGCGTGGGGAAATTGAAATCATGAGGAACCAAAAATCGATACTGCAATAAGCAAATAATAACAACAAATAGAAATGATATTGCCATTGTTTCTTCATCGTCCTAACTTTTGGAACACCATGAGTTACTGGCAGTTGACGTGTTTGAATTGATTTTGACTTGCAGCCACAATTTTTGGAACAACAGAAATGGCCCACTTTCACCCAATTTCTTGACATGATGATACATGGCTACGAGGCTTGATGTAAGGGGCTACATGTCTAAATGCAGGTTTGTGGTCTACGAGGGTGTGGAACAGTTTCCACGGTCAAGGATCTAAGGATCTACAAGGGCCTACAGCAGCTGGACAAGAATTTGACGGGCTTGCCAAGGCCATCAAAGGCCATTAAAGGTCTCAAAATGGTTTGCAAAGGTCTTTTGGTGTCTTTACAGGTGTGCAAGCATCTGCAAGAATTTGTTGAGGTCAATCCCTTTCACTACCCTCCAAGCACCATTCCTATGTAAACAACTCGGCCCCCACAAACATTTTGGGTACTCAAAGGGAGAATGCCTGCACAACCCGCGCACAGTGCACATTTTCCAGGGCAAAATCATAGAAATGAAATCCAAGCCTCCATGTGCTGGTGCCCGCCTTGACATGAACCCTGTGGATTTGCTCCATATTTTGGCCGTTACTGAGGCAGGGCAAGTTCCAATCGGCTTGTAGTGCGTCTAGCTCATGTTGGGGTTCAGTAGGAGGACAAGGATGTAAAACCTTGTCCATAGAAAGGGGTTGGATGGCACATTGATGCTTTGGAGTGGCTATCATTTGACCCGGCATCAATGGCTTTTGGCTTCACTTGAGCCTCTGAGAAGGAAGCCTACCGCTGAGTGATAAGGTACCAGTTTGGGCAGCAACACATACATCTTGAGGAGTGCGCTATCTCCAAAATTGTCCGCGGGGCGCAGAAGACAAACATAGCGAGGGCTACAGTAATACTTCACATTTCATCTTGTTGACAAGGAGGAGGCATTTGGGAATCACCACTGTTAATGTGCACTTATGCAAGGGATACCGATAGTACCTAATGGCCTACCATGTGCCTCATGATGTGTGGGCTGCGGTGGCCATAGGTCCAACCATCATGTTGGGTCCCTAACAGCCGTGGTTTGGTGGAGAGATCAGACCCGGTCAAAGCTTGCACAAGTGGCCTCATGTTTTGCGATGTTCCCATGGGGTCCCACACATGCAAAACCCTTGCCGTATCAGGTCCTTGATGCACAACTCCTGCCATATTGGGTCCCCAAAGTGGAGGAGATGTGGCTACATTACCCCAAACAGGGAGGGTGGTGCCATAAAGGCTGAGTAAATAAGGGCTAAGTGGGAGGCATCCCTAGGGCCAATCAAACTGCTTCACCAAACGCTGCACATACACAACCACTGCGTGCTGTGGCAATCCAACATGTCCAACACCAAGAAGCCGAAAAGCTGAAAAGCGATGCAAAAATGATGGATGTTGAAAAATCATGCATGACATGTCCTACAAGTCCTTCACTCCCCCAACATCCTGAATTAAGGACAGAAGTGGACCGCTTGCACTTGTGGCAATGTTCCAGGAAAACAACACTTCTGCCTCAAATCAGCCACAGCAGTTGCATAGGCCCATGTTCCTGCTGCTTCATGGGGCTTGCAATCCGCTTGCAATTCTTCAAGCATAGGAGAATGGCCTTGGTCGTCTACCGACTCAAAAATTCTGTGCCTTCTTCTTCCCTTTGGCTGCTAGAAGGGAGCACTTGGATGCCAGAACCTGGTGGAATACTAAATCACCCGCAACCTTCAAACCCTGAAATGTGGGCGTTGCTACCACAACACTGCTTGCGGCTGTTACTGCCTATGCCTAATTGCCCTTGTGCTACTGCTACTGTAATTGGTAATAATCGTGGTGAGACTCGTTTTGCACGCTACGTGATGTACCAGGCAGGCGTACCAGGCAGGCGCACCAGGCAGGCGTACCAGGCAGGCGTACCAGGCAGGCGTACCAGGCAGGCGTACCAGGCAGGCGTACCAGGCAGGCATAGCAGGCAGGCGTACCAGGTAGGCGTACCAAGCAGGCGTACCAGGCAGGCGTACCAGGCAGGCGTACCAGGCAGGCGTACCAGGCAGGCGTATCAGGCAGGCGTACCAGGCAGGCGTACCAGGCAGGCATACCAGGCAGGCGTACCAGGCAGGCGTACCAGGCAGGCGTACCAGCCAGTCATAGCAGCCAGTCATAGCAGGCAGGCGTACCAGGCAGGCGTACCAGGCAGGCGTACCAGGCAGGCGTACCAGGCAGGCGTACCAGGCAGGCGTACCAGGCAGGCGTACCAGGCAGGCGTACAAGGCAGGCGTACCAGGCAGGCGTACCAGGCAGGCGTACCAGGCAGGCATGGCAGCGTACCAGGCGGGCGTACCAGGCGGGCGTACCAGGCAGGTGTACCAAGCAGGCCTACCAGGCAGGCGTGCCAGGCGGGCGCGACCTGATGGCAAATAGATGAAGGCCATCCATGACAGCCAAAAAAAAGGGTGTAGGACCTTGGAGACCAGTCTGGCATCAATGGGGTGTGGCCCTCAGGGCGGCTGTGGCAAGTGCGAGCGCACAACCACACGGATGAGTAGGGATCTGATAGCAGCGCAGAACCCATGACACACCCACAAAACAGAAAAGCAGACAGTGACCAGGGCTCAGGGCCAGCTGCAACTTGGGTTCGCCAAGCTGTCTCTCTCCATCAGCGAGCACCTTGTTGTGACGTCCCACTGTCACCGCTGACTTCTACGAGAGGCCCACCGCTGGACCAAGGGCTCGGTCACATAGTCACCCACAAACAGCACAGATCAATCAGCCACAGCAGGAAAGTCAGCGGCAGTGCAAACTGCCACCAGCCGCCGTGCATTAGCTAGCTAGCTGCATTACACACCATATTGGATGCAACCACCCAATGGCGTGCACACACATGCACACAGACACACTTCGTGACAGTGATCAAGAGAACCCAACCCACTGTTGATCGCAGACAGGCAGGCACTGATCAAAACGACTCGCCAGGCCACAATCACAAAATTGTCATGGAGGCTAGGGGCCTTTCTGAAAGGTAATGGGACAGGAGACATTGTTTCTCATCCACCGTTCATATGGAGTCACTGTAGTGTTCCCGTTCGTCTCTACCTTTAGCACTGAGGAGGGGAGGACATTGTGTACCTTGCAGCATCACTTACATGCCCCTGGATGGACCGTCATAGGGAGGGAAGAAAAGGAGGGAGACATACAACAAGGGGCCATGGACCACGCGTAGCCGCGCGATCACACACACACACATGTCCCGGTTGTTTCACCGAGACCCAATGATCATAGAGGGGGGTGTAGCCATGGCTCCAGTCCCCTGTAATGCCCACTTGTGCCAGGTGTTTAGGGAGAACCCACGTGGCGTATGCTTCCCCCACCCATTGACCATGGCGTTTCACCCACTGGAGGACTTTGTGAATAGCACAGCACCGTGGTAGGGGTAGGAGTTCGGATATGTGGTGCAGGAACCTCACTACAAACTGCGGTTGGTGGTCAGATGCCGCCAGGCCTCATACGATGGCTGCATGTATGGCACGCCGGAGGGCTCTGGGGTTGTACCCTGACTTAATTGACACTTGTCCCCACGCTGTCACTGTAAGGAGCTGTGCCAGGGCGGTTCGACACCATTGGCGTGAGTTGCATAGGACACCCGTGAGGACTGTGCGTAGATACTGTGGGGAGGCATGGGTTGGCGTCATCAGTGGTGGGCCCATTTTTAGATCCCACGCTCCATCCAACGAACTTGGGTGTGCGTATGCGGTAGGTTCATTTCCCTTAGAACATACCATGCAGAAACCCATAGCGGTCGTCGATGACTGTAAACAAGAATGAGTACATTGTGTATCACATGGACACAATACCCTCAAATTCCAGCACCGCTGTAGGAGTTGGCACACGCGTTCCACGATTCTAATGGATGGTGTGTCTGCGAAAGCTGTGGCCATGAGTATATTATCTCGAAACTGACATAGTGTGAGTGCCCCCCAGGGGGGATCCCAGTATATAAACCCTGCCTCGGTAATACGGTAATAATAGGGGTTTGGGGAGGGCAGCAATGGGTCTCCACAGCCATTGCTGTTTAACCAGGCTTTTTGCTTTGCCGATGAGGTACAGGGAGGCGATGCGGCCTACAGGATCACTGTCCCAACCATTGGACTGTATGACACACACACACACACACACACACACACACACACACACACACACACACATGCACAGACACACACACACACACACACATGCACAGACACACACACACACACATGCACAGACACACACACACACACAGACACACACACACACACAGACACACACACATACACACACACACACACATACACACACACAGACAGACAGACACACACACAAACACACACACACACCAGACTAGTGCTGGTTGTGGAGCTGTCGTCTAACAGAGAGGTCGCCAAATCGGTCAAGGAGTTGGTGATCAATCCCTTCACCCCATTGAGGGGGTTGCGGATTTTGTCATTCACTCTGTCTACGAACCTCCGGTCCAGCTGCTCACCGTCCTGCTTCTTGCCTGCATTGCCGCTGGTCTTGCCTTTGGATTTTTCAGGAGTGGCAGGAGGATCATCCGTATCCGCATCTGGGGCCACGCGGGCAAGAACAGTATACATCGGCCGTCCCTCCTTTTCAAATGCAGAGACGTTGATTTCGACAGGAATTATGGAGCCATCGGATTTCTTCACAAGGTTGCTCACCCAACTCGAATTCCCAGGGGAGTTCATCTGTGCTGGCAGCATACGGGCGTTCAGCAAGATGGTATCCAAAGGTTGCCCGATTCTGAAATCTTCAGCCTTGATGTCCGCAAGCCGCATCATGGCAAAGTTGGCAAATGTTATCTGAAAAGAACCCGATGGGACAGGGAGGCGCAGAGTTTCGAAGGAGAGTGAGGGAGGGCGGACGAAGGGAGGCAGGCAGGGAGGGAGAGACTGAGTGGTCTTTCTGTCTGCCTGTCTGCCTAAGCCCATAGAAAGCTTCCATTCAAAAAGACGTGAACCTCTTATCTCCAGCATGCCGGATCAAATAACAGCAGCCCTAAGACGCAGCATAAGCCATGCAAACGTGAACCAGAAATTGGCCGGGTGTCTCCTGCACATGCAAATCAACATCTACCAATATCTGAATTGCAATGTTCAGAACCCTCAGTCGCAAATATTGGTTTCAAGTGTTCAACAGCTCTGGACACTGACATCTTATTGAATGGAAGCATTAATCCCTTGGGTACCTTCAGCACAGTCGCTCCTTCGTCTTGCCCTGCAAACGTTGGGCAAACAATGGGGGTCACCTGCAAATCATCGTTCACAACCATCATGGGTGCCTGTAGGGCATACATGGCTTCATGGTACTGCGTCATCTGCTTCTGCAATATGCCGGCGTGCCCTGTGATGTCCTGCAAGTGCATAGACCAGACTCCATCCCCCAGCCACGTCATGAGCACCATGACCTTCAACTGCGTTGTGGCCCCGTCTGGCACGATGCGCAGCAACAACATTTGGGCAGTCTGCGTGGGGTCCAGCTCATCCAGCAGGTGTTGGTCTTCTTCCACCACACTGCCCCCAAAATCAGTCCCCTTTTCGAACTTCAGCAGCTTCTTATGTGCAGCACATAAAGTGATCACTTTCCAGTTTTCGTCCAGGAAAGTGGCAACCTGAAGCACAGGTGGAGAACTTGGACAAGGGTAACAGCACCAATCCCCCGTGTATGCCACCCAAAAAAAATACTGCCGCTTTGGGACCCAGATACAGCAGGGGGGAGGTAGTGTGCTTTGCATGGCAGTGGGGTGGTGTCGGGCAGCTAGCTTTGCATGGCTTGATTTGAATATGGTTGGAGGCACCGTGATTCCTCTTCATGATTGTCAACTAACTCATGGGCCTTTGAAGCAACGGTGCCCCTCTGTGCTTGTTGTTTGAGATTCTTCTTGTGGTGGTATCCAGTAATCATGCCATGCCGCAGGTGACCTTCTCCCTTGTCGAGCCCTCCTTGGGTGTACTACCATGTGAAACGTGTATATTCGAGTTTGGCAAGGTGTTCACCTCAGTCCATGTGCAGGCGAAGAATAATTGAAGCAACTTGAAAAATGCAGCCGTTAACAGCAAGAACAACAGCGGCAGCAACAAGCCCAGTAAAAGTCAATCTCATCAACAAGCCCAGTAAAAATCAATCTCATCAACAAGCCCAGTAAAAGTCAATCTCATCAACAAGCCCAGTAAAAATCAATCTCATCAACAAGCCCAGTAAAAATCGATCTCATCAACAAGCCCAGTAAAAAATCAATCTCATCAACAAGCCCAGTAAAAAATCAATCTCATCAACAAGCCCAGTAAACATCAATCTCATCAACAAGCCCAGTATAAATCAATCTCATCAACAAGCCCAGTAAAAATCATTCTCATCAACAAGCCCAGTAAAAATCAATCTCATCAACAAGCCAGGTAAAAATCAATCTCATCAACAAGCCCAGTAAAAATCAATCTCATCAACAAGCCGAGTAAAAATCAGTCTCATCAACAAGCCCAGTAAAAATCAGTCTCATCAACAAGCCCAGTAAAAATCAATCTCATCAACAGTATAAATCAATCTCATCAACAAGCCCAGTAAAAATCAATCTCATCAACAAGCCCAGTAAAAATCAATCTCATCAACAAGCCCAGTGAAAATCAATCTCATCAACAAGCCCAGTATAAATGAATCTCATCAACAAGCCCAATAAAAAATCAATCTCATCAACAAGCCCAGTAAAAATCAATCTTATCAACAAGCCCAGTAAAAATCAATCTCATCAACAAGCCCAGTATAAATCAATCTCATCAACAAGCCCAGTAAAAATCAATCTCATCAACAAGCCCAGTAAAAATCAATCTCATCAACAAGCCCAGTAAAAATCGATCTCATCAACAAGCCCAGTAAAAAATCAATCTCATCAACAAGCCCAGTAAAAAATCAATCTCATCAACAAGCCCAGTAAACATCAATCTCATCAACAAGCCCAGTATAAATCAATCTCATCAACAAGCCCAGTAAAAATCATTCTCATCAACAAGCTCAGTAAAAATCAAACTCATCAACAAGCCAGGTAAAAATCAATCTCATCAACAAGCCCAGTAAAAATCAATCTCATCAACAAGCCGAGTAAAAATCAATCTCATCAACAAGCCCAGTAAAAATCAGTCTCATCAACAAGCCCAGTAAAAATCAATCTCATCAACAGTATAAATCAATCTCATCAACAAGCCCAGTAAAAATCAATCTCATCAACAAGCCCAGTAAAAATCAATCTCATCAACAAGCCCAGTAAAAATCAATCTCATCAACAAGCCCAGTATAAATGAATCTCATCAACAAGCCCAATAAAAAATCAATCTCATCAACAAGCCCAGTAAAAATCAATCTTATCAACAAGCCCAGTAAAAATCAATCTCATCAACAAGCCCAGTATAAATCAATCTCATCAACAAGCCCAGTAAAAATCAATCTCATCAACAAGCCCAGTAAAAATCAATCTCATCAACAAGCCCAGTATAAATCAATCTCATCAACAAGCCCAGTAAAAATCAATCTCATCAACAAGCCCAGTATAGATCAATCTCATCAACAAGCCCAGTAAAAAATCAATCTCATCAACAAGCCCAGTAAAAATCAATCTCATCAACAAGCCCAGTAAAAATCAATCTCATCAACAAGCCCAGTAAAAAATCAATCTCATCAACAAGCCCAGTAAAAATCATTCTCATCAACAAGCCCAGTAAAAGTCAATCTCATCAACAAGCCCAGTAAAAATCAATCTCATCAACAAGCCCAGTAAAAATCAATTTCATCAACAAGCCCAGTAAAAAATCAATCTCATCAACAAGCCCAGTAAAAATCAATCTCATCAACAAGCCTAGTAAAAATCAATCTCATCAACAAGCCCAGTAAAAGTCAATCTCATCAACAAGCCTAGTAAAAATCAATCTCATCAACAAGCCTAGTAAAAATCAAACTCATCAACAAGCCCAGTAAAAAATCAATCTCATCAACAAGCCCAGTAAAAGTCAATCTCATCAACAAGCCCGGTAAAAATCAATCTCATCAACAAGCCCAGTAAAAATCAATTTCATCAACAAGCCCAGTAAAAAATCAATCTCATCAACAAGCCCAGTAAAAATCAATCTCATCAACAAGCCTAGTAAAAATCAATCTCATCAACAAGCCCAGTAAAAGTCAATCTCATCAACAAGCCTAGTAAAAATCAATCTCATCAACAAGCCTAGTAAAAATCAATCTCATCAACAAGCCCAGTAAAAAATCAATCTCATCAACAAGCCCAGTAAAAGTCAATCTCATCAACAAGCCCAGTAAAAATCAGTCTCATCAACAAGCCCAGTAAAAGTCAATCTCATCAACAAGCCCAGTAAAAATCAATCTCATCAACAAGCCCAGTGAAAGTCAATCTCATCAACAAGCCCAGTAAAAAATCAATCTCATCAACAAGCCCAGTAAAAATCAATCTCATCAACAAGCCCAGTATAGATCAATCTCATCAACAAGCCCAGTAAAAATCAATCTCATCAACAAGCCCAGTATAGATCAATCTCATCAACAATCCCAGTAAAAATCAATCTCATCAACAAGCCCAGTATAAATCAATCTCATCAACAAGCCCAGTAAAAATCAATCTCATCAACAAGCCCAGTATAGATCAATCTCATCAACAAGCCCAGTAAAAATCAATCTCATCAACAAGCCCAGTATAAATCAATCTCATCAACAAGCCCAGTAAAAAATCAATCTCATCAACAAGCCCAGTAAAAAATCAATCTCATCAACAAGCCCAGTAAAAATCAATCTCATCAACAAGCCCAGTAAAAGTCAATCTCATGAACGTTCCGTCTCAAAATGCAACAGTGTTTTTTGATTGATTGCCATGCTAAGGGGGCGTTTGTGCACAGCACACACATAGCACGGGCACAGCACGTGCACCACGTCCGTCATTGGGATGAGTGCACTGGAAACTGGAAGCATCTTCAAACCTGCTTCAGCCAGTTGTGACCGCATGTGGATGCACTCATGGCCCACAGATGGCCATCTTTTGGTGGGAGCGAGCTATTATTCACACCAGGAGGTGCCTCAAATAGCATTATTGTAACGGCTTGAATTGATCAGTGAGCTGTCTCAATCTGTCGTTTTCACCGAGAACTTTCGTCGATGGCAAAATCTAACACAACTTTGGGTGACAACCCAAAGTCTGTGAGAAGTCTTTGCACCAAATCTTTGAATTTTTTTGTGGATGAGCACTCAGCATAGCACAGCACAGCGCAGTGCAGCGCAGCGCAGCACAGCACACCACACCTCCTGACCACCATACAAGAC
This sequence comes from Eutreptiella sp. 'Long Island Sound 2002', assembly GCA_964036045.1. Taxonomy (NCBI): domain Eukaryota; phylum Euglenozoa; class Euglenophyceae; order Eutreptiales; family Eutreptiaceae; genus Eutreptiella; species Eutreptiella sp. 'Long Island Sound 2002'. The sequence continues at coordinate 31,727,840 of OZ038394.1, read as the reverse complement.
TGAACAGACATCTTAATTGAGAGTCACCCACCTTTGACCTTTTCAGAGTTTGATATCAATTTGCTGGAAAATTTCCGAAAATGAGTTTGTCTGACAAACCCAAAGTTTGTTCAAGAGCAGGGTGGGGGGGGGGGGGCAGGCAGAAGACTCATGGCTGTCCAAGATTAATGGTTAAAACGCTGACACAAAAAAGTAAGTACAATACTGAAGTATTTTCAACAGAGCATTTCAGAAGATGAAGCTTGGTTTTCCAAAATTGATCACTACGCTACCCCCCCCCCGCCTTTCCAAAAGAGCCCAGGGCGCAACCACCCACTTTTGGTGGTTTCCACCCCTCAATATTGCCCGAACCGACACCTAGACGCCCGTACCTAGGCCCAGTGGGCTGCGGCAAGCTGCAGGAGGTAGCCCAAAGAGGTGGGTGCCAAAATGGGTCAACAAGGTCCACCGGGTGCAAAAAAAGACTTTTTTCAAAAATGACCCTGGACCACATGGAATGCCAAAACAAGTGTTTTTGGCCCGTTTTGGCCCTCCTAAAATCCCAAAATGCCTTGAAAATGGGGTGTTTTGGGACCAAAAATGGGTCAAAAATGGGTCAAAAATGCGTTTTTCCAAAAATGATCCTGGACCATTTGGGGTGCCTAAACAAGTGAAATGAGCCCATTTTGAGCCCATTACAAGCCATTTTGGCCCCTCCAAAGTTACAAAATGCCTTGAAAATGGGCTGCTTTGGGATGAAAAATCAGTCAAAAATGGATCAAAAATGTGTTTTTCCAACGATACTTTTGGACTATTTGGGGTGCACAAACAAGTGGAATGAGCCCATTTTGAGCCCATGTGGAGCAATTTTGGCCTCTCTCAAGGCCGAAAGCGCCCTGAAAATGGGCTGTGTTGGGACCACAAATGCCCCAACAAACGGGCCAAAACCATGGTTTTCCAAAAATGATGCTAGTCCAGTTGTGGTGCCCAAACGGATCAATACAGCTCGTTTTGAGCCGCTTTTGAACCGCTCTCATCCACTTTCAATTGCGTACCTCATTTGTCGTTGAAGTCTCCTAAACGATGTTCCTTCCCCCACCAGCTCGGTCCCAATATTCAATCCTGGTTAGGGTAAGGGCTAGGGGTAGGGTTAGGTGTAGGGTCACCGAGCTGGTGGAACCAGTCTTGGTTTTATGACCCTTTTTAGTGTCTAGGGTGGACCTACCAGGTTTAGCAGCAAGCAAGCAAGCAAGCAAGCAGCAAGCAAGCAGCACGCGCAAAATGGGGAAAATCAGAGCTCCGTCGTGGTGCTTCAGATTCAGGTGAAAATTTGGTGGATGATACCTATGGGTGTGAAGTACAATCACACAAAGTTTGAGCAAGAAAATCAACGGTGGCGGCCGGGAACGGGATTCGCAAGTGGCGGACCTCAGTTTCAAAAACTGCAATTTAGGGCCAAAAACAGCCATTTTTGCGCCAAAAAAGCCCTGGAACACATTCAAAACGGCCAAACGAAGGGAAACGGTGGGTACACTCCACGTGTGGCTTGACTTCCCCGTGTCAACGAGCGCTTTGCGGCCCTCTAACTCCATGATATGTCCCGCAAACGGCCCAAAAAAGACCCCAAGAAGCCCAAAATGACGACAGCCACAAACCAAGAATAGGCCATATCTTTGGCTACATGCGATTCCGAGGGCACCTACTCCACCCGCAACCCCCCACTTTTTGTGGTTTCCACCCCTCAGAATTGCCCAAACGGACACCTAGACCCCAATACCTAGGCCCACTAGGCTGCGGCAAGCTGCAAGCTCAAGCCCAAACAGGTGGGTGCCCAAATGGGTCAACAGGGTCTAGTAGGGGCAAAAAGATGACTTTTCTCAAAAATGATCCTAGACCATGTGCGACGCTAAAACGAGTGTTTTTGGCCCATTTTGAGCTTGTGGTGGCCCATTTTGGTCCTCCAAGAATCCCAAAATGCCTTGAAAATGGGCTGTTTTGGGACCAAAAATGGGTCAAAAATGGGTCAAAAACGCATTTTTCCAAACGTCATCCTAGACCATTTGGGGTGCACAAACGGGTGAAATGAGCCCATTTTGAGCCCATTACAAGCCATTTTGGCCCCTCACAAGTCCAAAAGGCCTTGAAAGTGGGCCTCGTGGTGATGGGGTTCACTTGCAAGCTGATTTCACTTTGTCAAGAGCCATCAATGTGTGAATCATTCTTGATGTCCCTCACCAGTCATAGCTGATGTTCCCTCCCCCACCAGCTCGGTCCCAATATTCAGTCTTGATTAGGTAAGGGCTAGGTTGGGGTGGGCCTTAGGGTCAGGGGTGGGTTTAAGGATAGTGTTGGGGTGCAAAGTGGACCATGGAGCATTGGGCATCTTTGGTGGCCATGGACTCCGGAGGGCGGTAGCTTTGGCAACTAACTGTTGGCCGGAGGCCACCTAAGGGGGGGGGGAGTTGGCGTCCTAGGACCCGCGGGGTGGAGGAGGTTTGGGGTGCAACAACATGTGTACCTCCAACAGATCGCCACAACGTGCTGATCATTTTGAGGTATAAATCATGGGTAAATTTTTTGTCTACGTTTTTGTTCGGGGCTGCTTTGCTCTTTGTTGTTGTTGTTTGTTGATTCAACACTCATGGGGCAAGGCCCCTCACCCCTGGGCAAGGAACTGCATAATGCACAGCAGACAATGGACCTGCAGCCCCAGGGGCTCCGTGGTTTCGGCTGAGTACTGCATGGCCATCAAACCCATCATATTGAACCACGCACAGTAATTGAGGCAGGCAGCAAGATGGTACGACGTTCCAGCGTAGAGCACGTAAAAGTCCGCAGACCACGGTGGGAGGATGCAAAGCATCGCAATGACGGCGAGGCGTTTAGCAATTGTCTTGTGCATGCTGCCAGGAAGATTGTATGTCACATATGTGAGATGAGCGTACATGTAGACCATCAGCATAACCATGGCACTGGCGGCCACAAAAGTGGCAGTGCGCCAGGGCTCCAAAGCAATATAGGTGCAATCCTCCTTGAACTCCATGGTATAGAATACCATGAAAATAATGGGTGCACTGGCAAGAACAACTAGTACACCGAGGATCATGGGCCAAGTCATAAATCGGCGTTTCAATGCAGCCCAAATCCACCACCACTGTGCATCCGCTGTAGAGGAGGCACCCTGCCGAATGAAAAGGATGGATGCACAGATCACACGCAGACTGCATGTGGTCGCACAAAATTTGTGCACAAAGTCCCATGCACATGCAGAACTGTATATGGGGAAGCAAAAATACTCCAAGACCAAAATAAAGCTTTGGGAGCTGTCACAGTGGATGGCACTCGGCGCCCGTTAGTCTGAATTCAGAGGCATGCAGTTCAGTATCAGGCAGCACTGCTCCATGGGAGCCCTACTGGCAAAAAGCAATTGGCACAACACACAAGGGCATGCAAAAACACAAGCTTTGAGGAATCTCGCCAAGCCCCAAATGGACCTATCTGTCTGGTGGGATGTGCTGCATGAGGGAAGGCAGCATACCTTTGCTTGGCAACACAGGAAGTGGGGTGGTCCCGGGGGCCTACCCCCCCACCCCCCACCACAACCCCTTGGGGGGCACCTTCGCACTGCAAAGTAGGTTTGGAACATACTTCCCCAAATCAGCCTCCAATCAGCCCCCTATCCCCAAACCAGCCTTGGAACAACCCAATGGTGCAGTGTCGGGCCCTATCTTCCCCCATGCTTAGAATTATACAACAGGTAATTTGGACCACTTGTGCTAAGTGTATCCCATCGCCGCAGCGCGAGGGCACGGGGCTCAGCCGGGAAATCCGCGGCCCACAGGTCATAGACCGCGTTGCCACGCCATGGAGTTCGGCTGCCGTGCCCCTGCCCCCCCCCCCCCGGCGTTGACCAGGGGCGGCAGGTCGCCAGGTGGGGGGGGGGCACCCCCCCTCAGCAAAAGGGCTAGGGGGGCGGGGGGCCCGGCTGAGGGGCCGGCTGCTGCTGGGGGGGCTGCTGCGCCCCAGTAGGGCAGGGGTGGAACGACCAGTGCATGCCGTTGCACCTCACGCACGGGTAGGGGGGAGGCCCGCGCGCGTCATACGTGCGCCCGGTGCTGAACGCCGTGCACAGGGTCTGGTCTCCGTGCACCGAGAATCCACCTGCCGGGCGCCCACGCGGGGCCTGAGCCTGCACCAGCGTCGGCGGCCACTGCGGCTGTGATTGCTGGGAGGACTGAGATTGCTGCATGTTGCACTCGCGCGCCCATTGGCCGTGCAGTCCGCACTTGAAGCAAGCCCCAGGGGGGCCCGCCTTAGCGGTCTGCGGGGTTTGTTGTCGGACCGGGAATTCACCCTCTTTAATTCCAAGGGTTGGCCATAGAGCTGCCCACGTGCCGTCAACCAGCGCAGTTGCAACCTCTGACTGACCATAACCCTGCTGTGGCGCTTCGGTCCTCAAGAAGATGACGAGCGTCTTGACCAGCTGGCGCTGCCAGGCATAGTGCAGCTGTGTGTTTGCCACGCGCTGCAGCTCGCCCAGCGACAATTGCGGGATCGATGGACCTCGGAGCTGCGATAACCGGGCCTCAAGAACAGCGATCTCAGCGCGAACTCGATCAGTGGCCTGCGGGTCCTGCCCACGTGGTGCCACGCCTTGGGGGGGAGCCTGGGCCGGGGGGTTCATGTGGCGCCACTCTCCAGCCACTACATCCAGCTTCCAGCGCGTGTGGCTTTCGTAAAGGGCCATCATCAGGAGCGCCTCATGCGGCTCCGCCGACGGGGCAGCCCACGCCGTGGCCACATCCACACCCGCCTGGTCCAGCCCGCGGTGCATCGGCTCCACGTGGTATTCCCCGGCCTTCTTGGCAACCGTGTCATCACTGAGGAAGGCCCGGAAGGTGGCTGCCACATGGTCTCTCCACTGAGTCCACTGTTCGTACGACTCGCTGGCAGCTTGGGGCATGTCCACATCCCCCGCAAATGCGCACTTGGTGCGCTTGGTGCGCGGCTGGTCGTGTGCAGGTCTGCCAGCGGGGGCTGCCACGCCACCCAATGCCGCCTCGTACCCGCTCCCGACGCCTCCTCAGCTTCCTAAACCAGCGACTCTAACTCATTCGGCGATAGGTGAGACATCAACAACAACGGGATCTGGTCCCAAACAAAACAGAACACTTCACTGAAGCAGAGGAGAGGCAGGCTGGTACCGTCCCGAACTGAAAACTGGTCTGCCCCCCCCCCCCCCGAGGCAAAACCTAGGTTATTGCTAACCTAGGCTGCTCCTCCAGAAGGCCACGTAAAGGCCTTCCTCCCCCATCCCGTCCAGCCCCGCCTCCTCAAGCAGGCGCCCCACCGCCAGGCGCACAGCCAGTGGGGGGCGTTCCTGCGGCTCAGCTGCCCGTACATCACCTAGGTGGTAATCCAGGACTGCTGCGTCCCCCAGCGCGCCATACAAGTCCAGCCACACACTCGGCACAGGAGGCCCAGCGGATGGCGCTGCTGGTGCACGCCCTCCTCGTGCTCACCCCGTCTCTGACTGCGCCTACCCAGGCATACTGTTGTCGCAAACTTCACGCGACTGCGACATGCGACTTGTCCACCAGGTTGCATGCATATGTATGCGCATATACGTCACGGCACGCAATTAGCACGACACTGAGCGCGGCAAACGCACCTACCGTCTGCTCCCCGCCTCTCCCCTGGGCCCCTAGCTCCCCTGCTCCCCACCCTACCTGCTCCTCCCCCCTCTCCCTATGTCCGTGTCTTGTAACCTTCGCGTGGTCCCTCGGCTCTCTCACCCACCCACCCCCTTCGCCGGCCAGGCACCGTACCCGCTGTCCCTGGCTGCCCCCCCCCCCCCCGGCTACACATACAAATACACATACACATACACATATACATACACATACACATATATGCAAGCCTACAGACACACACACACAGAGAGAGACACACACACACACTCTCACACGCACGTTGAGGATCGCATGAACAGCCCTAGACGCTTTTTTGTTCGGTCAAACAGTGGAAAGAAAGGGTATGCAGGATGTCTGTGCATCAAAGTGCAAGTTCTTGGGTCAGTCTAAATGGGACTGTGCATTTTGCCAATTTGTGTTGGGTGTACCCAGCCAACCACACCCACCCACAGCAAAGCCCTCCAGAGCAGGGCAGAGGAGCAGGGAGATCAAGAAAGAATCATTGCGCCGCTATAACCTGCAGGAGATGAAAATCAAGACATCAGGACGCCAAGAACCCCACTGGTTGAAAATCTGGCGGATCAGTGTGGCAGCTCGTCAGTGGATGAGTGCCCACTCCAAACCAATTTTTTCATGAGCCAATGTGTGAAGATTGCTGCGGCATACTGGGACAGAGCGTAAACCACACTCATAGTCATCTCCAAACCCCATGGGCAGGCGGCGAAAACATGGCGCACAGTCTATGCACACATGCAAACATGAAGACACACACACACACACACACACACACACCTGCATTGCAGACAGCATGTAGTGTTGCTCAAACAAAAACAGGATAATGCAGGCCTTGCTGCCCCCCAAAAGAATACCACAAACGATGAGGTGACCAGCACAGTTCAGGATGCCATCGCGGTGTGGGCGCAAGCCAAGGATCAGTAGGACTACCAGGCAATGAAGCACACAGACCAAGCTATGGCTCCGGGCCGCAAACCGCAGAACCGCATTCTCAAATGCAACTCCTGCAATGGGGAAAAAATAGACACCCAGGGCCAGTAATACGGTGTGGACAACAATCACCAAACTGATACTCAGACTCTGGATTGGTAAGCAGGTCAAGGGAAAATATAAGGCACCCAGGAGGCAAGCTGTCAAAAGCTTGACAGGTTTGTTGAATCCAACATCCCTCTTCAAGGCCCCATCTGCCAGCTGCACGCGAGATGGGCTTGGAGCGACGTTGTTTGCGTTTGAGCTATGATCCCAAACTGCTACGACATGATCCATGTGTCTTCACCAAATGATTGAAAGCTACAGAGACACACAACAGGAGCATAGGACAGGGTGAGCACGTGTATATTGAAGCACATATCAAGATTATGTCTGAGAGTGAGGATCCAGTGGCCAAGGTGATATATCGGCCTTAGTACTCTAAGCAAATAAGCAAATACAACGGGCAGCTGCCAACCCGGACGAAGCTGGCTTGGTACGCCTTGCTTGCCACAAAACATACCTGCTTGCATGTCTTGTGGTGCTTTGCTGCCTTTTGCTTTGCAACATGCTCTTGTTGATACTAGAACAGTCGCTTTTTTGAAGAAATAGCAATGAAAGTGTTTCCGTCTGGCATGCCGCTTTTTTCCACAAAAATCTTCTCTACCATTTACAGTAATTGCCCAAGGGTAAAATCTTTCTGAGGTGTTTATTGCTCCCCACCCCCATGTGGTCCCAACCCCACCTGCTGAATGGAGATGGCAAATGAAGTAGGGATCTTTTTTGTGATACCTTGTTGTTCCATCCAGTGTTGACAAACAACCGACCCACCCCCCACCTCCCCCTTTTTCAAAGAACATGTGAATTCCCAGTGACGCGGCTAACTCTCTGGGATGACGAGTAATACACAGATTTAGGTGGTGTAATGATCTTCGAGATCTCTTATTTTGAGTGCTATTTTCCCCGTGATCTCCTTAGTGATTTCCAAACCCAAATGCGAATCAGGCAACGGCGTGCAACTGTAATTGATCTCATTCATCACTACATAATTTCATCCCAGTGTTTTGCAGAATAAAACAACAAGATTTTATAATAGAAATAAGCTCCGATTAACGCGCGCGACTCGTGCGCGCGACTCGTGCTCTGCTCTGAAGAATCGCGATATGCGCGCCTGTGCTGAGTTCCATTACAACCTGGGCTATTGTTTTCCACATACGTTGCAACAATTTCCTGCTGTTGTTGTTTTGTGATTCCTACCCTAACCTGCCCTGCACGTCGGTCAATTCACAATCAGTCTTCGTACTTTCAAACGTCTCCGGACAGTCCATGTACAGCTCTTCCCATGTACAGATGGGCTGCACTGCCGTGTGGTGGCGGCTATAAATACCTACCAGACCCGCTCCAATGGGTGGGTGGGTGGGCCAAGAAAAACAAGTATGCACTGTGGACAAAACGTATGTTTTTGGCAAAACATCGGTTTTGTGATTCCTACCCTAACCTGCCCTGCACGTCGGTCAATTCACAATCATTCTTCGTACTTTCAAACGTCTCCGGACAGTCCATGTACAGCTCTTCCCATGCAACCTTCACCTCGCAACCTGCAGTACACTGGTGGTGGTTTGCGTGGGTCATCTGGCACTTCGGAGCTGACATGGATCCATGTCTGTGGCATGCGACTGATATAGTATAGGGTATCCCCTCCCCCCCCCCCTGCCTCCGCCGGCTAGCTTCTTTAAGATGTCTGTCCCATAGCAGAGCATGGTGCATATAGGACAGTACGCAGGGCCAGCTCGCACGCCCTGGCCTCCACAGTGGCCCGGAAAGCCGACCCCCACTTAAAGATTCTGGAAATGGCGTCTGCTGGGTTCCATTTGGACGGAACATAGCTCAGCTTGAGCACGATTCCTGACCAGCGTAGTGTCTGCTGTATCCTCCTTACCGTCGTGGCCCGATCTCGATGGTGTATCTTTGTCTTCCTTTTGAGCGCCGCCCATATGGCCGCGAGGTTGTCCGCCCCCAGATGCACCTGTGGTCTTCTCCTGTACGCCGCCATCTTGACCGCTCTCTCCACCGCATGTAGCTCTGCCGCTTGCTGGTTCCGTACTGCTTTGGGGCACTCCCACACTCGCGCCCCCGCCTCCTTTGACCATAAGCCGACCAAGTACGTGTTCCCGTATTCTGCTGCATCCACATACATGTCGATGTCGTCTGCGGCTGCCGTGCCTCGTGCCGACCAAGGCCCCATTATAGTCGCCAACGCCTCCGCCAGTCCTCTCAGTACCTTCGGCGGTGTATACCTCGCATTCTGTGGTCCCCACATCATCCACGCCATGGCCCCACTTGTATGTGGTCCTGTTTCCCGGGCTGGCCGATCTGCCCATGCCAGTTTCCCCAGCATTCGTCTCATGTCCTTCTGGCTGTATCCTCTGGTCGCCAGCTTTAGCCACAAGGCCACCATGCCTGCAATGTATGGCGCCGAGGACTGGATCGTCCACCGCCTTCCATCCAGGTTCTTCCCCATCCACTCGATTGTGTCCGTGGGCTCCAACTGGGACTTGGGGCTGCATATCCAGCCGTCACTCTCCAGCAGCTCCCGTAACTGAACTCCTGCCGCCCCCACCGTCGCCCTGTCATATCCATATACCAGTACGTCGTCGACGTATTGTATCGGCCGTATTCCCGGCATGTTGAATTTCTGCAGCGTCCTTCTCAGCAGTTCTTTAGCCATCACGGGACTGTGTGTCCACCCGAACGGTAGGCTGTGGAAGCCCCACACCTTGTCCTGGACCCCGATTCTTATCGTGCCCCTCTCCTGCTCCGGCAGCCAGCATGACCAGAACATGTTCGCCACGTCTAATTTGCAGAACCATATTGTCTGACGGTTGCCCGCCGCCTCTCGAAATGTGTCGCCCAGCTCCTCCAGTGTGGGTAGTTGCAGTCGTGTGCTCGGCCGCTGACACCGTTTGTTCAGTGGAACCATGTTGATGATCAAGGATCCCTTCTCCTGGGACTTCGGTTTGGTGAAGGCCTTCGCATTCGGCAGCCTCCTGTCAGTGATCTCGTCCAGCATGCCGTCCTCGTGAATGCGTTGGACCATTGCTGCCAGCGCTGGTTCTCGGCTCGCTTTCTGGACTGCTGCGCCTTCATGTGCCTCCCTCCAGTTGCATGGTCTGTGCCTGTGCCACATCTCCTCAGGGATGTCCACTCTGCCAGCTACTCCAAGGCCTCTGCTCGCCGTCTCCACCGACACTTGGCCCTGTCTGGTCGCCATCCTTGTTGCCCTTGGGGCTGACATCCCCTGTCGGCGATACGTCCCACGGCTCCGTCTCGTGTTCTCGAAGCGCCCTCAGCACCGATATGAAATTCTGTTCCGCCTCCTCCTGCTGTGGGCCCCTCCCGGCTCTTTTCCCCCCCATGACAGTCAGGTCCCGCAATAGCCCACCGATCGTCTCCGGCCTGCTCCACTGCCGCGCCATCCGCTCCGCCACTTCCTCTGTTAGCTGTTCCATGTCCACCCCCACCTCGTCCTTGTTCCTCTGCTTCACATTGCATAGACATAGGCCTCCACAGCTGGAATTTATGGCCCCTCTGAGGCGCCGTGACCAGGTATCCCCAGTGTGGGGCCCCGTCTGCTTCATGCCCGTCGGGCATCTCCACCAACTGTTGGCCTCCCGCGCAATGCTCTCCGCGTCCCCGCTTTGGTCCACGTTGCTCCTCCTCTCCGTAGTCTCGTGTCGTTCTTTTCCCCAATACTCTCCTCCTGGCTTGATGTATTCTCCATCTGGACTCAGAGCAATCAGTAGAGCATGTCGGCGTATCCGGGTCTGACTCGTCTCCGTCCCCGTCACTGCTGCCTTCGGTTCCGTAGTCGTCCCTGGACCCCTCCGCGCTGACCTCCATCTCTTGACACTGCACAGTCTCCATGTGCTCTTCGTCGGCATCCCCGCATCGCTTGTCCTCCCCAGGCCGGTCTCCGCTTGTTGCCCCATCGTCTGCCTTCCGTTGACTCCTCGCTCCCGTGTCCGCCCCACTTTCCACCTTCCCCTCCGGGGCTGTGGCGACCTTCGCTGCGCTCGCCCTTCCACTGTCCCCTTCGACGGCCATCTCCTTCTCTCCGTCCGTCCACTCGTCCACGTCAGTGATCTCGACGGGTCTCGCCCCAAGTCCCGCCGTTCCGTCGTCCGTTCGTGGTTCACCTCCTTCCGCAAGTCTTGCACTAGGCACCAGTGCGGCATCTCGTCCCATTTCCTTTTGTTCGGCGTCGTGCTTGATCCCGTCCTCCGCGTCTTCTCGGGGTCCTCCTTTATCTGGATCGTCCTGGTCGCATTTCCCATCCTGATCGTCCAAGTCTTCGTCGTCGGACTCGCTGTCCACCTCCTGAGGAGTGGCGGGGCGGGCAAACGTTTGGACCGTAGGAGGGGTCTGGTTTCTTTTCCTCCCAAGGTCCCATGCGAATGCATCCCTGTGCCAGAGCTCTTTGACTGGCATCCAAGCCCATTCACAGTCGCGTGTGAAGTGCCCCGTGTCACCCATTGGTGAGGGTAGGAGGACCCTGGTGGGCATCTTCCATGATGGTGGGTGTGCCGCGCACCGTGCTGCTTGCCTTGGTGTCCGCCAACGGGCCCACAGTGCCAGGGCCTGCAAGGATCCTCCCAACGCCCTGAAGCAGGCTACCCCCATGCGTTTCCACGGGTGCCACCCCGAGAGTCCGCACTCTGTACCTGTGAATAGTTCCGTCTGGAGCTTGCGCAGGGCATCGGGTCCTCCCGGGATGAATATGTTGTCGTCGAGCCGGTGCGGCCTCCTGTGCGTGTAGAGCCACTTTCGCCACCGTTCCCAAAAAGGTGGTATGGGCTGGGCACACATCTCCTTGGCCACCTTGTAGTCGAAGAATACCAGCCACCCCTTGTGTGCCAGCCAGCCCCACCGTAGCTGCGCGACGTCGGATATCCTGAGGCATATGGTGAATGCCATCCCGACGGCAAAGAACACCCTTGCCCAGGCCCAGTGCACCCTCCTCTCTGCCAGTGTCTGAAAGTCGGCCCCTTGAGCTGGGATTAGGGACTCTCAATCCACCTTTTGTTGTATGGGCCCTTGAGTTGGGGTTAGGGACTCTCAATGCACGCTTTGTTGTGTGGCCCCTTGAGTTTGGGTTAGGGACTCGCAATCCACGGTTTGTTGTGTGGCCACTTGAGTTGGGGTTAGCGAGTCTCAATCCACAGTTTGCTGTGTGGCCCCTTGAGTTGGGGTTAGGGACTCGCAATCCACGCTGAGTATTCCAGCCTCCGCGTGTATGCACTAGTGCGCACACAGTGCAAGAACTTGGCCCAAGTTGGATAGGCACGCCATAGATGGCAGCAAACAAGAGAATAACGGGGGCTGCAGGGCATGTGGTGCAAGTTTTTACCGTCTGGCGTGGCGGTAACCTACCGCACCAGAGCACCCACTGGCCGCCGCACTTGCGATTTGATATTCTGCTCCGCACCCCGTTCTGTGGGGTCTTTTGTAATCACCTCGAAGAGAGGTTGTTAGATCAAGCGCTGGTGCGAGCGTCGTATACCCCCCCCCCCCCTTTTGGGGTCGTTCGCGTAGCATACCCCAATATATGGTTTCTCACGTCTAACCCCTTGTAAAATCATCATTTTAGGACCAAAAATGATCCCCCAATTTTTTGGGTTTTGACCCCCGTACCCCCCCCCCCCGCGCACCTGGGTACCGTTTTTGGGGGGGGGGGTGGAGGGGGGTCAAAACTTCTTTGCGTATTGTGGCCAATGTGTGTGTATTTGGACCTGGGTCCTGAAGAACTTTTTTCTTGTATATGGACCCCCTAACCCATGGCGGGGGTCCCGGGTCCCAACTCCAGGTAGCCCCAGTCGCCCCCCCCCCCCCCCCACCCCCCCATATGGCCCCTTGGCAGTGGGGACTTAGCTGTTTTCACGCTGTGTAGGCTGTTTAGTGGCACGTGAAATTGAAATTCGATTTTTCATGAAACCCTTCCGTTGCCCCTAGGATTGGTTTGGGTGATCATTTGGTGACAATACGGGTACTTGAGCACCCATGGAGACCCACGTAGTGGCCACTGGGCCCATCTAGCCCGAGCCATGGGCTCCCCAAAAGCTTCAAAATTGCTGTTTGTAGGTGGTTCAATGGCATTTGGTGTGTGCACAAAAGCAATTTTCCGCCCTCTACAGGTCAAAAATGGAAAATCACCTCGCAGAGGTTGTTAGATCAAAGCCAGGCAGGCGTATATAGGGGAAAACGCCGCATACCCCCCCATTTTGGGCCTTTTTGGGCCTATTCGCGTACCGTACCCCAGGGGGTTGAATTGTTGGTTTAATCCCTTGTAAAATCATTATTTTGTCCAAGAAGCGCATCCCCCCAATGAGCTTTTGGTCCGGACCCCCCATCCCCCCCCACTTGAAACCCACGTTTTGGAGCATTTGAGGGAGGTGGGGGGCGTCAAAAAATGACCCCCCCCTTTTTAGGGTCGAAAATCATGAATCTTTTGGTTTTTTTCAATTTTGAGCCGAAAAAGTGTTTCCGGGTCCCGACTGCATGGGGTTTGTATGGGGCGGAGTGGGACGAGCGCTTATGCATTTTATGCACTTTTCCGCAATTTTTGCTATGTTGGAGGTTTTGGCGACCTCAGTGACCCTGTGGTACCCACTTTGAGGGGTATGAGTGGGGATGTTGTGACGGTATATGCCTACTTGCAGTCTCTAGCCTTGCTGAGAGCCGGTCACAACCCGTGCCAAAGACGCGAAATGACTGTTTCCACCAATAATGGCCTAGTGAATGGGCCAGTACACAACCTCTTCATGCAGCTTTTCACCCTGGGCGGCTCCAAAACGAAGTTTTCGAAACTTGTTTTTATGACCACCCCCATCTACAGCTCATGAGACATGTGAGTTTTTCAACTCCATGAGATTACTTCCTGTGCTTCATCTCCTGTTTTTGTTTTTCTTTTTGTTTGTTTGTTCCCTGATACACTCTCTCAGTTCAGGTGTGGACCCCAGGGTCGTGGCAGGTCTCACCTCCTGCATATATTGTGCAGTCCTAAATGGGCAGGCACCCCCGCTGGATTCCCTGAGTCCCAAGGACATACCTCATCCGCATCCACTCCAGTGGCTAAGCCTTTCTGACTGTACATACTCCGAGGCCATGGCGCCTATGCACAGTGTTGCCTGTTGGCACAACTCACCAGTGTCAAAATGCAGAAAAAAATCGAAGTTTTCGAAACTTGTTTTTATGATATTGTGACCAACTAAAATGACCATCCAAGGTATGTAAAGCATGTTTTAGGCCGTATTTACATGTTTTTCACCCTATTTGGGTATTAGGTCCAAGGGGGGGGGGGGCTCCCAAGGGATTGGTACACAACCTGCTTATGCAGTTTTTCACCCTGGGCAGCTCAAAAACCGAACTTTTGGAAACTTATTTTTGTGATATTGTGATCACTTAAAATTACTATCCAGGCTATGTAAAGCATGTTTTAGGCCGTATTTATGTCGTTTTTTCCCTATTTTGTGTGTGTGTTGCTTGCAGTGGATTCTCTGCGAGGTGGACTTGCCGAAGGCAATAGAATTTTGCAAAACATTTTTTTGATATTGTGACCACTTACAATGATGAAATATGCTACGTGAAGCATGTTTAGCCCCTCTTTGTGCGTTTTTCACACTATTTGGGTGTGTGTGGGGGGGGGAGGGGGGGGCAAGGGGGCTCGGGCACAACCTGCTTATGCAGTTTTCCGGCCTTGGCAGCTCAAAAATGGAAATTTCCGAAAATAATTTTTTTGGTACTCTGACCGTCCAAAATGATCAAATATCCTATGTAAAGCATGTTTTAGCCCCTCTTTATGTGTTTTTCACTCTATTTGGGTGTTTGGGGGGGGGGGGGGGGCTCCCAAGTGGTCTAGGGCACAACCTGCTTATGCAGTTTTCTAGCCTCGGCAGCTCAAAAATGGTCGTCCCTCTCCCCTCTTCGAGGTGCCAAAGGCTCTACTGGCAGCGTCATCCATATACACATGCAACCTTGCCTTTTCGTCCTGATACTGCTTTTGCTTTGCAACTTTGAACTTGGTGCTCATCGTGCCGTGTTTGATGTTTCTGGTGCCTGTTGTGTTGTTCGTGCCAATGCCGGTGATGTGTGCGCTAATCTTGGTGTGTTTGGTGCTGATTGCATTGTGTGTATTGTTTATAGTGCTACGTGTGTTGTGTGGAGCGACATTTGTATTACTTGCCGAAGGCAATAGAATTTTGTGAATCATCTCATGACAGTGCACTTTTTAGGTTCGCATGATGGCGTGGCGGTTGCCTACCGGAGAGCCCTCTTGTACATGCTTATGAGCTGTGGGCTTGCGCCCCGTGCCCTACTTTGCAGGGATCCATTGTATCATATGCTTAAGTGAGGCCCACTGACCAACAACTATCTTGAGAACTCTTCGAAAATCTGGAGTCACCCCCCCCCCAAAAAAAGGGAATAACGAGGGCTGCGAGAAGCCATATACCATATAAACATGTAAGTGCTTTTATCTTGGGGTCTTGGGTTGAGAACATCAATCTTGGAAAATTTCTACTCTTTGGCCATAAGCACCATGTTAGCAATTTGGCCTGACAATTTACCAGCCATAGGGAACCCAACCTCCCGTCTCTTGCACGAATATAGTAGTACATATAGGAAGACGCAAAGAGTGGCTTTCTTTAGGGGCATGAAATGAGAACACAAAGTAGGGTTCGGTTCTACCACATACTACAAAAACAATTGCATCCCCACCATGCAAGATCGCTTGTCTTTACAACGTTTTGATGATTGCTCATTTATGTTTGGTCCATCCGTCTTCAAACAGCATATTACATAGGATGCAGAGGCAGTGATGATGTTCCACCCAGGATGCGCATGCTCTTATGTGATGCAAGCGATGCAATCACAGATATTATGAGGGTATCCATGTCCCATGAACAAGCATGGGTCCGTTACAAAGTGGTTCACGAGTTCATATTTAGCGATCCGGTCCATTTCCGGTCCTTTCCAAACAAGGACAATTTGTGCAATTACAGCCGACCAGTAGCCCTACAACATTTATCCGGTCAAGAACAGAGGCGCATTTTTGAGCGGCCGATCACAATAAGACCATAGCGACCCCACATTATTGGTGTGCCAGACAACCGGTTCCTGCTATGTTTGTAAGGCCTTTAGGGGACTTTTGGGTCCTCCAAGACCTCTTTGCGTGAACGCCACGACAGGTGCAGACTCGAGACCTTCCCTTACCCCTTGCCGCATTTTGGTGACGGTTGAGGCGAACCAGCACATGGCAGAGCTTGCTCGTGATATCATTGAGGGACAATGGTGCCGCTTAGGCATCCCAAGCGACATTAGACCACCTTTTCAATACAATAGATAATGCACGGCAAACCTTGAATTTTACCAATACATCACGTCGCCAAAGGCGCTATTGAATAATGGTTGTACAATATTGGGCATATATAAATATATATATATATATATATATATATATATATATATATATATATATATATATATATATATATATGTATATATATATATATATATATATATATATATATATATATATATATATATATATATATATATATATATATATATATATATATATATATATATATATATATATATATATATATATATATATATATATATATATCCTCTAATCTACACCCCTCTCCCAACTCTAGGTGGCTCCACCACACGGCTGTAAGGTACGTGCGAAGGGCACAAAGTGGTGCATACATGTGGTGGAAGGGGCTAAACTCCATCAAAACGGGCTCAAAACGGGCTAAAAACACTTTTTTGAGCATCCCAAATGGTCCGGGATCACCTTTGGAAAAACGCGTTTTTGACCCATTTTTGACCCATTTTTGGTCCCAAAATGGCCCATTTTCAAGGCATTTTGGGATTTTCCATGGGCCAAACCCCGTCGCCACGGGCTCAAAATGGGCTAAAACCACTTGTTTGAGCATCATAAATGGTCCAGGATCATTTTTGGAAAAACGCGTTTTTGACCCATTTTTGACCCATTGTTGGTCCCAAAATGGCCCATTTTCAAGGCATTTTGGGATTTTCCATGGCTCAAAACGCGCCACCATGGGCTCAAAACGGCCTAAAACCACTTGTTTGAGCATCCCAAGTGGTCTAGGAACAACTTTGGAAAAAATCATTTTTTTCGCCCCGGGGACCCTGGTGGACCCACCGTTGGCCCCCACTGTGCGTGGGCTGGCCGGCCCTCCGGCTGCACCAAGTGACCACTGGTACGGGGGTCTACGTGTCTCGTTGGGCGATGCTGAGGCTTCGAAACCATAAAAAGTGGGGGGTTGCGGGTGGACTAGGTGCCCTCGGAATTCGTTTTTGAGCCACGTAGCCCAAGATACGGCCCGTTCTTGGTTTCAGGGTGCTGGTGCACATTGCAAAGTTTTTGGGGCTTTTTGGCGCCTTTTTGGGCCGTTTCTCGGACATATCGTGGAGTTAGAGGGCACCAAAGGTCCCTTGGTCACGAGAAAGTCAAGCCGCACGTGTAGTGCAGCAGCCGTTTGCCTTCGTTAGGCTGTTTTGAACCCTTACTAGGGCTGTTTTGGGCGAAAAATGGCTGTTTTTGACCCAAAACTGCGCAGATTTGGGAGGGCACCCCCCGACTTGGCGCCACCGCCCCGGGCCGCCACCGGTGAGTTTTTGGCTCAAAACTTGGATTTGGCAAGGCCACCACCTAGGCTCTAGGATGGCTAAAGTACAGTCAGGCCCGAGGCGTTGGGAAGGTGCAATGGCCAAAACGGCACGGAGACGTGTTGTTGCTTGTTGTTGCTTGTTAGCTAAATTTAAGGGGAGAGGGGTGTAGTAATATATATATATATATATATATATATATATATATATATATATATATATATATATATATATATATATATATATATATATATATATATATATATATATATATATATATATATATATATATATATATATATATATATATATATATATATATATATATATATATATATATATATATATATATATATATATATATATATATATATATATATATATATATATATATATATATGGCATATGGGCTGAATTTTGAACATGTTTCTTTGTGAGCACTTTGTCCAAGGTTGAGACGCCTCTAGATGACTTGGATGATCCAATTGGGTGTCACCTGTGATTTTACGGGACAAAAAGTGGCCAAAACCTGCATTGTACCCAAACAATGCATACACATACACTTCTTCATGCAAAATGATGTCAATCATGCGCAGTCCTGAATTTTGTGAATTGAGGCTAGCATCCATCAATGGTGTTGGTGCATCGCCCATTGCACATGATGCCAATTTCTTCCACATCTCATGTTTCAAAAAACCTTTGTATCCCGTGTAGCAACGTTTGGAACTTTCCAACCCTTGTTTGTGCTCAAACAATTGTTTGCCTTTTCACTTTCAGGCAGTTTTCTGTCAGTCTGAGTTACATGATTTGTCCTGATTTGGTGCAGTGTGTTTCCTCCCCCCTTGGCAAACCGATGTTTTGCCAAAAACATACGTTTTGTCCACAGTGCATACTTGTTTTTCTTGGCCCCCCGGGTGCGCCTCCATTGGATAAAAACATAAATGTCTGAGAACATGGAGCAAGACAAGAACCGAGTGGTGCACCATTCAGGACCCGACCCGGGGCTGGCCAAGTTCAGGATGTGGGTGCTTGGACCGTTCGAGACCATCCAGGGCCAACACGAGTACCAGGAGAGGAGCGGCGAATGGTTGATTGAGGAGCAGGAGCGAATTGTGGACCTGCAGGTGGGAGCGGATGTGGTGACCGAGTTCGCAAGGCAGATTGGAGTCAGTCACCTGGACAAGACCACCTTCCTCATTGCGCTGCGCTGCTATGCGATCCGGAAGAACCTGGTGCCAGATTACGTGAACAAAAGGTTTGTGCATGATGAGACTCAGGGAACGGGACAAGGCAATGCGGGGGCGGAGAACGCGCGACCACCATCCCCAGCAGTCGGCGGTTTGGCGACACATGAAGTTGCAGAGCTTGTGCAACTCCTAGCAGCAACGAAACTGGAGAATGAACGACTCAGAGCGGCAGCTATACCGAGACTGACGAAACAAGAACTGGAACGGGCACTGGCGGAGACACTGCCATACCAATGGATGCAGACCCTGGCGGTTGGACTGATGACCTACTCAAAGAAAGATCCACAGTGGGACGCCCATGATTTATCAACCACGATATGGACGGTTGTGCATGAGGAGTTGAGAAACAAGAGGCAGGGAAGAAATTCCCACATGCCCATACCACAACAAGTGCAAGGCCCAGGAAATACGGGAACCCACGTTGCACCGGGGGCGCCACTGGGCAGAGCGATCAACACCCCAGGAGGACAGCAGATCATGGGGACCCCGGTGGGGGGTGGACAGTGCTTCGTCTGCGGCTAGGTTGGACACTGGGCCCGAAATTGCCCGCAAGCAGCGCTGGCCGGCACCCTGAACCAACCACACGTCCAGGCAAAAATATCGTAGGTGGGTGACCAGACCGTGATGACCAGTAACAAGGGGTGGACCTTCGACCTGAATGGTCCAACCCCCGCCAACTGCAGGCGCTGTGGGCAGCTCCACTGGGAGATGTTCCCGTGTGGGGCACAGGGGAGGGTCTCCCTACTGCCGCAACCAGCGACGCCGATCGGACAGGCGGGGGTGGCAGGTGGACAACAGGAAGGATCGGATGATGCCGTTCTTCGTATGGTACAGGGCTTGCTGCAGTCACGAGCACTAGACCCAAGACAACAGCAATGACAAGACATCAGTGGAGTCGGGGCTGGATCGAGAGTGGCGCTGGGTGTGGACATGGGAGCCACGGTGGCCGAGACCTGGCAGGCCCACGACATCGTCAGGCACGCCAGGACGGAGGAGTGGGGGACGGTGGGTACTGCTATGGCGATCCGTGGAGTGGAGGCAAGCTCATCGGCGACATACATGCAACAGGTACGAGTGGCGTTGCGAGGGTGCGGCACCGACGAACCACTGGCGGTGGCAATTGAACGGCGGTTCGCAGTACTGGCGCTGCGCAAACCAGGCTACTCGGCGGCAAACAACCTGGTGGCGGGGATACGAATGCTGGAGAAACTCAACCTCATACGGGCAACCATCACAGAATTACACCGACTGCAACTCAGGGCAATCGGCAAGATGGCGAAGGCAGAAGACAGGCCCAGAGTATGGGCGACAGTGGCCATGCAACAAAGCGTGGATTGAGAGTCCCGAACCCCAGCTCAAGGGGCCACGCAACAAAGCATGGATTGAGAGTCCCTAACCCAAACTCAAGAGGCCACACAACAAACCGTGGATTGAGAGTCCCTAACCCCAACTCAAGGGGCCACACAACAAAGCGTGCATTGAGAGTCCCTAACCCCAACTCAAGGGCCCACACAACAAAAGGTGGATTGAGAGTCCCTAACCCCAGCTCAAGGGGCCACGCAACAAAGCGTGGATTGAGAGTCCCGAACCCCAGCTCAAGGGGCCACGACAAAGCGTGGATTGAGAGTCCCTAACCCCAACTCAAGGGGCCACACAGCAAAGCGTGGATTGAGAGTCCCTAATCCCAGCTCAAGGGGCCACGCAACAAAGCGTGGATTGAGAATCCCTAACCCCAACTCAAGGGGCCACACAACAAAGCGTGGTTTGGATAATTGGCCCAGTTTCCTGAAGGGCACCGGAAGGTTGAAGGCCCAAAATAACGCTTCCTCAAAGATGCCCGGCACGCGCCCGGTGCGCTAACGCCCATGGGGGGCAGGAAAGAGGGGGAAATGGTTGAAAATGGGCAGAAACGGTTGACAATTCAAATATGCCACATCCTAGATGCACAAGAAGCTAAAAAAAACCCTGGTACGGAACCAAAAACTTGTGAAAAGGGGCCAAAACTAGGGTTCGAGTATTTGCCAACATCCAAAACTTCGCACTGTGTGCGCACTGCGTGCACGGCATTCCCTTGAGCAAATGGGAGAGTATATCTCTATATTGGAGATAGCTGTCACATGTTTGCATGGGCGATTGGCCATCCAGCTTAAGAATAACAGTAAGAGATGTTGGCCACATGCATCGTCTCCTAATGCCCTCACAGCACTCCTTTCTTTTGTTTCTCTAATTGTCCATAAATGTGGTTGGTATAGTAACCACCAGGAGGATTTTGATCACAACACCAACATGGGTCTGGGCTGTTTGTCCAATTTCAACCCAGAGCAATGGTGGATGTATTAGTTTGATGTATATTTACACAATATGAAAAAAATTCAGCGACATATTCGGCATTGGACAATTAATTTGTTTGCATAAATACATTCTTCAAACATTTTATTACCACAGATCCATAAAACATGTCCTCCTTCTCGAATGCACCCTTGAACGTGGTTGTGATTCTCTACCTCGCTCACAAAGAGATGTTGGCTGGGTACTTTGCATGAAACAAGGAAACGACAGCATAGAAAATGGATGAATGTCAGTGTTAAAATTTGTCCCAACCACTATCAATGAAGTCCCTGATTCAACATCACTTGACAACACAAAGATCAACAATGTCTCAATCCAATAAAACACCAACCTGAGAGTAGGTGCATGAAAAAGAAACAAACATCATAAAAGAGTAGCAATGATACATTGTTAAAACATATAATCCTGTTTCCAAAACTCAATTCATTCACAGCTCAGCAAAGTAGGAAATACTACTGTGAAAATGGAGGTACCGCTTTTTTGGAAATCTGGTACCGCTTTTGGAAATCTGATAGCCTGGCATTACGAATCGAACCCGGGACATCCAAATGATGATCCCGTGCTCAATCCTCTAAAGCAGGCTAATTCATGCCGGTAGGACAGGCCCAGCGCTCAATGAACAAACATCGCGCGATCACAAAGGTATAGCTTTAACAGTCAGTAGCACAACCATTTGATGCTTGTTTGATGGTGCAGTGCCAATTGCTATCGATTTCAATTTTTTCGTAGGACTGAGATTCTAAAGGTCACGTAGGCCCATTAAAGAGATCTATGCACTGTGCCGTCCACTCAACCACAATGAGCAGTGGGAGGGACAACTGCCCAGGAGTGCACACCACTCAGGTTGGCTGGAGCAACCAGTAACCTTACTAGCAGCGACCGCCTGGAACAGTAGTAGTCCTGCAGCAGTCAATGCAGATTTGGGGACATTTTGAGTTGTGCAGCAACAAAAATCAAGTTATTGCCCTTTCCCCGTGTACGGCCGCACGCATCACAGTCAATGGGGAGACGGCTTGGCACTGCATGGCACAAGGCATTCAGCAACGACCATCGCCTCCAGTCCAGTCCGGTGTGCGTGAGAGTGTATGCCTTGGTCTGGGGCACTGCCGGAGGGTGGGATTGGGGGAGTGGTGACTGGAAGTAATGACAGCCAAACGGCTGTTTGGGCACAGACCCATGGCCTTGGTTGTGCAGTGCAGGTGTCCCCTTGCCCGCTCACAGTGGCACGCGGAATAGCGACGCCCTCCCCACTCTCCCAACCCCTGTCATCCCTCCCTGCGCCCCCCAAATCGCCCTGCCCGGGCACCCTCAACCTCCAAACAGGGGCAGAGAAAGGGGCCCCACCAGTTGCTGATCAATTGGGGTCTCAGTTTGCGTTCATGAGGATGGCAATGACCCTTTGACGGGCACTGTCTTGGGGTCCATTCGCAACAGAGTCCCGCCGCATATTCTTTGTCAAAGAGTGTCATGGGCCCAGCAGTACCACTGCGAACACGTCCGCGCCGTCGCATGCGGCCACAACAAACGCACTTGGCCTTCATCCAATTGCCGAGTTGCCGTACTCGGGGTTTACGGGGTCGCTTATCATATCAGCGACAGGCACCCCCCCCTCCCCACACACAGGTCCCTTGTCCTGCGCACTTGCGGAGTCCTTGTGGCCGGCTGCACATCTGCAGTATGTCTGTGCGGACCGCCCAGACATGACTTGTGGCGATGTGTTGTGTGAGCTCGTGAGCGCACGAGGGCATGGGCTCCCGGGCAATGAAATGTTGGGGATTGGGGGGGGGGGGGGTTGGAGTGCTTGTTTCGGCATCTACCCCCAGGGGCCGGGGGGCTCCTCAAGGGCTCCCCCCCCCCCCCGTGCGCACATGACCCCACGGGCTGGCCCTCGGTGTGGGCAGCGGCAGGGGCAGAGTGGCAGGGGCGACTGCATTGGGACGGAGCAGCTCTGCGGCGGTGCATGCCTCAGAGGTCAGGCTGGGGCTGTGCCTGTAGGCAGTCCGAGACGGGCGTGTGATGAGCTCGGCCCTTGTCTCACGCATGCCACCTGGTCCCATCAACTGTCATCAGGGGCTTCCAACTCCGGGGGGGGGGGGATACAGTCCTCTAGCTAGACCACCACCCTCCCCCAAAAAGGGCTCCATTGACGCCCCCCCCCCCCCCCCCATTCTACCGAGATAGACACTCGGGGCCCGGAGGTGACCCTGTCCCGAAATTCGGGGGAAAATTAAAATGGGATTTTTGGAATCAGTGCGTCGAGGGGGTTCAGAAAAGTCGTCGTTTGCCGTGTATTCGGCGCCAGAATTGATAATAACTGATTGATGGTCCTGTCAATTGAGCCCTTTTCCTGAACCCCCCCGTTTCCCCAGGGGGACAGGGCTGAATTCCTGGAGTAGGCAGGCAGAGCGCCGGGGGGGGGGGGGGTCCAGGAGGCAGGCCCCCCTCGGCATGGCACACAGCAATCGGCATGAATGCCACAACGCCACAAGAGGCACCGCAGACTTGCACGGCAAAACGGGGTCCGCGCCCGAGTCCCGATCATCCGCGTCCCACCGCCGCGACACCGGACGAGGCACACACCGCCGCGCTGCGCTGCCCTCCGCGTCGGACGCACGTTGAGTCACGGGCGCTATGTCGTTCGGACGCCCCGTGCCGCCCGTTGTTGGCCTACCGCCCCCCCCTAAAGGGGGGGGGTGGGGGTTGGGTCCAGGGCCTTTTTTTGCGGGGGGGGGGGTCTAGAGGGGGGGGGGGTCCCTGCCCCCCCCCCCCCCGGCGGTGCTGAGCTTTAGAGGCGCCCAAAAAAAATTTTTTTGTCTGAACCAATTTTTTGATCGGCCGAGGGGCCGGAGGAAATTTTGGCCAAATGTTTGAAGAGGGGGTGGGGGGGGGGGCGTGGGGACCCCCAACCGCCCCAGGGGTGCCGAGTTGTGAAAAGAAGCCCTGGTCGGGTCGGGCCCCCGCACAATGTGATACAAGGCGGGGGCCCACCACCGAGGGAAGTACCCGAAGGGGGGGGAGGGGTCTGAAGGGGGCGGGCGGGGGGGGGGGGGGGGGTTGGCTGGGACCCCCTCCCCGTGGCGGGGGGCGTATGGCCATTCTAATCCTTCCCTGCCCCCCCCCCCCACCCCCCGCCCCTGAACCCGCCCCACCACAACAAGGGCTTAGGGCCTCAATGGCCAGGGACGCGTTGGAAAGGGGGGAGCCCCTCCCCCCCCCCCCCCCCTTCAGGGCGCCCAGCCTACGCCCAGCCACTGTCCCCCTGACGGCAAGTGCCAGCCTCAATGGCGTTTGTAACCGACAGTAACCGCCCCCAACCGCTTTGGCGACCTCCTCCAACCGCCAATCTACCCGCTTTTTGGGCCGCCTCTGAGGTCCCGTCCCCTCCACTGCATCCCACGGCTCTCATCGCCTCCCATCCAAGGTACCAATGTTCGGCGCTTCCAAAGTGTGATTTGTGATCGCAAGGCCACCCCTCGACCCAAGACTGAGAGGCGGGGGGGGTGGGGGGGGGGATTGCAATCAACGAAACACGTGTGGGGGCGCGGCAGTCCCTCGAACCGACCACCGCACCACCGCTCATCCCCCACCGTCCTCCGCTTCACCGGCACCGCGCCCCAAATCTCTGCGCCCGCCCCGTCGCGCGGGGTGGCGGCCGCGCTCACGTGCAGTCCAGCACATCGTCCTCCGAGGCAAAGAAGTCCGGCACGCCCCCTCCCGCGGGGGCCGGGTCGGCGCGGCACTCACGATCGCGGCGCAGGCGCTCCGCAGGCGCTGCAGCCCGTCGCCCGCGCCCGCGCACGCGCCCCCCACGCAGTCCTGCACCAGCTCTGCCAGGGCTACCAGCCGCCCCCGGTCGCTGGGGTTGCCCTCATAGTGCCGCCGGCTGCACTCGTCCTCCAGAATGTCGTCCGCGTGCGCTGCGAGCAGCAGGTCGCACACGGCGGCGGGGGGCAGCTCCGCGCGCAGCGCGCGGCAGAGGGCGAGCAGGAGGGCGACCAGGGCGGGGCTCAGCTCGACCTCGAGGTGCTGGTACGCCTTCTGACACGCGGCCGCGAGCAGGGGCCAGTGCTCGCGGACGGCGCCCAGCGTCGCGCGCGCGCAGGCGCGCGGGGCGGAGGCCGGCTCCAGCGCGCGGCCGAGGGCGACGGTGGCGGCCGCCCGCGTGCTCAGCGGCGCGCCGGGGGTCGGCCATGACCTGCGAAAGGGGCGGACGAGGGGCGTGTGGGGGTGCGACTGCAACGGTAGAATTGCGGAGTCGGGGCAAGGCTTTCCTTAGCAACGGGGGGGGGGAGGGGGGGGGGGAAGAATGAGATGGGGAGGCACCCTCTTTTGGTAGGCCCCCACTTTTCGCAGGCCCCCACAGCACCTGACCTACCCCCACAGGGGGCGGGGTCAGCTCAAGAGGCACCCACCCACTCACCGACTGGCCAACACAAAGGAATATATGAGGGAATATAGCCCTTCCCCTCAAAACCACCAGCCCACTCTTGCCCCCCCCCCCCCCCCAGGGGGTCCCATCAGAAGGAGGCACTCACCATTTTGAAAAAGGCAGGCACCCCCCCCCTTTAGGGGAAGCGAGACACTCAGAAAAGGCCTGAGCCAGGGCCCGGGCACCTGCACCAACCGCCAAGTAACCGCCAATCCCCCTATCGATTGGGTGCGCGGTGTGTCGTCCTGTTGGCGCTGTGGGGGGCGGCACAACAGAAGGGGGGCTCGGCCTGCAGTGCATCGAATGCGTGTGGGTCGGTCACGGAGGCGCGCGGTAGTCCGTTGTTCGCCCTTCCTTGTGCACCGTGTCTTTGTGTGGGGCCCGTCGGCGGACCATCGCCCACTGGCTGTTGGCCCCCCCCCCCCCCCCCCCCTCAACCCCAAGGGATGTATTAGAAGGTGTGGCGCAATCAACATTCACACTGCATCAGTTCAACGTTTGATGGGATATGCTATGAACAAATCTAGATGAGGCATATATTTCATCCTTCAGAAATGTACACATCTACAGACAAACTGCATAATGCAACCTGAAGAAGAAGCAATATATCGGCACATGATGCCTGCATACTACACACTGTGTGTCCTGCCAGCCTCGGTCACGCACTACTTTGGCTCTCCGTTGCCGTGGTTGTCCTATTGTGTGTTAGAAGGTGGGGGGGGGGGGGGGGTGTTGGGCTGGGACCCCCCTCCTCCCAGGGTCCCCCTATGGTCCCCGCCGAAGGCGGGCCAAAGATTTTGAAGCTTGAATCCTCTTGGCACCGAAGGTGCCAAAGCAAAATCTTGGCTGGCAGCCTCAAATATTGGCAGGGGAGGAGGGGGGGTCCAGGGGGGGGGGGTAGCCCTCTCCTCCTGCGGGCCTATGGCCGTTCTAATACATCACTGCCCCCCCCCCCCCCCGGCCCCCGGACTCCGTCCCGATGCCGGACCCACCCAAACCCCCACGCCCCGATGCACCAAAATGTGGGGGTGACGCCTGTCAACCACCGGTGCAGTGGCCTTGGGCCCCGGTGCTGTCCCGCCGGGAGGCGGTGCCGTGAGCGCCGTGGGGCCAGTCTTGTCCGGTGGCGGGGCACCCTTCTGCCGAGGCCTGCGCATTGAAGGCGGAGGGCTACGGTAGGCCCAGGGGCCTTGCCCAGCCCCTTCAGCGGGGCATACCGCACGGCGGGGGCGGGGGGGGGGGGGGGGGGCATGGGGGTCACTGCAAAATGGACGACCAGCGGTCCGAAATCAAGCTTTGTGGGTGTTGGCTCAGCCGCGGGCCGCGCGTTTTGGCTTCCGGTCCCGCCTCAAACGCCGCGCCTGTCGGCGGAAACGGACTGCCGCCACATTGAGAGTCGA
Source organism: Eutreptiella sp. 'Long Island Sound 2002' (assembly GCA_964036045.1). Lineage (NCBI taxonomy): Eukaryota > Euglenozoa > Euglenophyceae > Eutreptiales > Eutreptiaceae > Eutreptiella > Eutreptiella sp. 'Long Island Sound 2002'. The sequence goes on along the minus strand of OZ038394.1, from coordinate 31,701,064 downwards.
CTTGGACACTTTCCAACCGAAAAAAGCGACACATACCCCCGGCGCCCGCGTCCCCCGCGTCTTGCCCAACGCCCCCGCTCGGCAATGAGGCCACCGGTCTTCTGGTGGGCACACTAGAGGACTGCGGCGCGTGGACAATTGCGCCGAGGGCGCGGAGCAGAATTTGGCCCAACGGTCCGAATGCGCTTCTCTCTTTGTTTTGAAGTGTATCAGATGCCGGTGGAGGAGGCTCTTGATGTTGTTAGGGGGGGCATTGCGGCGTAAACCGGGCACAGATTGGCCACCGTACCTCCAGTCATCCGAACCAACCAACACAACACGGACGCGTATGTTCGAGGGAGAAGCCTCTGGAGAGGCAGCGGAATACGAAAAACGAAACATCGGGGGGGGGGGGGGGGGGGCAGGGATGCATTAGAACGGAAGGGCCTCAGAGGTGGCCCCAGAAGCGGTTAGATGGGCGATTGGAGGGGGTTGCCAAAGCGGATGGGGGCGGTTGCTGTCGGTTACAAAAGCCATTGAGGGTGGCACTTGCCACCAGTGGGACAGTGGCTGGGCATAAGCTGGGCGCCCTGGAGGAGGGGGGGGGGGTTACCTCCCCCCCTTTCCAATGCATCCCGGGGGGGGGGGGATGGGGGGGTCGAGGCCGGGCGCGGACACCTGCAGGAGGACGACCGCGGGGTGCAGGAGGCAGCCCGCGACCACCGGGGCCGCCGCGGGGGACTGGCACAGCTCGGCCCCGGCCCCAAGGGCGGCCACCTGCAGGGCCTCCTGCCCCGCCTCCCCCGCGGACCGCGCCAGATGCAGCACCGCCGTGGCCAGCCCCAGGGCCTCGGCCGCGGGGTGCGCGCGGTGCGCGGCGAGGAGGCGGGGCACGTAGCGGCACGCGGCCTCCGCCGCGTCCGGCTCCACCGCCGCGCCGTCCAACGCGGAGGCGAGGAACTGCAGCAGCCGCGAATGCAGGGCCGAGCGTTGAGGGGCATCGGGGCTGCAGGCGGTCGAATTGAGGGGGACGTCGCAGCTGCTGGCGCCGGTACAACTACCGGCGTCCGTGCGGTTGTTACGGTCGCGGTCGTGGGTGTTGCTGTGGGCGTGGGCGTGGCTGCTGCTGCTGCTGCTGCTGCTGCTGCTGCTGCTGCTGCTGGCGCTGCCGCTGCCGACGTCGCTGTGGCTGCGAGCGTCGGCGCTGTCTTCACCGGCGGTTGCTGCGTCGGCCCCCTCCACAAAGAGCCAGTCGTGCAGCAGCCCCAGCGCCGTGCCCAGCCACTCGCACGTCTGCGGCCGGGCGCACGCGTCCATCAGCCCCTCGGCGATGTGCGGGCCCCAGGGGGCCACCGCGCCCCGGCACCGCCCCGTCAGCACCCGCAGCACCCGCAGGGCCTCGGCCCCCCATCGCCGCCCGGGCGCCGCGCTCCGCCTGCGCCTCCGGCCCCGCCGCGCGGGCCCGGCGCGCCCCGGCGCTGTCCCGCAGCAACTTCCGGGGCCGGGCGGCGGGGCCGTCGGGGGCGGCAAGCGCCCGCAGCGCCAGCCCCGCGGCGCGCTGCAGTGCGCCGCGGGGGCGCAGCCCGCGGGGCACGCGCCGAGCAGCTGCCGCAGCGCGGCCAGGGCCCGGGCGCCGCAGCCAATGAGGAAACGGGGCGTCGCTGACGGCGAAGCGCAGGGGCAAGGGGGGCTGGGCGGGGCCGTTGCAACTGCCCGGCGCACGGCCGCGGCGGCGGCGCGGGTCGCGGCCGCAGGTCCGATCCGGAGAACACGCGGCGGCCGCGCCGGCGCCCGTGCCAAGAGGAGGCCGGGCCCGGGCTGCGGTGGCCCGGCGCGGGGGGGCACCGCCGACACGTCGGGGGCGTGTCAGGGCAGGGGCCCGGGGGATCGGCGTCGGGGTCGGGCCCGGGGCAGTGCAGATGCGACAGGCACCGGTGCAGGACGTCCAGAAGCCACAGCCCCCCTGGGCCTGGGAGGGCCCGTCCGGCTCGGCATCGGAGGCCGCCAGCCCCCAGACCCGGGGGTCGTGCCCGGCGAGCAGCTTGAGGCCCCAGAGCACGTCCGAGGCCCGAGGGCTGAGCAGGAGGCGCTTGGAGACGCGCTGGAGGGTGGCCCGGAGCACGGCCCCCGCGATGAAAGGGCCCGGGGGGGCGGCGGGGGGGGGCGGGGGGGCGTCGGCGTGGAGGCTGCAGTGCAGGCGGGTCACGTCGCACATCAACTTGATGATGGTGCCGTGGAGGTGGTTGTTCGCCGTGGCGGTGTCGAGCGGCTGGGTCTTGGGGCTGCTGCGATCAGGGCTGCAGGTGGTCGAAGTGAGAGGGGCGTTGCAGCTGCTGGCGCTGGCACAATCGCTGGTGTCCGTGCGGTTGTTATGGCCGTGGGCGTGGGTGTGGCTGCTGCTGCTGCTGGCGTTGCTGGTGTTGCCGCTGCTGACATCGTTGTGGCTGCGAGTGTTGGTGCTGTCCTCACCGGCACCGGCGGCTGTGGTGTGACCTCCGCCGCTGGGGCGGAGGCCGTGGGTATCGGGAAGGGCGCTCGGGCTGGCCTCGGGGCCGCTGCTGCTGCTTGCGCCGCGGCCGTGGCCACCGCCTGCGCTGGTGTCGTCGCCGGCGGTCCCGTTCGCGGCGGCAGGGGCGGTCCCGGTCGCATGCGCCGGCGCATCGGCGGCCTCCGCCTCCAGGTACCCCACACACAGCCCAAACACGTCGGCCTCCCGCCAGATCCGGCGGACGCAGGGCCGCAGCGGCGCCTGCGGCAGCAGCGCGAACGCCAGCGTCAGCACGAGCCCGCGGTCGGCGGTGCGGGGGGTGAGGAGGGCGTGCAGGAGCGCCTCCGGGGCCCCCGGGGCGGCGTGGGCATTGCCCGTCCCGGGGCCGGTGGCGGGACCGCCCCCGTCGCGGGGGGGACGGGCGGGGCTGGGGCTGCGCCGCGGGTCGGGGGCGAGGGGCCAGGGCGGGGCAGGGCCGCCGCCGCTGCCGAGGGTCTGGCTCGAGCCGGTGACGGCCTCTGAAGTACTGCCGCGGGACGGCGGGGGCAAGGCCGGGGGGTGCGCCTCCGGCCCCGGCGGGCCATCGCCCCCCCGAAGCGGAGCCGGCGCGTCGCCGCCGCCCGCCGCGGGCCCCGCGGGGGCGCCCACGAGCCGCACCAGCAGCGCACAGGCCGCGTGCGCCACATAGAGGTTGGGGTGCTGGGCCAGGCCCAGGGCCAGGCCTGCGGCGCCGCGGCGGACGAGCCACTGCGCGGCCGCGGGCAGCCCGGCCAGGGCCGCGGCGGCCCGCAGGGCGGCGGTGCCGATGAGGTAGTCCTTGTCTTGGGACGGCACGTTGCCGAGGGTCATGCGCGCCGCGTCCGCCAACTGCAGAGGGCGACGAGGGCTGCGGATGGTACCGGCAGGTAACCATCACGGAAAAGGAGGGGGGGGTGGAGAGAAAGACCAACCTCACCGGCCCCTCCTATGTGTGGGTTGGGGGGGAAATGGCCATATGGCCAAATGTGCCTGAGGGGGAAACGGTTGCTGCGTTTTTGTGTTTGTTCGGGATGAGTGACCCCCCCCCCCCCCCAACACAAAAGCTATTTCCTCCTCAGGCTCTGCTTCGTTGATGAAGCGACGGGGGAACACACTCGGCGGGAGGTGTGGCAGAAGCTAGGCAGGGGGTTGGACATCCACCAGGTGGGGGGGGTACGACCCCCCCCCAAAGTGTGCGTGATGCAACCGCTTTGTGGGCCCAGGACTATGCGCCCAAGGGGAAGGCCGACAAAGCGGGGGCATGAAGTGGTGGTGGTGGAGGCGGAGGAGGGCCACCCCCCCACCTCTAAGGGTAAAGCCCCCACCCCCGCCCCCAAGCCATCGAAGGTGGCCAAGGTGGCGGCCCACCTCCCCCCTCCCCTTTGATGTGGGGGCCTTGGCCGCCACTGTGGCCACCCACGTGACGGACGCTTGCAAGACTTTGGTGGAGCAAGCGGCCGTCACGGGGTTGGAGGCCGCATTGGCCAGGGGAAGGGCAATGAGGCTTGGGGATGGGGGCAGACCGGTCCTCAGGAGACCTCAGGAGCAGACCTGTCAGAAGGAGGGGGGAGGGGGGGGGGGGGGCTGCAGTGCGACTGCCCCAAACAACGTGACGGGGGGTCCTGCACAGAGTTGGAGCTAGTGTCCCGCTAACAATATGTGAACCAATGCAAGCCCACCCCTGTGCCAGACACTGCCAGACGCGAAGCTTGTCGAAAAGTCGGGCACTTGCGCACAGTTACTGCTCTCCACGGGGGGGGGGGGGGAGATGGTGATGCGGTGCAGAAAAAGTCACAAGGGGAAGCATTACGTTCGCTGCAAATGTCAAGGTTTGTTTGCCGGACGCCGCCGGACGCAAAGAAAATTGTGACAGACACTAGAAAGATCCAACTCTGGTCCCGCAGTACGACCAAACGGCGACGGGAAGGGCTGCCCTGCATCGGAACACAAATGTGGTGCTGGTGGAACACGTGCCCCCCTCCCAGGCATGCGTTAGAAAAGGAAGGGACCTCAGAGGCCGCCCCGGAAGCGGTTGGACAGGCGGTGGGAGGAGGTTGACGAAGTTACAAATGCCATCGAATTTGGCACTTGCTGCCAGGGAGACAGTGGCTGGGCACAGCCTGGGCCGCCTGGAGGGGGGGGGGGGGGCATGCAGGTCAACAAAGCACTCCACAAATGCACGTCCTGGTATGCAAATGCAGCAATGTTCGGCAGTTCCACTGAGTATACACTGTGTTCGTCACGAGCTCCGATGGGGTGTGGGGTGGGGGGTTTGGCACAAGGCCTTGGTGGTTGGCTCTGTTAGCCTGTGGCGGCGCCTACTGGCCTCTCGCCCTTGAACCTTCTGCCATGACAAGCAGGCATCCGCACTGCTGCGGGCATCCACCCGCCTGGGGGGGAATCCAGAATGCAACCTCTGCCCATGGCATCCTCCCCTGACGGCCTGATCAGTGCCCGGTATGCGCTCATCACGAAGACCCCAGGCCAGGAGGTGCTCACCACAATCGGCAACGTGGATGTCACACAAGGCCAGGGGTGCTAGCTCACCAATGTGTGACTTGCTGGTAGTGCGTTGCAGTAATATCTTCTGCGCTCTGCGCCAGGGTGGGGAGGGGTACCCCCCCACCCTTCCAATGCATCCCTGACCCCTCCCCCTGTTCTGAGACACCAACCAGGTAAAGTGGAGTAGGGAAGAAGGGGCCTTGGCCCAGACCCCAGCCATTGCACTTTCGGGAAGCGAAGTCAGAGAACAATCTGGAGCACTGAACCGAGAGCAATGAAGACCATAGGGGCAGGCGCGGTGGGAGCAAATCGCGGTGAAGCGGGCCGGACCCGTTGTCGCCTTGTTCTGAACGTAGAGTGCGCCTCGCCGAGAGTGAGGGCACCCTCTCGCTGATGGTTACGGGCAGGCACAACAACAACGCCCCAATCCACTCGTCGCCGCTGCGGAGAAAAGTCCCACTGCCTCCGTGGCCGCTAAAGGGCTCAAGTGGAAGGGCTCGCAAAATTCCTTTTGACGCTGAGAGTCCCTTCCTTGTGCGAAAAGGTGGGGACGGCAGGTTGATGGTCAGCGGATGCCGGCTGGCGGGTGCGCGACAGCAGTTGCTGATCGGCCGGTGCCAACCGGTGGGGCTGTTCTACTCCCAGAGGGCGGCACAGGATGTGCAGTGGGCTCAGAGAGAAAGTTGGGCGTTTCCATCGTCTGCCGACACCAGCGGCAGCAGCAGGCAGTACCAGCAGCACCCCCCATCAGGGATGCTGGGACCCCCTCCTCGTAGGGTCCCCGCCGAAGGCGGGCCAAATATTTTAAGCTCAAGTTCTCTTGGAGCCGAAGGCGCCGAAGCAAAATTTTTGGCTGTCAGCCTCAAACATTGGGCCCGGGATCCATTGCAACTCTGGGGGGGAGGGGGGGGGCTCCAAGCCTGTTCCCCCCCCCCCCTTATTGGGCTCTCGGGGCTGGGCCCACCAAGGTGACCCCACACGCACATTCCAAGCATCATAAATGCACAGCCCCCCCCCCCCCCTTTGCACAGCCCCCCCCCCCTTTGGGGAAAGTGCTGCACCTACCGGTTCAAACCACCGAGCCCCTAGATGGGGGAGGGGGCTACCCCTTTCGGATGCACTTCCTACTGCGTTTTCAAGGGTGTCCTAATGGTTGGGGGTGGATTTTGGCCGCTTGCTGCTCCTTCTACAAAGGTTTTGGAAAGTTGCTGTTACAGCCTACAAACTGAGGAAACTGTATTTCCCGAAGCACACTGTTTTTCAACTGATCTCAATGCATGGAAATGGTTTGATACCTCCATTTTTCTTTAAAAGAGACACAGTCATACATGGTCATAGGTTCCAGTGACCTAATTTCTGCCCCTGTTGGCCCCTGCTGGTGTACGAAGAAAATTTTTTGTTAGTCCGATATTTGTCATAGGTCCCAATGACCCAATTTCTGCTCTTGTTGGCCCCTGCTGGTGTACCAGGTAATTTTTTTGTCAGTTTGATATTTGTCATCGGTCCCAATGACCCAATTTGTGCCCTGCTAGTGTACTAGGAAATTTGCTTGGTTAGTCTGATATTTGTCATTGGTCCCAATGACCCAATTTCTGCCCTTGTTGGCCCCTGCTGGTGTACTAGCAATTTTTTTTTGTTAGTCTGATGTGTGCCATTGGTCCCAGTGACCCAATTTCTGCCCCTGTTAGCCCCTGCTGGTGTACTAGGAAATTTTTTTTGTTAGTCTGATGTGTGCCGTACGTCCCGGTGACCCAATTTCTGCCCTTGTTACCCCCCAACAACGCGTGAGCCTCCTTTCTGAGTGCATACCACAGCTAAACAGTGTAGTTGCGCTCTGAAGTGGTGCGTGTGTGGTGGACAGCAAACGCATGCGGATGCTCGTTGTTCCAGAACTGTTCGTATGGCGTCTTCGGGCGGGCATACCAATGGAACGGCACAGGAACAGAAATGGTGGACATGCTTGCATGCAACATGTGATGGGACGCGCAAACCCATACCAATTCCCACCACACCCATACCCATAACATGAATGCCTTTGCTGACATGCACCTGCAGTCCTTGCCAACTGAGTTCAAATTGTACTCTAAATTCTGGCTGGGTATGTCCCAACCACATTCACAGAGGAAAGCACACAGGCAAGAAGGAGTCACAACACATGCAGCTATAGGGGGGGGGGGAGTTCTGCTTCTCAGTGGTTCTGTCCTCTGTGTCCTATTCTGTGGTTTGCCCTCACCAAGTCCTTTAGAAAGCCAAAGCAGGTGGGGTTGCTGGTAGGGGAGGGACCGAGAGGCTCGTAGGGGTGCCTAATATTTACAGTAGCACAATGTACCCCTCAGCCCCGCTCTCCTTGACTCCCTGGTGCCTGAGCGTCCTCTCAGGCCCCCCACACCCGGCGAAGAACCCCTTGCACCCCACCCAGGCACCAGCCCTGCAGACAGTGTCGTTTAACTAACACAAAGAAAATGCCATGAGGAAATTAGCAGGGGCTAATTTCAAAAAAATGTTTTCTGGCAGAAGAGACACTGCTGCAGGCCCCCGTTTGGTTGAAAAAAAGAGGGGAAGAGTCGAGAGCAGGGTAGGGGGGGTAGACAGTAGACGGTAGACATTGGACACACTCAGTCCCCCACATTGAAGGGGGGACCACTCTTAATGATGCACTTTCATGCACAGCGGTACAGGGGCTGGACAAAGGCGGGGGGAAAGAATGAGGACATGGGTCAAAGGGGGGATACATGGACAGGGCAAAGCAAACAGGACAATAAAAGAAAGAGGACATGGGTCAAAGGGGGGATACAGGAACAGGGCAAAGCAAACAGGGACAGGGCAAAGCAAACAGGCACAACGGCGAGCAAATGTATACTCCTTTGTACCAACAACCAACAAACAAATTTGAATCACAAAAAGACTAGCAACCCAAAATCTCGAACTAGCCCCTTTATCTGCTTTGGGGCACATCAACAGCCACAATCAAATATCCATGTCCCGAACTAGCCCCTTTATCTGCTTTGGGGCACATCAACAGCCACACTCAAACATCCATGTCCCGAACCAGCCCCTTTATCTGCTTTGGGGCACATCAACAGCCACACTCAAACATCCATGTCCCGAGCCAGCCCCTTTATCTGCTTTGGGGCACATCAACAGCCACACTCAAATATCCATGTCCCGAACTAGCCCCTTTATCTGCTTTGGGGCACATCAACAGCCACATTCCACTATTTTAACACTTGTGACAATCCTGGATGCATCATTCTCTGAAAGCAAAGCAAGGTGCAGAATGGGGCATGAGGGGGACAACAAGCAGTGGGGCAAACTCTCCCGCAATTCTGGCTTTCTTGCAAAAATCTGCTCTTGCTGTGTTCTAAACAGAAAAAAAGCCAATATCGTACAGCTTGGCCCTTCGAGCCTATTTCCTCCGCCCCCACCCCCCTTATTTGGTCAGGCTTGAAGCCCCCCCCCCCCCCCCCCCCGCGGAGTTGCAATGGAGCGCCCCTTGGAAGGGGAGGAAGGGGGGGAGGGGTCTAGGGGGCGGGGGGAGGGGGGTCCAGGGGGGGGGGGTGGTTGTACGGCCGTTCCAATACATCCCTCGGGGGGTGTACACGATGTTTGCGGCGGTAACAGGCCAGGCATTGGTCTCGCCCATCGACCCAAAGGCTCCTCCCCTGAAGCTTCAATCCTCTTGGCACCGACGGCGCCGAAGCAAAACTTTTGGCTGTCAGCCTCAAACATTGGAAGGGGAGGAGGGGGGGGTGGGGGGGTCGGGGGGGGGTACCCCCCCCTCCTCCTACGGTGTACGGCCATTCTAACACATCACTGCCCCCCGGAGCCCGTGCCAAACCCAAAGCAATCGCCACCTGCAACATGCGGACCAGCGGCGCCGCGGGGTCCGCGACGACATGCGCAAAGCCAAGCGGGTGTCGGCCGAGGGCCCCCAGGAGGTGCAGCGCCGCCTGCACGACGTGAGGGTTGGTATGCGCCAGGGCAGCGCTCAGGACCGTCAGCCCCTCGACATCATGAAGCAGGAGCACCACCCCGGCACTGTCAGAGGGCGCGCCGTCACACGGAGCACAGGGGGGACTGCGCCGGCCCACGGGGATGTCGGATGCACAGAGGAGGTCGGCGCCATCAGGGCTCAGCAGCGACGAGGCCACCCACTCCGTGAACTGCAGATACCGGGAGGCGTCCGGGTGGGCACCAGCCATGAAATGCCCCAAATTGTGTTCCAACGCACGCACGAGAGCGGTGCGGGTGCATGGCATCTGCAAGGGCGAACCAAACATGATGGGCACACAACACATGAATTTGACCACTTCGATGCCAACCCTATCCATGACAGCCTTCAGCTGTCTTCGGCCAACCATCGTTGGCCATGATGTCAGGTTTTGAAATAACGAACATGATCCCAGGGGGGTCCTTAGAGGGAAAAAAAAAGTGTTCCTGAACGGCAGTTTTGCAAAAAGACCGCAGGTAGCTCATATGTTCAACCACGGTTGGTGGCGATTGGCGGTTGGCGGTTGGCGACTGGCGGTTGGTGGCGGTGGGTGGTGGTTGGCGGTGATTGGTGGTTGGTGATTGGTGGTTGGTGGGGGTTGGCGGTTGGCGGTTGGTGGCGGTTGGCGGTTGGTGGTTGGTGGTTGGTGGTCCCTTGGGGAGGTCCCTAAGGGCGGTCCTTAACAGAAAAAAAAATCTAGTTCCCTACGCACCCCCCTGCATGATCCTGATCCCATGCCAGACTCGACCGGTTCGGCTTCAACCAGCACCGAATGTTGCCTTGGGTTCGCCACTCAACAGTGGCTATCGAATGTTTCTTGGTCGAGTTGAGGTCAGCTCAGGGAAAGGGCACGCCCAAAGTCAGTGGGCTCAACCCCTGCTCGACCCCCGCTTTCGTGACAGGGAGGGAGCAGCCCTGACCAGCGGTCAGTATCATGTCCCAGGTCCAGCGTCTGGCCTCCCTGACAACAATCCATCTGATACTCAGGAGAGAGACATCGAAATGATGACGAGGCTGTGGTGTCCTCGGGCTTGGAAACACCAGAGCTCTCCGACCACCTTTCTTGACTCTCCGAACGATCGGATGGCCCTGAGGAGACAGACTCCCTTGTGGTCTGGGAAGGCGGTGGCGGACCAAAGAAGGCAGAAAGGGGACCTGCTTAGATGTGCACCTGCAAAGCAGCAGCAGTACGCGTTTTTCAGTCAGGGCGGCCTGAAGTGGGCGCCCAGGAAAGAGCCGAAAGCTACTGCCCTGGAGTCCCATGAAAGCAGCATCATGGGGTGGGCAGTGCAGCTCAGTTTCGAACCCCAACCCCGATGGTGTGGGCAGAGGGGTCCAGAGGGGGGACAGGATGTTTTTTTGGTTTTGGGGGGGGGGGGGGCTTTTTGAATTCCCCGTTTCATTCGGAGCATTTTCAGTACACACAACTGGGATAACATCTCCTTTCATCATTCACGACAAATGAAAAATAGTACAGCATTTCAGCAGATGCACACAACTCACCCAGCAAAGGCACCTGGCAAGCAGTGCATTGGTGTACGGCGCATGGCACCTGAATAGGTGCACAGTGAGCACCGCCATGATCGCAACAAGCAAGCCACCGTTCCACAACAAATTGTAAGACAAACTGATTGCAACCGCCGAGAACGCCAGGCACAGCCGACACTGGCCCTGACCCACCCTCCCGGCACCCCATCTCCTAATCCCTATTGTTCATGCCTCGACAGATAAAATCCAGGATCGCTTGCGGTGGGTCCAGATCCTTTGTCATTGATACATTGGCGCTGCTGGGCTGTTGATACCCACACGGCGCTCGCCCTCCTCACCGAATCTTCTTCCACTGCCAACTTAGTGCCACTCTTCCGTTGCGGTGGTGCTGAAAGGGCTCTGCCACCCATTGTCCTTCCTTCTGAGCTGTCCTGAATTTCTTGTCACCTGAGGTCTACTTCTCCGTGGCCCCATTCGTTGGATGGCAGCTCCTCTGCCCAGCGCTGGGGCACGGAGCTGGAATGGCTCCCCTTGTCCCCACACGAGCTCCCTGACTGCCCAGCCACTTGCAGGCTACCTTTCTCACAGATCACACCTGCTAGGATTCACACTGGAAGGCACAGTGAGCTGACCTGAACCGCACGCCCACTTCTGATCCTCCATGATCATACTATTTGACTGTTGCTGGTTGCAACGCGCCTTAGCGGGCTTGAGCCCCGGACGGCACCCAATCCCCTCGGTGGACATGCTGGTCTAGTTTACGAGTTTTAGACCTCCGATTACCCGGAGCATTGCAGTCCATGCTTTCTGGTTGCAAAACCAGGAAGCACTGCAAAAAGATTGGTCGTCGACTACAAAAATGTCAACTAGAAAATTAAGTTGCACAGCAGATTGTTGCCCCTAATGGAGAACACTGTGGAATCTGCTGCTGATTGCAAGTGCAAAACTAAGATGGAGAAGAGGTCCTGATTTTGGCAGGTTGACCTGACGGAGCGCGCCCAAGAAATATTGGAGCTCTTTGCTCCGGATGGATGGGTTTTCAAATGGCGGGTGATGCCATTTGGCATCGCTAACGCCCCGGCGCGTTTCCAAGAGTTGATGAAGGTCGTCGAGATGGTCAAACAGCAACCGGCCATCCAAGAGCTCCTACGGCGTAGAGTAGTCTTGGGAGGCTCACATTGATGACATCATCTTGGGGACCAACACCGTTGAAGATAATCTTCCATTACTCCGGGAACTTTAGTTTGTCAGGAAAATCACCTCTGAAGAAAATTGGAGACATGTGAATTCCTAAAGGCTGAAACAAATTATCTCGGATTCCATGTAGGAGATGATGGCAACAGTCGCAAGAAGAAAAAATAAGCCCCTGATGGACTTTGACCTAGATGCTTCTACATCAAAACTGACGGAGTTCAAAAGATTTTCTAGTTTGTTGGATCCTGCAATTTTAATAGGAAACATCTCCAAAATTTCACTGAAGCCGGTGCCCCACTAACAAATCGTATCAAGAAAGAACTTCCGTGGCGGCGGGCCCCCACGGAAAAGGAAGCACTTGAAGATGTTAAGAGAAAAATCCAAGAATGCCTTGTTCCGGGCGTACCCCAGTGTTGCAGCAAGATCATTTTGATCACGGAGGTGGACAACAAGGTGGAGGAGGAAATTTTCTGCAATGCCAAAAGCTACGCAGAAGCCAATGCAAGGACATCAAATTCCGACCAAGAACCCCAAAGGTAACACGTGTTGGATTCATGAAGTCGGCTTACAATTCTAGCGAATGACGGCTCGTGCCATTGGGCCACTGGAATGGGAAATGGACTGTGGCTTGTTCACATTACAACACATGCAAATAGGAATTGTTGGCCGCAATACTCGTGTTGGCAAGTCAAGTTGGTGAAGTACTGCATGGAAAGACCCCCACTTGATGGCATACACATACACCAATAGTGGGTCTACCTAAGCCAACCGAGACTCACTAAATTCCATATTCCCGGAATCAAAAACCAGTTGTGTGACTATTTGTTGTGCCGCTGTTTTGATTCTTTGGTGGAAGCAGAAAGCATAGGTGAGGTCGGCCTTGGGTTCCCCGAAGGTACATCGTTCACACTTGTCCCTAGACTAGTACAAAAGCGCACAATGTATGTACTTCGACTTGCTCCTCAACCCATATTGTCTCGGGGAGCCACGCGTGGCCGGAATGGCGACATAACCCCTGTCTTCTCGGGGGTACCCAATAGAAGGGGACAAAATCAAAAGTGGTTGCATCACCCCTACCTTCTCCAGGGCCCGTAGGTGGGCGGATTGGCTACATAACCCTTGCCTTCTTCAAGGTTCCCAATAGAAGGGGACCAAATGAGAAGTGGCTACATCACCACTACCTTCTTGGGGGCAGATTGTTTGGTGAGGGGGGGGGGGACAGGCTCGGGTGGGGAATAGTAAAAAAAGATGCCCGGTGTACGCCGCCGCTAACACTTCCCCTAAGAGCAACGACGAACAAACAAGGGGTAGAAGGTGGCCGCTTTCCTCCATTTCTACTTTAGCCGAATCCATCGAAATTCGCTCCCGGCGAAAACGGAGACTTTTGTTGCGCGTCGGATCTTGCGCGCGTGTTGAAAAAACCACTTCAGGCCACTTAGCCATCCAAATGCCAATTTGGCACTATTTGGGTACATTGCGGGGAACACCCCGACTTGCTTGATAATTGCAAAAATACATTTTCCTCCATTTCTAAGCAAGCCGAATCCACAGAAATTCGCTCCCGGCAAAAATGGACACCTTTTTTTGCGCGTTGCGCCACACGCGCGAGTTGAAAAAAACAATCCCAGCCACTTCGCCGCCCACCACCACTGCCCTCCATCCGCCACAGCCGCTGCCCGCCACCCACCGCAGGCTGCAACGCACCGCCGCCCGCCGCCCGCAACCGCCCTCTGCCCGCCGCAACCGCAGTCCGTCACCACCTGCCGCCCGCCGCAGCCCACCGCCCGCCGCCCGCCGGCCGCAACCTACCACAGCCCGTAGCCCACCGCCCGCTAGCCGACCGCCGCCCACTGGCCGACCGCCGCCCGCAGCCCGCCGCCGCACTTCCCACTTCTAGCACGTCCGGGCGCAAAAAGTGATGCACAAAAATGTGTTCGCAAGGCAGGGGGGGGGGGGGTGGGGGGCACTTGCAGCACGTCCGGGCGCAAAAAGAGACGTGCAAAAATGTGTTCGCCGGGGCCGGCGACCACTTCCAGCGCGTCTGGGCGCAAAAATTGACGCGCAAAAATGTGTTCGCCGGGGCCGGCGACCACTTCCAGCACGTCCGGGCGCAAAAATTGACGCGCAAACAACTGTTTGCCCGGGCCGGCGGCCACTTCCAGCGCGTCCGGGCGCAAAAAGTGACGCGCAAAAATGTGTTCACCGGGGCCGGCGGCCACTTCCACCGCGTCCGGGCGCAAAAATTGACGCGCAAAAATGTGTTCGCCGGGGCCGGCGGCCACTTCCACCGCGTCCGGGCGCAAAAAATGACGCGCAAAAATGTGTTCGCCGGGGCCGGCGGCCACTTCCACCGCGTCCGGGCGCAAAAATTGACGCGCAAAAATGTGTTCGCCGGGGCCGGCGGCCACTTCCAGCGCGTCCGGGTGCAAAAAGTGACGCGCAAAAATGTGTTCGCCGGGGCCGGCGGCCACTTCCAGCGCGTCCGGGTGCAAAAAGTGACGTGCAAAAATGTGTTCGCCGGGGCCGGTGGCCACTTCCACCGCGTCCGGGCGCAAAAATTGACGCGCAAAAATGTGTTCGCCGGGGCCGGCGGCCACTTCCACCGCGTCCGGGTGCAAAAATTGACGCGCAAAAATGTGTTCGCCGGGGCCGGCGGCCACTTCCACCGCGTCCGGGTGCAAAAATTGACGCGCAAAAATGTGTTCGCCGGGGCCGGCGGCCACTTCCAGCGCGTCCGGGCGCAAAAAGTGATGCGCAAAAATGTGTTCGCCGGGGCCGGTGGCCACTTCCAGCGCGTCCGGGCGCAAAAATTGACGCGCAAAAATGTGTTCGCCAGGGCCGGTGGCCACTTCCACCGCGTCCGGGTGCAAAAATTGACGCGCAAAAATGTGTTCGCCAGGGCCGGTGGCCACTTCCACCGCGTCCGGGCGCAAAAATTGACGCGCAAAAATGTGTTCGCCGGGGCCGGCGGCCACTTCCACCGCGTCCGGGCGCAAAAATTGACGCGCAAAAATGTGTTCGCCGGGGCCGGCGGCCACTTCCACCGCGTCCGGGTGCAAAAAGTGACGCGCAAAAATGTGTTCGCCAGGGCCGGTGGCCACTTCCACCGCGTCCGGGTGCAAAAATTGACGCGCAAAAATGTGTTCGCCGGGGCCGGCGGCCACTTCCACCGCGTCCGGGCGCAAAAATTGACGCGCAAAAATGTGTTCGCCGGGGCCGGCGGCCACTTCCACCGCGTCCGGGTGCAAAAATTGACGCGCAAAAATGTGTTCGCCAGGGCCGGTGGCCACTTCCATCGCGTCCGGGCGCAAAAATTGACGCGCAAAAATGTGTTCGCCGGGGCCGGCGGCCACTTCCACCGCGTCCGGGCGCAAAAATTGACGCGCAAAAATGTGTTCGCCGGGGCCGGCGGCCACTTCCAGCGCGTCCGGGTGCAAAAAGTGACGCGCAAAAATGTGTTCGCCAGGGCCGGTGGCCACTTCCACCGCGTCCGGGTGCAAAAATTGACGCGCAAAAATGTGTTCGCCGGGGCCGGCGGCCACTTCCACCGCGTCCGGGCGCAAAAATTGACGCGCAAAAATGTGTTCGCCGGGGCCGGCGGCCACTTCCACCGCGTCCGGGTGCAAAAATTGACGCGCAAAAATGTGTTCGCCGGGGCCGGTGGCCACTTCCAGCGCGTCCGGGCGCAAAAATTGACGCGCAAAAATGTGTTCGCCAGGGCCGGTGGCCACTTCCACCGCGTCCGGGTGCAAAAAGTGACGCGCAAAAATGTGTTCGCCGGGGCCGGCGGCCACTTCCAGCGCGTCCGGGCGCAAAAAGTGATGCACAAAAATGAGTTCCCCGGGGCCGGCGGCCACTTGCACCGCGTCCGGGCGCAAAAATTGACGCGCAAAAATGTGTTCGCCGGGGCCGGCGGCCACTTCCACCGCGTCCGGGCGTAAAAATTGACGCGCAAAAATGTGTTCGCCGGGGCCGGCGGCCACTTCCGGCGCGTCCGGGCGCAAAAAGTGACGTTTTCGGACATGCCGTCATTCTTGGCTGCCCAGTTTAATCTTTCTTGGCACGCTTTGAGGTGCTTGACGCTTGGTCCCCCTCCTTCTCCTTCTCCTTTGTCTTCTCCTTCTCCTTTGTGTTCTTCTTCTTGTATCCTTCCGTGCTCCTCTTGCGGTTCTCCTTCTCCTGCTTTCAGCGGCGCTCCTCACGGATTTGGTGCACTTGGCTCAAAGCTGGAGCCATACGGGTGCCACCGGGCTTTGGCATTGAGTATGGCCGGTTTCCTTTGTGCCACCGGTACGACTGGGAAATACGCCTTGGCATGGCAGGGCCCTCTTGGCTTGTATTGTAGGTCACATCCGCGCAAAAAAGCGTGGATTGCGAGTCCCTAACCCAAACTCAAGAGGCCACGCAACAAAGCGTGGATTGAGAGTCCTTAACCCCAACTCAAGGGGCCACACAACAAAGCGTGGATTGAGAGTCCCTAACCCCAACTCAAGGGGCCACGCAAAAAAGCGTGGATTGAGAGTCCCTGACCCCAACTCAAGGGGCCACACAACAAAGCGTGGATTGAGAGTCCCTCCGGTTTCCTCAATAGCACCGGAAGGTTAACAAAGCTTGTAAAACTCAAGTAACCCCTGTCTTGTCGGGGGTCCCCAATAAGGGGACACAATCAAAATTGGCTACCTCACCCCTCCCTTCTCGGGGGCCCAAAAGAGGGCGGAATGGCTACATAACCCCTCCCGTCTTGGGGGCCCGGGAACAAAATCAGAGGTGGTTCCTCGACCACTACCATCTTGTGGGCCCAAACTGCATTGGATACGGAATCAAATGCACCATTTGTGAAAAATAGAGGCCCAAAAAGGGGAATGTCAATCAAATAGGAGAAAAAAATGGTGTGTGTGTGGGGGAGGGGGGGGGTAAACGGTGTGTAAAAAAAATTTGTGTGTATGTATGTGGCACTATTCCGCCTGTCTTCGGGTATAGTTACCCAAACTCCGCGCCGCAGGGCGCACTGCAGGGCGCGCCGCAGGCACCGCAGGGAAAGCGTTCCCTTAGAAGTGTGCTGGACTCTAGTGAGAATGAAGCGAATGTTGCAACATATTGTTCTCCGTAACACTCAAATGAAACTGTTTCCACATGCGTTAAAGACATGCTGCTTCACAGCCACAATTGCCAATCCACGTGCTCCCTCACAATTTCACATTAGATGGCACCACATGACAGAGGAGCACATGATGCGCACTAGAATGGAGGTGGAGGGGGGGGGGGGGGGGTTAGGGCTCTAACTCCATCCAGCTGCTCCCTCCGATTGCTGTCCTATCCTCCAACAGCCGTCAGTTACCTTCCAGACTGCAGGCACCACGCAACAAACACCAGACCTTTTATGTGTTTTTATTGGCTGCTGGAGACCACTCTGATGAGCAAGCCTGTCCCAGATTCGCATACACAACAACCCCTGGGCAATGGGCAATTCCAAGCCATCCCTGACACCCCCGCCCCATGGCAGATTGCTTGTGCGTGTAAACTCAGAAATGCATCACAGGAGCGCTGTGAAAGTCTAGAGTTATGCAAGACGGTAGAGGTTCGGGGTGGGGCCCGGGATCTCCTTGTATCTCCTCTAAGAAATGGGAATCAGATGAAAACGGCAAAATGGCACCCAGAGCCAACAGTGGTATGAAGAGCACCATGGAGGTCCTCAAGGGCGGCCTGGAATGTGCTGGAAAGGGGCGCAGGTAGGGGCAGAGGGCAATCGTTTCAGCTCATTGAGGTTAGCACACCAAAACGATATGTCACTCTGCACGGACCTGAGCATCCAATTCTATGCGTCCGGCAGAAGCAAAACGAAAAGGCAACTGCCCTGGAACGGGTATTGTATCCGTGTCGTCGAATGCCATCTCAGAGCACAGCTCTACCAATTGGGTCGGCGCAGAGCTGATCATCCCCCCCCCCCCCCCAAATTGCTTGACCCCAGTACGCCTGGCGTTCCAAGAGGAAGCGGAGCACTCCGTCCCGTTGCCTACACCCCAACGGGCGATGGAGAATGTGCCGCTTGCCAACCGCCGACCGCCGCCGGCTCTGTGGCGATGAACTGCCATGAGACCCCTCAAAAGCCTTCGCACCGTCCCGTGTGCAAACGACGTCCATTTGTTCGGGGTGGCCCTGCGTCGGCGCCGAGGACGGGGATGCGTAACAGGATCGGGGGGTGTTTTTTTTTTTTGGCACCGTGCATCCCCCGTTCCCCCCGGGGGCCGGGGTTATGAGGGCGTTGGATTCACAGGAAGGCACAACAAGAGGGAGGGTCTGACAGGGAGCCAAAAGGTGAGACGGGGTACTCCAGCGTTGTGCGCTGTAAACAGCAGCAGACAACGCCCCGGCGTCCGCAATCCGGCAGCTGGAGCGAGGACCGTCGAAAGATGACCGGCGGTTGGAGGGTGACCGACGCCAATTGCTGGGGCCGCCGTTGGAGGGAGGACCGTTGATGGCGCCGGGATATCCATTTCCGCGGGAGACGCTCTTCAAGACCCGCCCGGACCCAGACCCGGGGGCTGCCTTCCCTACTGCACTCAGTGCCCGTGACCCTGGCATCCGTTCGCCTCAAAAGGCACGCATGTCCGGGCACCAGGCCTAAACTGACTTGCGCCGAAGGCACCAGAAAAAAATTTCATCGGCCGAAGGCCCGGAGGAAAATTTGCCCAATCACTTGGGTGGGGGGGGGGGGGGGTGTCAGACCCCCCCCCCCCAGGAGATGCCGAGTTGTTAAGCAAAAGCCACACACGCCACACCACACTACACAGACACCGCTCGGACCCCCTCCTCGAGTACTCCCCAACCGGAGCCGGAAAATAGAGGAGGGTCGCTCTCGTTGGGGGCCCTCGTGGAACGGCCCGGGCACCGCCTTTGACGGTGTACTAACGGTGTCGGAAGCGCCCTTGGCGCGAAACACGAAGGAGGCGCCGAGTTTTGACAGGAAGTTGCCGGCGGTTTCTAGAACACCGGCGGGCGCCCCTGACGTATTTGGACACTCCGAGTTTTTTTTTTCCTTCACTACGGCACCCCCTGCCGGTGGTCTCCCCGCGGCATATGGGTACAGCCCCGGGGGGGGGGAGGTCCTAGGACGCCAACTACCCCCCCCCCCCCCAAGGCCTCCGGCCAACAGTTAGTAGGGGGGGTAGCTGACGTCCAGAACCGAGGAGTCGCCCTCGAGTTGATTCGCCCACAGTGCGTTGCCCTCCGGGGGGTAGCCTGTGGGGATAACACGGTGCTCAGGGGGAGTTCGGGGTGCTCCCCCCCAGCACACCTCAAAGAACACGCACACAAAGCGCGCGCGCACACGTCCCAACAATACACGCCGAGACCCACCGACAGGATACGCCTGGCAGTGGCCAAGTGGCCGAGTGGCCTACCCCCGTGATGGCGGAGGAACGGATGCCTCAGGCTCGAGTCCCAGTGGGGCATCCTCCTCCAGCGCAGCGACGGTGGGCGGTCCCACGGCTGCTGCTGCGACGGTGGCCTGGGGGTGCCCTCGCGCGCTCAGAAAGCCTCAGTACCGCCGCGCTATTTCCCGCATGCAGCTCCTCGGCGCCCGGGCGGAACATGGGCGGCAGGCACAACACCAACGTACTTCTTGGAACGTCTGGCAAAATAATAATTTTTGGAGTGACCCATCTCAATTTTCATTGTGCGAGTCATTGCGAGAACGCCCCAAAGCCCCGAAAAGTCAGGAGTAGTGAATTTTTGCGCAGTGCTCAACATTTGTTTCCCATGCCTTTCCTTCTTCACACATACAAGCACACAACAGCGAACACGAAGAAAATGCACAACTGCAACTTTTGAGACAATGATGGTTGAAACTGATGACCCCAGGCCTGCTTCAAAAAGTTTCAGCACCGTATACTTTTTTCCTGATGGTTGCCACAGCTCCCAGTGTTCCCATTTCAGCACCTGAAAGCCACTGCAGGCACAAAGGACACAGAAGGCAACCAACGAATGCACTTTTAGGCAACATGATCCAGCAACAGCACATCCAAAAGGGCTGGAGGGGCGCCCTTCACTGACCGTGACCCCCAAAGAAAAGGGGTTACGCACCGGGAAAAGTGGAAGGCAGCGGGTTCCAGACCAGCACACCCGGCGCAGTGGCACCGTAGCAGTAGTGTGTGGGCCCTTCACCCGGCTGCAAAATGGTGTGGGGGGTGTTGAATGGGGTGGGGACGTGGTCCAATCAGAGCGCCCCAACACAAAAATGCCGTGTGCCCATCACACTCAAGAAATTGGCAAAAAAAAAAGGCAATTCGTGTGCAATTTGGTGAAAAAATCTCAGTGGGGGGGGGGGGGGCATGTTTCTTCTTTCGAGAGGGGGGGGCATTGGCATGAGCAAACTGGAAGATACTGAGCCACTCTAAAGAGAAATCATTGTTTGTTGTTCTTGAACATTTCTCTGGCCTCTGTGGGGGAGGGGCGCCCTTTTGCTACCACCCAAAAAGCCATGACGCAAAGTGTGCCCCCGTCCACAACGCCGTCGGGTGTCCCTCACATTAGGCGGGCTGCCCATCGCCCGACCCGGGGTCCTGGTCCATTGGCTGAGGCGGCGGGGCGGCCGGGGCCAACTGCCGCTGGACCAGTTGCGTGTAGAGGCCGCCCCGGCCCACCAGTTCGGCGTGGGTGCCGGTCTCCACGATCTCCCCGTCGTCCAGCACCAGAATCCGGTCCGCCTGCGTCACGGAGGACAGCCGGTGCGCGATCAAGATCATGGTCCGCCTGCACGGGAACGGGGGCAGACCGGCCTTCCACAGCAACGCCCCGCGGCCGCCCCCCACACCCAGAGCCCCAGACTGACACGCCAACCCCCCCCCCCCCCCCCCCAAGTGATGTATCAGAAAGGGGGGGGGGGGTCTGAAGAGAGGGGGGAGGGGGTTTGGCTGGGACCCCCCCTCCTCCCAGGGTCCCCCTACGGTCCCCACCGAAGGCTTTTGAAGCCTAAATCCTCTTGGCACCGAAGGCGCCGAAGCAAATTTTTGGCTGTCAGCCTCAAACATTGGAAGGGGAGGGGGGGGGGGGGTCTAGGGGGTCTTCCTGCTCTTCCTGCGGTGTACGGCCGTTCCTGGCCTCCTTCGACAGCTGAGCTGCGGCACGCGCCGCGCCCAAGACAAAGCAGGGGGGGGCCCGGACGCAAAGCACCGCGTTGCACCGTCCGGGGGGTCACTGCAGATGTGCGCACATCGTGTGCGCCCGTCACAAGTCCAGCGAGTCAGGCCCCGCCGATGCCAAGGGCAGGCGATTGCTAACGGACCCCCGAGCCCCGCCCCCCCCCCCCCAGAAAGGCTGTGCTCAGGTCATCGCAGCCGAAAAGGAATCCTCCGCAACAAGTACAGCCAACACCTCAGTCCCAACACCTGCGACCAACCAAAAGTGGACCCCCCTCCACCGGGGGGGGGGGGCGTGCTGAGCAAAGAATGGACCCCAAATGGGCCCCACCCACCCACACACCTCTTCACCACCGCCCCCCCCCCTGGGGGGGGGGGGGGGGCTCAGCAATGGCCTGGCCAACGGCATTGCACGCGTGGCACTCGTCCGCATGGGATCTGAGGAGGTTGCACTCAGCTCGGGCCCGCCTGAAGGACAGCCGCTGGGGACCACCAACCGCCAACTGCCACCAACCGCCAACGCCAACCTTTGGTATGAGTGCCAGTCCACAGCCCCCCCCCCCCCCGCCGTACAGACAACAAGAGAGCACGCGGCGGGCAGCAGCAAAAACCTGCCGAACGACCCTCGGATCAGTTTGTCCAGCGCCTCCTGCACCAACGCCTCGCACTCCGTGTCCAATGCGCTTGTGGCCTCGTCCAAGAGGAGGATCTTCGGCCGCCGCAGGAACGCCCGGGCGATGGCCAGGCGCTGCTTCTGCCCCCCTGACAAGAGCATCCCCCGCTCGCCGACCATCGTCTGGTAACCGTTTGGGAACTGCGTTATGAAGTCGTGGGCGTTGGCGAACACCGCGGCCTCTTGCACCTGCGACACATGTGCCGGTGGGACGGGGGCTGAGGGGCGGGTTTGGGCGGTCAGCCCAGGGTTTTTCTTAACCGGGGTGAGACCTACTGTGTGGATTGGGATATGTGTGAAATGGAGAAGGAAACAGACAGACAGACAGTACAGCAAATCTCTCGGGGACGACGCCGATCCTTCCAACTTTGTGGGTTGTCGCGGGTTGGCGACCTTGTTGCCTCATTTTTGCCAACTGAGTGTTCCGGAGGTAGGGGTATGTGGGGTATATCCGGAAAGCCCTTGAAAAGGGCTATTTGGAACACCCCAGGTCTGCTTGCTGGGCTGACGACATGTCTGAGAATTTCGTCCGTTTTGGACGGTGCATGTGTTGCTTGCTGCCTCTTTTTGTTAACAGGCAGCTGCCATGTCCTCATACAAATTTACACCACGGGCTGTTGCTTCCCCGGACGCACCACAAAAGCCTTTGGCGCGCAAAAGGGCTCGCTCTGGGGGTGCACAGTGGGTGCGGGTGACTCGACATGAGCCCGGTAGCCGGGCAAAAAATCCCCGTACCGCCCGCTCACAGCCACCCGCATGCTCCCACAAGGAGCACGACATTCTGACGACCGCTGAGGCCACCGCTTTTGCTGCCCAGTTTTGGGATCAAAAGATGCACCCCACCAAGGCTTCGCAACATGAATTTTTGGCCACATGCATTGACGTTGATGTGGAGAAAAACGTGAAGTACAACAATTACGCGAAGTACACCATCAAGAGGGGTCAGTGATTCTGAATAAAAATGGTTGAAATGGTTGGTGCCGTGTTTGTGTGCACCGTCCCATGTGTCGTGCTGCGCTGAAAAATGTCAAGCCCTCCCCCCCAAACCCATACATTTCTGAAACGGCGTTTTCATGCAGATTTCAAAAAGTATACACATACCCCCCCCCCCCCCCCGGTGACGACATGTTTGCACGCGGAAGCAAAAGTTGCAGAAACTACCGAAAAGTGCCAAAATCCACAAAGTTGGAAGGTTATGAATGTCCCCGAGAGAAATACAAATAGAGGTAATGCACTCCTCAGTGTGGCAAAAGTGCATCTTTATTCTCTATGCCATACCTGGTTGAACCTCAGAACACTCAATGACAGACAGACAGCGATATCATGTCAGGCATCCCTGATAATCACAGCAGCCAGTCAGTACTCTGAGACCGCATCAAGAATTGAAAATTCTATTGCCTTCGGCAGTGCACCTCGAAGAGAGGCTGACAGTCAGCCAATCAGTTAGTTAGCCAGGCCAGCAGTCAGTCAGAAAGAAACACACAGTTTGGGTTTTTTGTCAGTGGCAGACGCGGCCCCAAGCAGTGGGGAGAACATCTCGCTCCAAGCATGCAGTGGCCGAATGGTAATGCAGCTGACCGCAGACCTTTTCGTTGGCGGTTCGAACCTAGGTCGGGTGAATATGGCGGCGGTGCCGCCGACGACAGTCGAAGGACCGGGATTCGAACCGCCGGCCCAAAACTTTGCAGCCAGCTGCATTACCATTCAAACGGCGTTTGACGTGACAGCAATGGGCTACCCCACTGCTTGGAGCCTTCTGAGCAAAAACTTTTGACCCCCCCCCCCCTCAAACAAGTGATGTCCAGTTTTAGGGGATAGAGGCCTCAGAATCAGAAAATTGATTGGGGGATTGTCTTATTGGGCAAAATAATGATTTTACAAAGGGTTGGACATCAAATAACATGCCTTGGGGTATGCTACGCGAATGACGAACGCTGGGCAAACGTTTGGGCCTCAACTACCCCGACCGGCGCTACCGGTCGATCACCGACGCTTGGCATGGCCAAGAGGTCACGCATGACCACGGCCAAGAGGTCACGCATGACCACGGCCCTCTCTGGACTGTGTGAGGCACGCTGCATGTCACAAACTTTGCCATTTGAATTGGGGGATTGTGCTGTGCTGGCACTGGGTGCACACGGTTGCATTCTGCCCATGTTTCTCGTACAGACACTCCGATGCAAAGTGGATTTGGAGGCTTTAGGGGACCGTTTGCCCCCGATCGGAAAGCTGCGTGTGGCAGTGCGCACGCACACGCTCGGCACATAAAACAGAGCAGGGCCCCGGCAGTGTCAAAGATCGTGGGTACGTTTCTGTCAACGAGAGTGACGGACGGTAAATGGCCTCAACGGTCTGAAGAGGGGTTCACGCTTCGGAAGCAGGGCACATGGGCACTGCCGCGATCGGGGGGGGGGGGGGAAGGGATATTCCTTGTCTAGGAACATCCGAATCCACACCTTCTGGTGCGACAAAGCCCTTTCCATTTCTTAAATGAGCGAACAAACTATGCAGCGTTGGCAAAAGGTGCTCGTGAGAAACATTTTGCTGTTGTTTCCCGGAGGACTTTCCTGGTGCATCAACCAGCACTCTTGTCCACACCCCTTTGAATGCCACAGGAACACTACAAATGAGGGAAGACCACTTCAGCACGTCTGCAACTTCCGTGGGAAACCAATTATAATTGACCAAATCCTTTGGCATGGTACACGTGAGCAAAGGCACAGTCTAACACATACCTGTGCAAATCCTTAAAAACACCGAACAAATTGTGCACAAAAATTTCGCACAGAGTTTGTGACACAGAAATTCTACCCTGTTCCACCCCCTGTGTGACATTCCGGCGGGTTGTTGTTTCTTTACGGGGCCCTGGACAGTCACCCGTTCTTCCCTTCGCATGCTGCATCGGGTCGCTGCATTTTGTCCGCCGCTGCGGCCGGTGCTCCTGCTGGTGATGTTTCCGCATTCGCAGAGCCCAGTGGTTGGTGTGCTGGGGCTGTGCTGGTTGCGGCGGGTGCCGTTTGTGCGTTAGCGGTGCCCAGTAGTCGGCGTACCGCGGTTGTGCTGGGTGTTGCGGGGGGCGTTTGACGGTTTTTGCTGCCCACGCACCTCCGCTCTGCGGTCGTCCACAACCTGCGTCGCTGCGTTTCCGTATGCGTGAGGCCCAGGTGCCCTGCTCCTCCCCCCCGCTGGTATGCTGCACCCGGTACCCCTTCCTGAGGCCCGGGAGATACCCAGTCCCGGGCCTTGTCGGCCCCTGGACCTCTGAGGCATCACCCAGCTGGTGGTCGGAGAATCTACAACCTCATGTACGTCGGCTGCATGGCTTTGTAGGGCTCGGGCGCACCCCCATTGTGTACAGACCTGTTCGGATGTGTAGCCCTCCAGTCCGTAGGCGATGTTCTCCTGCACGGTGCCCTCCAGCAATTGCACGTCCTGGGCCACCAACCCCAAATGTTGGTACATCCACGACAGCGAGAGGGTGTTCAGATCATGGCCCGCCAGGGAGATCTCCCCCTTTACCGGTTGATAGAAGCGCATGAGGAGGTGCACTATCGTCGACTTGCCCGCCCCCGATTTGCCCACCAGAGCGGTGACCTGCAGGATCACAAGGGCAGGGGCGTGGGGCACCGCGGCCGCAAGGAAGGACAACGGCAAGTGAGACACAAAGACAGCCACCCGTCCGCCCACCCACCCACAGACACGCACACATTGAGAAACCTGAAAACAAGAACAATGGCAAGAAAAGCGGTTGAAAAAAGCTCCTCAGGAGCTGCACCACAGCCCTGGACGTCTTTCGTTCTGTGGAAGAATTGAGAGGGTATGCAGACAGTCCTGGTGGCCGGTTCGTGATGACTAGGGTTTGGCTGGTTCCCTGAACCTCGCTCCCTCAAGACACGGGCACAGTATAAGTCGAACAACCATCGGACGGGCGGAAATATACTGCACACTGTGGAAGAGAGAGGCAATGACGCCAAACTGGGGTTTCTGGGGAAACCTGGGTTCAGGTCATTGCCCTTCCAATTACAACAGAGCTAATTCATCCCCAGGTTACACACTCCTGTACACACACTCCCATAGAAAACACTCCACATTGCCCGGGTCAATCCCGTGCCTCTAGAAAAGTGCCATTGTTCCCACGGTCAAATGCAGTCGGAGGGAGAGGCGGGAAGCCCATTCATGATGCCACTGTGACAATGCCCCACCTGCTGATGCCGTGAGTATGGGGATTGCGCACGGGCCAATTTTGCATTCCACGTGTTCAGCAAAAGATACCGCTCGCTGTTAAATCGATCCCAATTCTGAAGAGACGGGCTTTCAATGTTGCCCCAATTCAGAAAATCCCTTTGTCTCATGCAGTGAACAATCCAAGTGTTGATTGCTTATTGTAAGAGAATGTTCAGGACTGCAGTGCTGGATGGCGACTGGTATTCCCTGGGGGGTTTTGCTGTTGTTTTATATAGCATTTTGCACGCTTGTTGCTCATCCCCGGATGCTTGCTGTTTTCCTTGGAGGATCTTCGGCGCTGTTCATTCACGGAGGCCCCAATTAGTACAGTAAGCTGTATGCCCTCCTACACTCTAAATTGGGGAGGGATTGTAGCCCTGCCCAGTTCCATAGATAAAGCCAAATGTTGCACATCTAGTACTAAGGTGGAAGGCGACCTGGGCCACAGTTTTTGGGGTGATTTGTTTCATCCAAATGAACACCGGTTGACAGGAAATCATTGGCAAATAACAACGAACCAGCCAGAGGCCACCATCCACCTGCAACGTTGTCGTTCTTCGAGACCTCACACAGAGGGCCAAGGGTTCCGAATCACCAGGTGTTTCCCATCAGTGGTGTGCAGCATACCTGAGCGTAACACCTGCCGAGGCAGGTGTCCGCAGGTGTCAAAATTTTTTTCGGCTGTCCTCCTCCCCCAGACCATAAAACAGCCCGCGGAGAGGCCGGTGGACTACCTTTGCCACTGCCTAGAATTATCGTATGCGGGGTGCAACCACCCCGCCGCACACACACAAAAACAGAACGAGGGCGGATGGAAGAGGAAGGGGAGTAGACAAAAAACAGTCAAACATGTAACTCCCCAGGCCCCAGGACAAGAGGACAACATAAATTCAGGGTCTCCTGGTACATGCAACAATGGATCACGTCATGCAGACACACCCAGTCCGACCCGCTCGCCCCTGGTTGGGGGGTTTTCTTCTGCTGGGCAGCACGAGGTAGGCGCCATTACCGCGGCGCAGTGAGCACCATAGCGGTGGGCTCTGGCTCCATCCCCGACTGCGGTGTCTGGGGCGTTCGGGGGGAGGGGGAAGAGGCGCGCAAGTCGAGCTGCCGTGTCTTGCCTATCCGAACCAGCAACACCATGCCTGGCAACCCATCAATGGTGGAACTGTGTCTGTAGCCCAACAATGGATCACGTCATGCTGATACACCCCGTTGCCGGGATGGTACACACACACACACACACACACACACATGCACATACGCACGCATGCATCATGTACACATGAGAACCAAGGCGGATTTTACACCGCTGCCACCACACATTCAGAGCATCAGGGAGGGACCAGCAGTGAAAGAAGCAGAGAAGATAAGGAGATGAAGATGGTCATGTTTGGTCTTTTCTAAGCCAGTCAATAGCACAAACGGGTGGCGCTGCACAAACATGCTCGCGTGCACGAATGCGCAAACACCTTCCCAGATTCGATGGTCGCATTGATGTTCCTCAACACAATATTGTCCGGACGGGACCAGTACCAGAATGTCACGTCTTTGAATTGAAGATCCCCATGTGCCAAATCCACTCGGACGCCGCTGTTCAAATCGGCTGCGGGCGTTGAGTCAAGAAGCGCGATCAGGCGCTGCCATGCGGCTGACATGCGAGTAAAAGAGTTGACTGTTGTATTGATTGCCTGAGACGATGGGACGTCACAGACACTTTATCTGCCAGGTAGGTTGGGTGCACTTTGCCCTCCCGGAGGACGCCTGCGCCTCTCTCTCTCTCTGTGTGTGTGTTCTGTATGTGTGTGTGTGTGTGTGTGTGTGTGTGTGTGCATGTGCATGTGCCTGTGCTTGTTCTTGTGCTTGTACCTGTGCCTGTGTGCATGTATGATTTCTACCTCGTGTTCATCAACACACACTAACGAAGCGAGCGAACAGGCACGGTACAAAAGCACAGCGCCGGTCGGGGAACGAATCTCGTCAGGCCATGAGTGTCAGGTAGAAGAAGTTGTAGACATGGTCATCAACACACACACACACACACACCGTTGTGTCTTCAACTACGTGTGTGTGTGTGTGTACGCGTATGTGTGGGTGTGTGATCTGTTCTATTGACGTGTGTGCATGACCTTTTGAGCGCTTGCGCCTGCATGTGCGCATGTGTGTGCCTATGCCTGTGCCGGTATGTGCGCGTGCACTTTGCCCAATTGATGAGGGAGACCCATGTGCAGTGATGAGAGGCAGGTGCTAATGCGGTGCAGCTGTTGTATGGCCCCTTCTGCAAAATCAGAACCTCATGGTGAGCAACAGGTCTAAGTGTCTTCAGTGATGGCTCTTCTATATCCCACTGGAAAGGCACGCAGGGGCTGATGTGCGCAGGGGCTGATGTGCGCAGTGTCAATATTGTCATCCAACTCTTGGTGAACAAAGGGGGGGGGGGGTGCTTTTGGGTCACCACCCCTTTGGCGTGGCAGGCTTTGGTACACACAGGGATGGGTGCTGCCAGGGTGTGCATGCACTTGGTGTGGGGCTGCAATTCCAAGGACTGTCACCTGTTGGTGTCACAACAAGTCATGATTTTCAAAATACAAACATGCGGTTTGCAATCTTTTTCATGATTGGTTGCCAAAGAGCCTGTTCATCTTGACCCTCTCCGCCCCTTGGCCGTTGCAGTTCGTTTAAAAGCAGACCCGACGGCGAATGAAAAAAAAACTCTCACATATGTACAAAACAGGGGAGGCATAGCACCAGAAACATAAATTCAGTGCAGCACGCGCATTAGGGTCGGAACTATGTGCGAACTATGCATGGATTTTCAGGAATTATGCAGAAGCGACGCAACTCTCTGTGAGGAAAGACAGGAATAAGACAGCTGACGAACATGCAGACCTGATAAGCGGATGTCATCACATTCGCGTACAATTGAAAAGTAACAAGCTCGCCTACTGTCAGCTCCGAGCTGTCCGCCAGCACCAAGGAGCCCCCGTACGCCAGCGTCACCAAGCCCATACCTAAATCGAGGCCATTGGTCACGAGCACAGCCCCTGCCATTGCCCACGCATCCTGCAGACCTTTGCGAAGTGCCCTAAGGAAGCAGTGGACGTGCAGGTTTCACTGCAAAAGGGGCAGAGACAAGCGGAAGGCACCCACTCATCTGACAACAGCTCTTCCCGCTGGGCTGAAGTTCAGATTGCGTGCTTAGAAGGGCTGACGGATGTCACGATCCATTGAGGGATTGGAGGCAGAAACACAGGGGGGGGGGGGGCTAGCCAGGGAGCAACTGAAAAAGCAGGACCGGAGTGCGGGGGAGGCAGGAGCCAAAGGCAAAGAAGATAGAGCGGAGAAGGGAGTGAGAGAAACAAGATCAGGGCATCACTGTACTGGCACTAGGAGCACATTGGGCAAGGCCAAACCTGCCTGCCCCCCTATTTTGAGGTTCCCCAATTCCCATCCTTTCATCCCCGCGTCCCAGGGATGCTCATCGGTAATGGATGCGTGGAAAGCCTGAGTTTAAATCCCCCTCGTAGCACCGACTGTGCCATAGCAGATGTGCCACGAACCCCCGGGAATCATGACTTCGAACCCCCCCTCAGGACAGGGTCACATTGCCCAGGCCAACCGTCATGCGGAGCGCGCGCGCGCGCGCGCACAAGGGCTGGACCACAACCACCGCTGCGGACAGACCTCCCTGTATGCCCCTCGAACTTGTGGGCCTCGTGCAGCTCACAGCCGAAGGTGCGGACCGTGCGAATGCAGCCAAGCGCCTCCGTAGCGCACGCGTTGGCTTCGCCAAGTGCGCCGAGCACCTGGCGGTTCTGCTGCTTGGACCAATGGACGTAGATACCTGAGGAGTGGCAGAGGCAGTGCAAGGGGCGAGTGGCCAGATGTGCCCTGCCACATGCCAAACCCCACGGAAGAAGTTGGGGTGTGGGGTGTGGCACCCGCAGAGTGAGCAATGGCTGCGTGCCAAAAATGCCGCTGGCTCATATCCAATGAAGCTTGACTGTGGCACCAGCTTCAGGCTAAATCTTGTACCCTCCCCCCCCCCCTTGCAATCTCCCCCCCCCCTAGTGCACGACGGTCTCCCAGGGGGGGAGGGGAGACGGTCACCAAGTGACGGTCTCCCCCCCCCCCCCAAATTCTGGTAGAACCTAAAGGAAAAAATTTTTCTTTACTTTTTCTTTAAGAAAAATTTTCTTCGGCGCCTTTGGCGCCTCATATTTCCTGTGCTTTTTGGGCCGAGTGGCGGTTTCCCGGGGGGGGGGGGGGGGTTTGCGGCCCCTATTGCAATTACACTGTCAGGTCGACGCAGCAGCTGCAGGGCAAAGGTCTCGAAGGTATCTAGTGGTCGACCACTGTCCCATTGCGTCAGAGCATGCAGAAGCCTCTGTTGTGTTGGTGCGCAAAGCAGTATTCTGCTCCTCCATTCTCATAACATCCTAGCGCTTCCTGGGGGTTGGGGTTGGATGGGTCCCTTGAAGAGGACACTGGGGCCAGGGACGGGCAGCGGCTCTAATTGGTTGTTGGAAGGGCAAAAATTGTTCCACAGTGGGGCCTAAATGGTTGTGCACCGAAGCTGTGTGCGGTACCAAGGTCCTTGGATGGGGCTTAGGTTGGCATGCGCATTCATTGCTTGGTTCACCAGGGCCCTGCAGCGGGGCCTAAGTATCCATTAGCTTTATGTGATGGTTCTACTAGGGCCCTACATGGCCCAGGGAGTTACGTGTTCCACCAAAGCCCTTCCGCAGGGCGTAGGCGGTTTTGTGCCTACACGGTTTGTTCTGCCAGGGCCTGTGGTGGGGTCCAAGTAGTAACTAGCTTGAGGTGTTCCGTCCCCGCGGCCCTGCAGTGGTCGCTGCGGCTTTGCCCAACTCCAGTGAGAGTGAAACACCACGATTTGGGCCACTTGGTTTTCCGCTTCCACTTGAGCCGCTGCCGCTGCTGCCGCTACCACAACCACCACCACCACAACCCCACCCCAACCCCCACCCCCACCCCCACCCCCACCCCCACCGCACACCACCACCGGCGGGGGTACCTCTGCATGCCAAGTACTCCCTGCAGCCCACGAACGAGAACATCGACAAGGACAAGGACATGAACAAGGACATCAACAAGAAGGGTGTTGCTCTCACCCTCGCAGGGCAGTCAGCAGCCCGGGGCTGGCAGTGTTCCCCCGACTGTGACAGGGGTGTCCTCACTCACTCACTCACTCACTCAATCACTCACTCACTCAATCACTCACTCACTCACTCACTCACTCACTCACTACCGTACAAATTCTAAAGATTCGTGGCATCCTAATTTTTGCGTTGGGTGTTTTGAAGTAATAATAAGCAAAAATTTTGTGACAGCATCCAAAATGGGCAAAAATGGGGGAAAAATTTTTTACTTTTGCGATTTTTTTGCGGAACCCATTTTTTGTGTAGGGTATTGGACCAAAAATTAATTTTTTGCAGTTTTTTTTTTTTGCGTTTTGGGGATTGGGGTTGATTCATTTTGTTGCTACTGCAAGAAACCGTGCGTACCTTGGACTCTAGGATTGCAGTCCATTCCTACACAGGCATACAAATGTTGATCAGTTGGACGCTGGGATTGCAGTCCAGACACGGGCCGACTCAAACAGGTGCACAAAATGAGTCCCATGAAACGTGTGAATGCCCGTGCACAGTTGCCTGGAAGCAGCCCTGCACCCCCGCAGAACTTGGAAGCGCACGCCCCAACCCCAACACCGGCACCTGTGATGCACATGATCGGCCCCACGGCGGTAAAGGCCAACAAAGACAGCTTCCACGAAGTGACAACGCACATGCCCAGGCCCCCAAACAGCATCAGGCTGTTCGCCAGCAGCCCGTTGATGACGGCCCGCAGGGGCTCCACCATGGAATTGACATCATTGGTCATCCGGGCAGTGAGCTAAAGGAATCCACACGTGGTTCAGACAATGCCGAGGCAACAGCAGCAATGCAGCAGGCGGTACCATGCCTCGCAGCAAGGGCGGTGTAAAATTGGCTTGCGCCCGGGCTGGGAGGGGGGGGGGGGGGTCACGGCTGTCACTGAAAAGACAGGGGGGGGGAGGGGTCTGGGAAATTCTATTGCCTTCGGCAGTGCACCTCGAAGAGAGGTTGATAGTCAGCCAAGCAGTCCCTGAGCCAGGCCAGCAGTCAGTCAGACAGAAACACACAGTTTGGGTTTTTTGTCAGTGGCAGACACGGGACCAGGCAGTGGGGACTCTTTCGTCCTGGAACTCAAGCAGTGGCCGAATGGTAATGCAGCTGGCGGCGTACTATTTGGTCGGCGGTTCAAACCCTGGTCGGATGACTATGCCGCCAGCGCCGCCGCTGCAGCAAAGAGTGCCCTGGCCAGGATTCGAACCGCCGACCAGTGGTGCCGCATCCTGCTACGTTACCATTCGACCGGCAGTTGTGTGTTAGCGTTACGTTTCCCCACTGCTTGGAGCCTTCCAAGCGAAAACTTTTGACCCCCCCCACCCCCCCCCCACCCTCCACCCTCAAAAAAGTGATATCCAGTTTTAGGGGATAGAGGCCTCAAAATCAAAAAATCCATTGGGGGATGGTCTTATTGGGCAAAATAATGATTTTACAAGGGGTTGGACATCAAATATCATGCCTTGGGGTATGCTACGCGAATGACCCCAAAAAAGGGGGGTATACGCCGCCCGCGCCTGCGCTTGACCTAACAACCTCTCTTCGAGGTGATTTACACTGCGTTCGGTCCCAAATGGGGTGGGCGGGCTCTCTTGGGGGGGGGGGGGGGGGTTGATAAAGACCCCTGGCTAGACCCCCCCAAAAAAAGGCTCAATTGATGGGACCCCCAAAATCCTACCACCCCCTCCATGTCAATGGCCCGGGCCGTGTTTCTTCTTTGGAGAGGGGGGAGGGGGCATTCGCAAGGGGGGCCATGTTTCTTCTTTCGAAGGGGGGGGGGGGTCCAGTGACACGCGCATGCGGGGGCCATTGGCTCGAATTCTCATCAAAAATAAAAAAAATTCTTTGTGTACGCATTTTCTAGATTGTGCCATCGGTGTAAACGTGGTGGGGACCAATGCTTGGTACCTCTTGCATCTTTGTGGTGGTTGTGGAGCTCACGTTGGCCACCTTTTGCAATTTTTTCATGCTTTTACACCATTTTTCTTGTGGTGCTCAACATTTGTTTCCCATGCCTTTCCTTCTTCACACATACAAGCACACAACAGCAAACACGAAGAAAATGCACAACTGCAACTTTTGAGACAATGATGGTTGAAACTGATGACCCCAGGCCCGCTTCAAAAAGTTTCAGCACCGTATACTTTTTTCCTGATGGTTGCCACAGCTCCCAGTGTTCCCATTTCAGCACCTGAAAGCCACTGCAGGCACAAAGGACACAGAAAGCAACCAACGAATGCACTTTTAGGCAACATGATCCAGCAACAGCACATCCAAAAGGGGTGGAGGGGGCCCTTCACTGACCGTGACCCTGAAAGAAAAGGGGTTACGCACCGGGAAAAGTGGAACGCAGCGGGTTCCAGACCAGCACATCCGGCGCAGTGGCACCGTAGCAGTAGTGTGTGGGCCCTTCACCCAGCTGCAACATGGTGTGGGGGGTGTTGAATGGGGTGGGGACGTGGTCCAATCAGAGCGCCCCAACACAAAAATGCCGTGTGCCCATCACATGCCGTTGCACACTCAAGAAATTGGCAAAAAAAAGGCAATTCGTGTGCAATTTGGTGAAAAAATCTCAGTGGGGGGGGGGGGATGTTTCTTCTTTCGAGAGGGGGGGCCATTGGCATGGGGGGTCCATTGGCATGGGGGGGGGAGGGACCAAGACTGAGCGCTGGGCCCCGGAGGTGGCCCTGTCCCAAAAACTGACGGCAAAAACTGAAAATGAGATTTTTCGAATCAGTGCGTTGAGGGGGTTCAGAAAAGTCATCATTTGCCATGCATCTAGTGGGTGAAAAATTGACCATCTTCATTGGTCAAAAAAATCGTTGGCCCCTTCAGCGCCAGACTTCATAATCGCTGATGAATGGTCCTATCTATCCTAGCGCGCGCAAAACAGTGGGTTTGGAATAACCTGACAGGCTAGCAAGTTGTGCCCACGATGTTATACTCAAGAGACAGGAAATCCATGAGTGCAAGAAGGGTTGAACATTCAGGACAGCCCCAACGATGATGCTGAATATGTGCTTGTGTGCTTGCTCCGTGGGTGACTATAGCGTGATTGTGTACTTGAGGTGCCACTGTAACGTGAGGCCTCAGGGCTGTGCGTAGACCAGTGGCGGATGTTGCCCGTGCACGTGTGTGGTGATGCCCATGGCTGTCATGGTTTGTGTCATGCACGTCGCAGTGCATATCTGCTGTTCTTTTGTCATGCAGTTACAAAGCACTGCTAGGGACCAGAGTTCTATGAGGGTGTGGCACACGTGTTGCATTTCGTGGCAGGCTGTGGGTCCCTTTGCGCCAACCAGGACATTATCCCTAAACTGGGCGAGTGACAAGACATTGCCTCGCGGCGTGGTCCACAAGGGGTGGCCGCGGGGTGAGAAACTCAGGTTGCCGAGACGTCTCATCAGGTCCGTGCGCAGTTTGGCACCCCATATTGACCGAAGGTCTACACTTTGGGCGCTAAAAGGCCCGCCCATGGGTATAGCACCCGTCCGGGACCATAACATACCTGATGCTTGGCTATACGTGTCTGTGAGCAAAGAAAAATAGACAAGGTTTTCAAGGGTTTTGTGCGGCAAATGGACAAAGTGTGATGTACTACCGACTCCCGCCCTATCTAATTGCTTGTTGTCGCTATGTATGCACCAGACCATCTCTTGTGCTTTCCAATGTCGTTTCTTTGCTAGCCACTTGGCTGCTGCTGAGAAGTCTGCCATGACGGACAGCGGGTGGACCCTGTTAAACTGGTCTGAACAGTCGGCCTCGCCTATGACTTCGCACTCCCAATCGCTGAGTCCATGTCTCCATGGCCGGAGGTCTGTGATTTTGAGAAGCAGGAAGGAAGCAAATATTTCCTCTGTGAGCAGGCGCAAAATTACTGTAAAAGCCCTGGCTGCTGTGCGTAAATAGAAGCGCCGGATCTGTGGTTCTATAACTGCTGCAATGGGTCTCCACAACGTTGTGCCGCGCAGGAGCTTTTTTGCCTTGCCCAGTAAGTATAGGAGAGGGATAATGCCGTAGGGAGGGATAAGGGTGTTGAAGAGTTTTGTCAATTGGTGTTAGATCTAAGGGACAACTACCGAGGTAGAAAGTCCATTGGGGATTACATTCAGCAGAGGGACAGGCATACCGTCAATATAATACCCGATCTTTGGTACCGTGTTGCTGAGCAGGAGTGTTTTAACATTTGGTCTGTCCATTGTGAGGGGTTGTGGGGCCAATCGTTTTTCTGGATGATATTGTGCAAGGTGGCCTGTACTGTCTGTTTGTTGGACACCCCCCCCCCCGCCCCCACACCATTTCCTGTTCGGAGCCACACTACTCCCCGCCAGAGGGAACACGTGCGGCCCAAGATTGCCCCGGCCCATGCCCCAAACATGCTGCACTGGGGTTGCGGAGGGCACCTCTCCGGTGGGGTGTGCATCAAAGAATGCAACCTCCTGCACCAAAAACCGCCGGAATAGTTCGTTCTTGAGTGCAACGCTCATCCGTCTGTGAAGCGCGGAAGGGACAGAAGCAAACAATCGCGTTGGGGGTCTGCAAATTTGTGGTGTGCACGCGCCACTCACGGCGGGTGCTGATCACAAATTCCGCCTACCAAGCTACACCATTTGGCAACTGGACAAATGGCCACATGTCCAACAGCCACCCCCCCCTGCACCACGTTGCATCCGTGCATCATATGCCGCACGCCACTGTGCCCCATGTGGCATACTGCCGGATTACAAGACGAAATCTGATGCACTGGGCTGCTTGCACACACTTCCCACACCATGCCCCCCCCCCCCCCCCCACTTCCTCCTCCTCATCCCCGTCTGCCAGAGTTCCACTTCAGTGGAGGGCCTCGATGGTCAGTTTGCAGTGTTCACATGAGGCTCCGGCCGCAACTGCTCCCCCCCAGCTTTCATCACCCACTGTGTCTGTTGGCGCTCAGTGTCTATGGCCTCCAGTGCCACCAAAGTGTGCTGCTGTTCGTCTTCCTGTGCCCTGCTGCAGAGGCCCTGCAGGTGGCCACAACTGAAGTGAGTCGAGGACGAGGGCGGTGCAGTGCTTAGCAGTGCAAACGGGATGGGGAAGCACCGGCCTGAACACTGTTTGACACCTGTCACCACCTGCAGACATTGGGTGGCACCGGTGCAGCAATTCTTTCCCACTCCCTCCCACAAATGAACTTGATCGACAAACACAGACGTGGCACTGGCCACCGGTTGCACTGCAAAGCAACCAGCCCCCACCACCACCACCACCTGCACTGATCCAAAAGGGGGGGTGGGGTCGGAGCTCCGACGGTGGGGTTGGTGTCGCACCTGCAGGCACCACCAAATCCGACAACTCTCAAAGCCATCCGTTGCATCCCGATCTCTCTCGTCCCTCTCCCGACGTGTCCGGCCGTCCCGACCCACTGCAACGCTCTCGTGTTGCGACCCTCTTCCCCCTGCAGCAACCCTCTCCGAACCCCCGTCCCCTGCACAATCCCGTCCGCCTGCCCCCCCCCCCCCCCCAAAAGCACCGCACCCCGCACCAGGCCCCCTCCCACCACCGAGGTCCGCGGCCCTCAACAACCATCTCCAGCGCCTTCCCACCCACTGCAACAGGCCCTGGGTCGTTTCCGGTGGCTGCATGAGGCCCTCAACAAGGGAGGCAGGGTTGTTGATCAATGGCCTGTCTTCCGAGCCCCCGGGCTCCTTGGAAGGGAGGGTGGGTCTGAGGGGGGTCCAGCCCCGAAGGAACTCTGGGCTATTGCACGGGTGCACAAGAGGCAGTCAGCACAAAGCGCAGAAAGAAACTTGGCTCGTCAGTGGCCTATAAGAGCATAGGTACCTTTCTGTCACAAAGATGAGACGTGAAGATGCCTGCGGCAGTCCACTGAGCAGGCAATAGACAGCGGTTGTGCTGCGGTACGTCGCTGACCATCGCTATGCTACAACCGCTGGATCCATCTGTCGATTAACTACTGAGTTCGCTGATGACGGGGAAGGCAGGTGTCCCCTCCCCCCCCCCCAAGGAATGCATTGGAGGGGGCGGATTTGGCACAAGGCCTCGGTATCTGATTGTTTGCCTTTGGCGGCGCATATTGGCCTCTCGCCGCTGCACATTCTGACCCTCTGTGGGCCCGAACGTGTTTTGGTTGTGTCAACTTGGACAGGGGGGGGGGGGGGGGCTCCACTTTGCCCAGCCACTGTCTCCGTAACGCCAAGTGCCGGCTTCAATAGCATTTGTAACCGACAGTGACCGCCCCCAACCGCTTTGGCAACCTCCTCCAACCGCCCATCCAACCGCTTCTGAAACCACCTTTGAGGTCCCTTCCCTTCTAATGCAACCCTGACCCGCCCCCCCTCCCCCAGTGGCGCTGAGCTTTTGGAGGCGCCAAAGCAAATTTTTGGTCTAAACTAACTGGCGCCAAAGAAAAATTTTGATTGGCCAAAGGCTCGGAAGAAAAATTAGCCTAATCTTTTAAGGTGTGGGGGGGGGGGGGGGGGAGAGTCCCCGGGGGGAAGGGTGGTGTGGGGACCCCCCCCCCGCCCCGCCCGTGGTGCCGAGTGCCTAAAAGGAGCTCTGCCCCCCCTCCCCCCCTCCCGCTGGCGAAAAACCAACCTAAACAATGGGCGGCTTGTGTTGGCGATGGTGTCACCCTTTGCCACTGCAAGCAGGGGATTGCGGTCAGATGAGACGTGTGCGCTGGGGAGTGAGACACCTGGTGACCACGCCGATAGATAACTGCCGCACCCCTGCAAGAAGTGCCGCCGTGACTGTGACAACGACGTACCGCTGCAGGTTATCGGCAAAATGCTGCAGGTCCCGTTTGATGATGCCATCTAAGATTCTGCCCTGGAGAATGCGTGCAAAGTATGAGGAGAGTGGGTCAAACACAACAGAGCGGAATGGGGTGTGTTGACACACGCCAAGTCATTCTCTGGGCGTGCTGGCCCACATGACCACCGCGGCCCTGCCCTTGCCCACTTCTGTTTGCTAAAGGCCCCCGTTTTGCCGGGCTTTGGAGACTGTTGGTGTCCCAAAATGCTCCAAGTGGCTTCCAAACATCTGTTTCGGCATCCGAGGCGGCCGAGGATCGCTTTTGAAAAAAAAGGTGTCTTGAACCCACTTTAAGTATGGGGAGGGGGCTGGTTCTCCGGGTCCAACGACGCAGACCCCCCATGTCTGTTGTTCTGTCCCTGGCCAATCCTTTAGAAAGCCGAAGTGGGTGGGGTTGCCACAGCCGGAGAGTGCGACAGGTCCAGTTAAAACATTTCAGGAAAAATTTACCCCTTCCCTGCTCTCATTGTGACTCCCCGGGTGCCAAAGCGCCCTGCCGCCTCCCCGCACTGGTGAATGAACCCCTTGGTGTCTACCTTGGCACCTGACCTTGTAGATACCGTGGTTTGACCAAAAAAGAACGGAAAACAAAATTTTCAAAGTGACACTATCTACGGCCCCCTGTGTTTAATATCTGTTGCATTGTTTAACAGCAGTCTTGTTTCTAAAAAAAGGGGAGAGAGGGAGATGGGGGGGAGGAAGGCGGTGCAAAGTGCAAAATGCAGGGTACCCCCAAAGAAAGGGGGACCCAAATTGAGAGCACACTGTTTACCGCGTTCAGTTACACATTAGAAGGGGAGGAGGGGGGTCCAGGGGGGGGGGGGGAGGGGAGAAAGGGTACCTACACCCTACACCCGAAACAGTGTCATAAAACCTTTGTCGTTTACTGTACTGTACTGTACTGTACTGTACTGTACTGTACTGTACTGTACTGTACTGTACTGTACTGTACTGTACTGTACTGTACTGTACTGTACTGTACTGTACTGTACTGGGCTGTACTGTACTGTACTGTACTGTACTGGGCTGTGCTGTGCGGTGTGTGTGCCGACAACCCCCCCATACGCCCGCCCCACCCGCCCGCCCACACGCGCACACGCTTGACGTAACAAACGGGCAACAGCCAAGACAGCAGGCAGCAATCAAGGAGGCCGGTTTGCACTGATTCTCGTCAGGCACAGTCACAACAAAAGCAGAGGCATTGTTTGACCGCACTAGGCGCCTTTCTGTGGTACAAGGCACACAGGGAACATGACGAACAGGTGCAGCCCACAAAGAGCACCACTGCCAGCTGCGCTGGGTCAGGGGCCTGCAGGACAGAGAGCAGCGGGTAAGCCTAGGTTAGGCAGCAGCATCCCGCCCTTCCCCAGCACGATGCACTACTCAGGGGACTTGACAGGTAATGCCTTCTATAAACTTTAGGCCCCGGGGCAGAGCCATCTTCACTACCTGTAACTCCCCAGGCCCCAGGACAAGAGGACAACATAAATTCAGGGTCTCCTGGTACATGCAACAATGGATCACGTCATGCAGACACACCCAGTATGACCCGCTCGCCCCTGGTTGGGGGGTTTTCTTCTGCTGGGCAGCACGAGGTAGGCGCCATTACCGCGGCGCAGTGAGTACCATAGCGGTGGGCTCTGGCTCCATCCCCGACTGCGGTGTCTGGGGCGTTCGGGGGAATGGGGAAGAGGCGAGCGAGTCGAGCTGCCGTTTCTTGTCTATCCGAACCAGCAACACCATGCCTGGCAACCCATCAATGGTGGAACTGTGTCTGTAGCCCAACAATGGATCACGTCATGCTGATACACCCCGTTGCCGGGATGGTACACACACATACACACACACACACACACACACATGCACACACACAACTTCGAATCAAAACAAGCACAACGCCGGTGCCGAGCGTCAATCCCCTCGTCACTTGGATGGTCAATGAACACGCACACATATACACACGCACCGACAGCAGTGCACTGAAAGCTCAGCCAGGCGCTGGGGTGCAGGCAAGAATGGTCGACCTGAAAATTGGGGAGCAAGAGCCTTGCCACTTGATGGACGAACAGGCTGAGGCACAGCAGCGCCAGCCACCAGGTGAAGGGCCGCACCAACTGCCATGCCCAACAGACGTAGTCTCGGATGGTGAGAGGGGCCACCAGCTTGCTCAGGGAAAATGCCTCTTCCATGGGGCCGGCGGCGGGGGACTGAACACACTTGATGCAGCAAATGAAATCGCACAAGTGGTGGCAAAGGAATGCCTCGTCCCTGAGAACAGTGCAGGGCAGTCGGGACGCGGGGTAGTCTAAACCCAAAGAAACCCCCTTTTGCGATGATTGGACGAATGCATTGTTTTGGGGCCCACTTCCCAGACATTCCTCATCCTGAAAAGGGCTGCCAACCCGCCAACACGGCCCGGATGGGTGACCCAACATACATGACTCAAAACGACCCCCATGATGGCATTGGGTACGTTGAGTACGTTGAGTACGTTGAGCACGTTCGGTACGTTGGGTACGTTGCGGTGATCATTCTTAGGTACCCCCCCCCCCTCCCCCTGCGCAGACACGCTGAACGTCAGAAAAACGACCGTCAGACAGGGTCCCCGTGCTCAGCCATAATCCGACGATGGCCGTCAGCCCCGGTATCCCACCGGCAGGAAATCACTGTTCGTTGTCTCAGTAAAGCGGCGGAGTCGCAGCCATTATTCGTCCAAACGCGCCGAAGCCGCACCAACCGTTCCAGCAAGGCGGCAAAGCCGCCGACATGTGTGCGGGCACATCCCGTGCACCTGCTTCCCTGCCCTATTGGGTAGGCCAGTCATCGTGCCTTTAGGCGCTCAGGAGTCTTGATTATCCCTTAACCGCCGCCTCCTGCGCTGAAGGTGCCCTTCACTCACGTCTGTGCTAAAACCCGACCCACACCCGCTGGAGCTTGACAAGTCCAATGAGCTCCCAGACGACGTTGACGTGTCGCTGGAGGAGTCTGTGGTGGTCACCAGCCCACCCCCCACACTAGAGCGAGAACTCAAAACGCTGCTGGGGCCCGATGGCTCTGAAGGGTCCCCGTGCTTAGACAAGGCAATGCTCATAAGAGGAAATCTCAAGGAGCGGTCCGAACAACGACGGTCAGACGGGGTCCCCGTGCTTAGACAAGCCCATGCTTGTCTGGGGGGGGGGGGGGGGATGTGTCATGGAGGGAAATGTTTTACAAAACTTTGCGGCCCGATCTCACGCTGGTTTTGGGAGTCAAAAACATGCCTTCGGTCATGGGAGCCCCTTTTGCGATCCTGCCCCCCATCACGAATGCCCCCTCTCAGCCCTGCAGCAAGCATCAGCCCTTGACCCTCTCCATCCCTTGACCATTGGTGCGCGCTCCGGGGCCCCATGGCTGCCCCTGCCCCACGAGGGCGGGTCGTGTTCTGCCCTCCAAAAAAAGCAACAAAACTCGACATGAAGAGCCTGTAGTAGCCTTCGTAACGCCAACATAAACGAACGTTCACGGGGACGCTCTCTGCTTCCTGGTCATGGGACCTTCTCTACTTCAAAGGTTGGCCGTTGGCAGTTGGCAGTTGGTGGCGGTTGGTGGCGGTTGGCGGTTGGTGGTCCCTGGGGGCGGCGGTCCTTAAGGGCGGTCCTTAACAAAATTTTCAGGCTTCTTAAGGACCCCCCTGGGGGGGGGGGGGGGTTGCCAGTGTGCTGGTTCAAATACGTTGCAAACACCTCCCACGGCTTCCCACACAGATCCACTTCGGAGGTGTGCCCTGCTGCTGGTTCTCCGTGGGCACCAGGTGACAGCCCCCTGCACCCCTCGGGAAGGACATGGGTGGGGGGTAGACGGGGGGGGGGGATACACCAAGGCAGTCCAGCGGTATGACAGAGGGGGGGGGGGGGTGTTGCCAGAAAGGCTCAGGAAGTGTGCCCGTTGGTACTTCCCGGGGTACCCCGACCCCCCCACTTGTCTAAGCCACACAAAAGTACGGAATTAATACGGTACCTACACCTACTGTAGCTTAGACAAGGCCGTAGCTTGTGCGCGACACATACAAGCACCGGCGCACACGTGCTGATGCAAGAAAGGGAAAGATAATTCGCAAAAATCAGACATCTGTGGGTTCAAGTGGGCAAACAATCACAACCAATGTGTCCATGACT
The DNA here is from genome assembly GCA_964036045.1 of Eutreptiella sp. 'Long Island Sound 2002'. Classification (NCBI taxonomy): domain Eukaryota; phylum Euglenozoa; class Euglenophyceae; order Eutreptiales; family Eutreptiaceae; genus Eutreptiella; species Eutreptiella sp. 'Long Island Sound 2002'. The sequence goes on along the minus strand of OZ038394.1, from coordinate 31,659,235 downwards.
CCATGTAGTTGGCAGATCTGTCACCAAAACCATGTCGTATGCGGTTGCACTACATTTCGTACCGAATTAAATTAGGCACGGCATTAACACGCTCCCTACGCCCACTGTCGCTTAGACAAGGCCGTAGCTTAGAAAAGGGGGGTGGGGGTGTACGCACCAATTTTTTTTTTGGGTGGGGCACACCAGAGCCCCTCCCCCTCCCTCCAAGCGCAGAGGACCCCCCGCCGGGGCTTACGGCGGAGCCATTTGCGGAACACAGACAACAAAAAAAATTGGCGTTTTCGGGGAGGTCTCTGCACCGCGCACGCCCCGTGCGGAGGTTTGGACCAACATCGGCCCCAATGGTCTCGCCTCATAAATGTTGTCCCTTGGAGGCCTCTGGAGGGCCCTGTGACGGTCCCGGAAACACCCCAACGTCCGCGCCGCGCAGGCACCCGGACTGCTGCTCCCCTTTTGACGCGAGCGCGTCAAGGGGCACCCCGAAAGGGGTCGTTTGCCCCGCCTTCGAAAAAAAAACCGAAAAACGGTCCCGTTTAAGGCCTCGGACACGGGGCCCGGACACGGAGCCCGGACACGGAGCCAGCCTCCCTGAGCCCCTGACGTTGGAAGGCTCCGGCCCCCCATTGTGGTGACCTGTGGGGTTGTCACGTGTGTGGGGGGGGGGGGGGGCTCAGACTGCACCAAGACGCAAGCACCCCGCCCCATCCCCCACCCCCTCCCGGCGCAGTACCATTTTCTGGCCAGCAGCTGCATCACAGAGACACCCTGGCCTCTTTCCAATCCACACCGCACTCACCTGTTGCGGTTGCCACACACGCTGCACTTGTAGCAGCCTATGTCCTGTTTGAGATAAAGGGAATGCTGGTGCAGCTCCCGGACTTGCACGCCACTGCCTTCTTCCATCTTCCGGACACAAGCTCGGACAGCATAAAACTCCGGGTAGATGGCCAGCACCAGCCAGGCAATGCAGGGCCCCTGTGACTGCTCGGCAGTGTACCTACAACAGCGAAGCAGGCTGTGTCCAGCGATGGTGGTGGTTGAATAGGAGAGTGTGGGGTGCCGACAATTGTTGTGGGTGTCTGCACCTCGACACACGCGCGCGTGCCCACACACACACACACACACACACACACACACACACACACACACACACACATACACACACACACACACACACACACACACACACACACACACACACACGCACATGGCATAAAGCACAGGCCTAATCATGGTCCTGAGTATCAAACTCCCCATCAAGGGTGTGCTCACAGCAAAGAGCCCTTCCGAGTCATTGCATGCACTAGGCTCCTTGCTGTAAGGGTTAGGGGTATCTGTAAGATAAGATGTACACGTCTCCTGCAGGCCAAGATTCCCCCCTAAGAGCCCCCAAGCACACCCCTTCCAAATGCCCATCAAATTAGGCGGCCCCAACTACCCTAGCCTTGGGGGTGCAAAGTAGCCGAGGGATGTAAAAGTTGCAATCTGACATGCAAAACTTTTTTCCCGTGTTTTGTCACTGAAAAATGTTGCATCCAAATTTGATGGGTTTCACTCCACTGAAACTCGTGTGTGTTGGAATTCCTTGTACCTGAACATTGTGTACTAACGCAATCATGTTTGACATCTAACATCAACGTCCAACATCTTTACATTGTGCACCGCATGAGGGCCGCAGCCTGTGGAGTCATAGTAGACGAACAGGCACCTTTGTGCAGCACAAGGGGAAAGGGGCAACGAGAGGGCTCCAGCATGACGCCGGTGATGATGCAGTTTGATCCTGGGTATGTGCCAGCGTCACACACATACGCTTGCGGAGCTTTCTTGAAGGAGTATATTATGTAAACTGTAATACATGACACACACGAAATAAACAAATCTGCTAACGTGGAGCAAATGAGCACGGTTTCGGGTTTTTGTCAACTTTTGCTCCGATGCGCCAAAATTTCGTCCCCCAGGGTGTGTGTGTGTGTGTGTGTGTATACATTTTGAGGGGGAATGCCATATTAAAGAGGAAGACCTGCATGGGTCTATGGGCCGCGAGCTTTGAATAACGGGGAGGGGTGCCCGCAGTGTGTGTATACATTTTGAAATCTGTGACAAACGCCCATTTCAGTATCATACAAACACGGGAACATGCACATAACAGTGTGCATGCAACCACAAATAGGCTTGTCTACAGCCACTTTATGATGAAATGCATCCCAAGCCATGACAAGCATGACCTCCACTTTTTTGGTGCCTAGTCACTTTGCGTTGTTTAGTGTGACCTCGTGGAGCAAAACGTGCCCAGACTGATCCATGATGTTGGCTGCTCCATCCTACATGCGGATGTGACTGGCATTGAACAAGATGAATAAAATGAGGGAATGGGCATGGGACAGGATTAGGAATGGGGTTTGGGGGGCCATGGGGTGGGAGAATTGGTTTGGGGGCGGAAATTTTGGTGCTGTAATGGTGTGGAGCACAACGGGCAAACTCGTGGAATGGGGGGGGAATGGTGAGAGTAATTGGGAAGAAGTGCAAAAGAAAGGACCCGCAGAAATAGAAGCAGGTCTAGCAGGGCAAAAATTTGCAAGCCCATGAAAGGTATTTGACATAAAGTGGCTGAGGAGAAGGCGGGCAGAGCCGCCTGCTGACGCATCATCGCAATGGGAAGCAGGCCAGACCGGAATCGCACGGCTTTGATGGCCACGAAGACGGCGCTCGACCACAGCCCCATGTACATCGCAAGCAAAAGCATGTGATGCCGCCATCGCTGCTGCGCCTCCTTCGCCGCCTTCGACCGCACCTCCGCCATGTGGTCAGTCTTGTCCGAGGACGCAATGGCATGATAGTCCCGCTGCCGTTCCGGGCACACGGTCTTGGATGTTACAAGTGGATGGGCACTGATTGCCCAAGTGGCCACTAGGGCACAGCTGACAACACGGCAGCTGGAGAGCAAGAGGCAGTCAAAGGCCCCGCTGGACAACTGCGTGACATCGGCCCAGGGAATGGGGCGCCGCGGCAGGCGCCACTCAGAAGTGGTTAGGTACAGGAGGACAGCACAACCGACGTCTGAGAGACAAATGCCGAGCACCAAAGCGTAGGCTTTGGGAGGGCATCGCATGCGTCTGAAGGTAGTTGAAGGATGTGGAATAAGCAGAGGCCTGCGTCCTAATCTTCTCCATCAAATTACCCTGGATATCTACGGACTCAGATGTCTGAATCAGTTGCAGCGAAATTGCTTTACCGACATTTATAACAGCGGTGCCAGTGGCTTCATCCATCGATTGCAAATGCCCTCAAGGCCCTTGGTGGGTGTTCTATATCATATCTGTGTCCTCAAAGCCCTTGATGGCTGTTCGAGATCGTAAGCCTGTCCTCAGAGCCCTTGATGGCTGTTCTATCTCATAAGCGTGTCCTCAAGGTGTGTATTGCATGTGCTGTACATGAATGCTGCTGCCAGACCCATGATTTCTGTTTTTGGACTGGTCTGCGGGGCTAACGGTGGTTGGAGTGCAAGTGGCAGTGCGTTGAGGGTCATCGGCATAATCACTTTTCTCATTTTGTTTCCGAGATGGACACCCATTGTTTGTGTAAACAACAGCCGTTGTTCTCATCTTGTGTGTCAGGGAACCCCGTTCTTCTCGTTAACTTGGTGATAGAGACGCTTGTTCTTGCTCATTTGTTCGACGCCCATTTTCTCGTCCTGTTAGTAGAGTAGAGTAGTAGAGTAGATATTCAGTGTAATATGACATAGAAGATGAGGAATGAGTCAGTTAATGATTGCTCTTCATGCACATTGGAATGATTAGAGCTGATCAATTTATTTTATTATTTATTTTTCGCTTTATTTTCTTGTGACGCAATTTTCCCAACACGTTCTACAGAAATCTGTGCTGAAATGACTTTGGAGGCAAAATTCTGTCTCAAAAGCACTACGTTTTAGTTCTATTATTAGGATTCTGCAGGCTAAACTGGACACATTGCGGAATGAATTGTCAAATTCAAGGGTCTCAAATGAAGAACTGTTGTGATCCATTTGACTCTGGCAATTAGATCGCGGGATCGCACAAACTGTCAAAAACCCGCGAGGCCTGCACATTTACTGTAAAAAGACCTTAAATTGTGCTCGAGGTGCTGAAGCACTTTCAAAAAAAAATAGGCTTGGGTCAGAATTTAGATTGTTGTAAATCGGGGGCAGTTTGGTGAGAGGGTGAAGCGCTGTCGTGTGCTGTCAAAGACTTGATAGGGCAGTTCTGGATAGTAGAAATGAGTAGAAATGAGCCTTTGTGCATCTGACTGTGGTGCTAAGGTGACATATGAGAGACAAGGAAGGGAAATGGAAGCTCGGGTGTCAGCAAGGCGGCCATGGACTAAATCAAAACAAAAAGAAAATGGACAGAGATTGTGAGAAAACTTCAAATTCATATTCATCTCATTGGCAAGCAACAGGCAGAAACACAGCAAAAAAGAAAAATTGTGAGGTTCTGAATCAACCGGCAGCCCCCATGCGTGCCCAAAACCTTACTCTCATGTACATGGTGTGGCCTATCAGTTGCTTCCTTGGCCGAGAACCTAGCCACAACCTAGCCACAACCTGGCCACAACCTAGCCACAACCTAGCCACAACCTAGCCACAACCTAGCCACAACCTGGCCACAACCTAGCCACAACCTAGCCACAACCTAGCCACAACCTAGCCACAACCTAGCCACAACCTAGCCACAACCTAGCCACAACCTAGCCACAACCTAGCCACAACCTAGCCACAACCTAGCCACAACCTAGCCACAACCTAGCCACAACCTAGCCACAACCTAGCCACAACCTAGCCACAACCTGGCCACAACCTAGCCACAACCTAGCCACAACCTGGCCACAACCTAGCCACAACCTAGCCACAACCTAGCCACAACCTAGCCACAACCTAGCCACAACCTAGCCACAACCTAGCCACAACCTAGCCACAACCTAGCCACAACCTAGCCACAACCTAGCCACAACCTAGCCACAACCTAGCCACAACCTAGCCACAACCTAGCCACAACCTAGCCACAACCTAGCCACAACCTAGCCACAACCTAGCCACAACCTAGCCACAACCTAGCCACAACCTAGCCACAACCTAGCCACAACCTAGCCACAACCTAGCCACAACCTAGCCACAACCTGGCCACAACCTAGCCACAACCTAGCCACAACCTAGCCACAACCTAGCCACAACCTAGCCACAACCTGGCCACAACCTGGCCACAACCTAGCCACAACCTAGCCACAACCTAGCCACAACCTAGCCACAACCTAGCCACAACCTGGCCACAACCTAGCCACAACCTAGCCACAACCTAGCCACAACCTAGCCACAACCTAGCCACAACCTAGCCACAACCTAGCCACAACCTAGCCACAACCTAGCCACAACCTAGCCACAACCTAGCCACAACCTAGCCACAACCTAGCCACAACCTAGCCACAACCTAGCCACAACCTAGCCACAACCTAGCCACAACCTAGCCACAACCTAGCCACAACCTAGCCACAACCTAGCCACAACCTAGCCACAACCTAGCCACAACCTAGCCACAACCTAGCCACAACCTAGCCACAACCTAGCCACAACCTAGCCACAACCTAGCCACAACCTAGCCACAACCTGGCCACAACCTAGCCACAACCTAGCCACAACCTACCCACGGCAGTAATCAAGTGACGGTTCCCCCTTGGGGGGGGGGGGGGGGCTACCAAACTGTACCATAGTACCACAGTGTAAATCCGCTTTGGCGCCTTTGGCACCTTGTAAAAATTTGCTTTGGGGCCTTTGGCACCTAGTATTTTCTATGCTTTTTGGGCCGAGTGACGGTTTCCCCCCCCCCCGGGGGGGGGGGATTGCGAGGGGGGTACACAAACTTTTGGGTCCTGCCCCCCCCCCCCCCCGGTGAAAAGACACCTTGCCCAAAATCCATGGCTTGGAAACATTGTGCTTTGTGCCTGCCAACGTCACTGTGAATGTCACTGTCACGCTACACCGTCTCTATCACTGTCACCATCCATCATCAGTGTCACCGTCATCACCACTGCCTGCTGGGATGTTGGGAAAGTGGAAGGGGACACTCGGTAGGCCATCATGTCCCGGCGAAGTCCGGTTGACCTGCACCAGCAGTGTCCTGTATGACGGGTGGTCACCGTCACCGGCACTATCACTGTCACTGTGAATGTCACTGTCACTATCCACCATCATTGGGGGAATCCTTGCACTGCGCGCTACTTTTAGACAAGGTCCTCCCTAAAGAGCCCCTAGGCACACCCCTTCCAAATGCCCCTAAATTTAGGTCACCCAAACTACCCTAGCTAAAGACAAATGCAAGCCACCTTCCCCTCACAGAAGACATCATGCAAAATGCGGAAAGCCACACACATCCCCTCTTTTCTGTTCAATTGTCAACTAATTACAAAATCAGAATGCTCCGGAGTGGCCTTATTTGAAAGCTCACTCACCCTACCAGCTCGTGCCAAAGCCTCGTATGTGTCTACCTCATCCTCAATTGGACCGGGGGGCAAAGTGGCTTGCACGAAGGAATCCACGTCAACCTCCGGTTTCCATTTGTGGTACAACCACGCATCCTCATTAGCAGTGATGCCGCCTTGCATAGGGCATTCGACTATGGTCAGGCAAAAAAAGGGGAGTCCGTCACCCCAACTCAAGGGCCCACATCAAAGTGTGGGAGTCCATGGTGGAGATGAGCAAAAAAGTGTGAAAAGGGGTGGAAATGGGTGAAGGTGGGTGAGAATAAAAAAAAGGATGCCATATCCCCAATGTGGAAGAAGCATCAAAACCTACGCTAGGGGCAACAATGATGCCCCTAGTATCACAAAGTATGGGTCTCCAGTACGGCTAGAGGCCCAAATAGTTGCACTGCGCCTGCACTGTGCGTGCACTGCGCTTAAGGCGCCCCCATTGTCCATGTCACTGCCACCGCCCACTGTCCACTGTCCACTGTCCGCTGTTCCCTGCGTCCACTGTCCACTGGGATGTTAGGAAAGAGGAAGGAGACACTTGGACTTGAATTGAAACCCATGGGATGTGTGTGAGGCATTCTGCACTCGACGAAATGAATGACCAAAGGGGGAATGTTTGCCCGGCGCGCTACCTTCATATTAAGTATCCTATCTCTAGCCCCAAGTGTATCCTCACCTGGGGAAGTCCCCCAAGTAGACTAGACCGCAAACATTCCCTGCAATGCACATTGCATAAGCCGAAATGTGAGAATTCAACAACGCATAATGTCACTCCCACCACTTCCAACCACCGCTGCTGCCATTGTGATAAACGAGGTGCAAAGGATGGGCCATATTCTGAGGCATGGCGAGAAGGTTCTCCACATGGTTTCGTGAGGGGGCAAAAACAGGCACGGGTGGGGAATGGTCAAAAAAGAATGCCCGGCGCACTAATACTCCCCCAAAGATGCAACTGCTCACCCACTGCCTCTCGAAATGCACCCGAGTTCCTACAGCACGTGGTGGCACGCAAGAAATGCGGAAAGAACACATAGATCCGACCAACAGCTGTTGATAAGCGGTGAAATGCCGGGTGGTGTGAACTCCAGTGGCTTTCGTGGCATGCTACCCCTGCCAACACCACACGCTAGAAACCAGCTCTTTATATCAAGGCAAGCTGCTGCTGCTGGGCGCGCCACCGCAGGAATAATTGCTTGGCGAAGCATTTGTTTGATTGACGTGAAAAAGAGGAGGGCATGTTCCGAAGGAAGTCGTCAACAGAAGAATATTCACGACAAAAAGCCCCTTCTCATGATCAGATGAACTCCATGTGTCCACGCAGTTATTGCCCTGTTCAGCATTGGGATGGCGCGGACCTTCCGAGGCCTCTGCCCGTACGGCGTGGGTGCACAGGTCGGAAATGCCGCACTGGGTCCCCCGCCAATGGACGCCCACACTTCGAACAGCACTTCCCGGCGCCCCAGGGGAACAGCGGCAGTTCACGGCGGCTCAGAGTGTCTACCGGAAGAGAGGGCGGCCATGCAGCGCGCAGCAGAGCCCGCGCCGATGCCGGTGGTCACATGAAACGAGATCGTGCTCTAATGCGAAGGAGACAAACAGGTCATGCGCTGCGGTGACCCCATGCGCACGACTACAACACAGACGACTGCACCGACTGGCGGCGCTGGGCATGTGGACATGGCTCAACTGAAAAGGGGGTGAGGCGGGGCCAAAAGGGACGGGTCTGTCCTCTCGTCCCCGCATTGAAATGTAGTGGGCGCTGAGGTGCGGAGGAGAAAAATTCCCGGTCACGTTAGCCCCCCCGCACCCGCCCTCTTGGCAGCGAATCACAGGGGCAACTCGGGCAACCGCTGACGGGGCAGCACAAAATAGGACCTGCGATGTGCTTCGATGGGACCAACCATCGGAGGCCTGACTGACTGGCCCTGTTCAGGGCGACTTTTACGGGGGGGGGGGGGGGGGTTGCGTGGGTGGGTCAGGACACGACAGGACTTGCTCATAGAATCTCAGGTTCAGCTTCCCCCCGCGCCCACTGGGGCAGTCGTTACGTGTTGTCGGTTACGGAAACAATCAAAATCACCGTCGACCCTCCAAAGTGAAAGCGGAGCTGCCATCATCTGTAAAGGTCAGCAAGGCATGGGAGAACCACAGCCCAGATGCCGCAAAAAAAGAGGAAGTTGGATCGAGACGTTAGGCAAAGGTAAAGTGACGAGAGGAAAGACGTGGCGCAGCCGCGGCTGCTGTCATTGCCATGAGACACAAATGGTCATCGAAGCACATGTGGGTAGAAGGGGTGGGCTTCAACATCAGCACATGGGCGGGGGGCCTGACGGACCAACGCCCGATCCAGCCGCGTTGGCGAAGGCCCAGCCCCACACTCCGGGTCAGCAAATGCCGGCAACGGCTACACGACAGGCACAAGCGGCAAGCGCAAGCGCAATACTTCACAACGTGTGTACCCCCCCCCCCTTGTATAAGCTACACAAAAGTCCCAAATTAACACGGTCCCTACGCCTACTGTAGCTTGGACACGGCCGTAGACCCCCAGGTTCAAAAAGAGAAGATTGCACGGTGAGCCGGTGCAAGAAAGGGGAATATAATGCACAAATATCCCCAAAATCAGAGCTGTGTGGGTTCAAGTGGGCAAACACTCACAACAAATGTGTCCATGACCCTATGTAACTGGCAAATTTGTCACCAAACCCATGTCTTATGTGGCGGCACTACATTTGTACCGAATCAAAGTAGGTACCAAATTCATACAGTCCCTACACCCGCTGTAGCTTGGACAGGGGCGTAGCTTATCCATGAGCGGTGGAAAGTCCAGCGACAGGTCCCCACCGACAGACCCACGCTCTCAAAACGTGCAGTGTCATCAATACGGTGGCGAAGCCGCCGCCACAGATCGTTCACAGATACGGCGCCGGAGGCGCCGCCACAGATTGTGCTGCTCTCCCTCCCTTCGGTCAGGTGCACTTTCAGGGGCGTAGCTTATACAAGGGGGGGGGGGGGACTTTGGCACCCCTGCATTGAGGTGGGCGGTCTGAGAGGGGGGGGGGGGCATTGGAACGGGTGCGGGGTCTTTGGGGGGGGGGGGTCGCTCTTGAGTCACTCGCTGACCCCCCCCCCCCGCTTCGCCGACCCACCCCCCGGCTCTCCCGCTCGCCCACTCGCCACTTGACCCGTTACCAGGCCCGCCCCCAACTTCCGTGGGTGCGCCTCGTTGGAGGCGCTCGGCACGCCAGACGCAGGCCGCAGGGGGCGCACGTTCGCGACGGCCCGGCAGTCCACCACTGCCCCATCGACGGCACACGGCCGCCGTTGGGGGCCCGAGGGGGCGGGACGCCGTGCGGCGGGGCCTCATCCTCCGGCATCGCCGGGGGGGAGGGGGGGGCAGTGGCACCGTCCCTTGCCCGAAAAGATGGTTCCCGAGTCAGACCTTCGCTGAGGAAGGGCCGCCCACAGACCAACAGTTTCCAAAAAAACTGACGCCGACCGCTACACAACAGACGAATGCCGGAGCAGTCTGTGCGTGGGGCGTGGGCATGCCCCGGGGGATGTAGTAGAGGGGAGGGGAGGGGGGGGGGGGGGACCAAAAACTCTGCGCACACAAAACCAGCCCAAATCAATACCGGGGGGGGGGGGGGCGGTATTCCGTGGGGGGAAATCTGAATCTACAAATTCCGGCGCGACAAAGTCTGTGCCGGTTCTTAAAAATGAGCGAACACGTTATGTATGGCTCCCGATAATTGCTCATGAGAAACAGCGGGCGCTTGCTGCTATTACCTGCACAAATCCTGAAAGACACCAAACAAATTGCGGCAAAATTTTCGTACAGAGTTTGAACTGCAGGAATTCCAGCTTGTGTACCCCCCCCCCCCCGTGGACCCAGATTTCATGGTGGGAAAAAAAATTAATCTACAAAAGGAAGCAAAGGAACCTTCTCCTGCGGTTGTCAGCCATTCCCATGCATCCCTGGGCATGGGACCCGTTTCTGGGGTCCCTGTGCGGCGCGGTGGGGGGGGGGGGGGGGCGGGGCGAGTGCGGCGAGCAGAGGCGCGTGCAGTACGGCCGTTGCAGGCCACGTCCATGGGGGCAAATCATATGGGCTGGGGTCATGGACAGAGTTGGCCGCCAGCGTCCGGCAGGGCCAGCGAGTTCTGCCGGTAATCAGCCCCGCGCCGTGCACCACTCAGTAATACCTGCCCCTGTCACACCCACAACTCGGTAAGAAACAACCGCATCCAGCGCGGAACTCAGTGTGGCGCGGCTGTTTGTGATCATGTCAGAGCTGGCGGACGCTAAGGGCGAGTCTGGGTAGGGAGCGGGTGCCATGCCCCCAATGCGCCCCGGACCGCGTCCTACAACGGGGGGTCAGTGGCGCCTGACGGCGGTTGGTGGCGCTAACTGACGGCGGTTGGGCCGTCACCGAGGGCGGTGCGATGGGCAGGGCGGGTCCCCGACGACGATGACTGCCGGTGCCCGGGGCGAAGCCGACCCAGAACGACCCCCACACGACGTCGGGCACCGGTCGGACGGGCAACGCACCGGCGGAGGGCATGCCAGTCCCGCGAAGGTCAAGGTCAGAGTGCAGGCGGTGCGTCACCAAGGGAGCGTGCGGCCACTTGGGCATCCCCCCGCCCCCCGCCGCGGAAGCACGCTGAAGGTCAGGGAAACGACGGTCAGACGGGGTCCCGTGCTGAGACAAGCCGGTCGCGCGCGCGCGCGTGCGACGGTGGACCGGATGTCCATGACCGCCGTCCCAGCGATCGGAACATCACCGCGGCTGAAAATCACATCAAAACGAACCGCATTGGGCCGCAGTTGCAAAGCAGAACGGGGGGTACGAGCGGGAGGCACGGCCACGGGCATGGCCCCATGTTGGCCTGGGCCCCAACGGACGTCGGGCACCCGCTGTCCCAAGACCACGTGGGGCGCCCGGCCACGTGTCGGTTGCCGTTTCCGCGCGAGAAGTCCCCCGAGGCCTTGAGACAGGGCAGGCACGGGTCGTAAACGGGGGGTCAACAACGCGATGGGCCCACTGCGATCCCCCTCAGCCCCAGGCGTCGGGTATGACGTGGGGCAGGGCCGAGATCCATCGGCAGAGGCCTAGTGCATGTCTGCCCCGCGCTGCACGCCGTGACGTAGAGGGAAAAGGGGGCGGGCGCCCGGCGGGTGGGTGTCAGCCTCTGGACTGGCTGGACCCGCTGCACCGCCGCGCGGGCGCGCACGACCGCCGCGCATGAGCAGAGGCGGGCCGCGAGTCGGCGCGTGCGGGGGGGCGCACGACCAGCGGCGGAGCAACGCCGCGTGCGCACCGTCCCGAGTTGGCGCCCCCCGCAGTGCGTCCGGCCGGGGCCCCCGGCGGTGATGATCAGCCGCCCCCAGGGATGTCTTTGCCGAGCCACTTCAGGTACTCCGTGAGGGCGTGCAGGGGGTTGCAGGAGACCTCGGCGTCGTCCAGCGGGAACGGATCCGGGCCAAGCCACTTGAACGCGGACGTGTACGACGTGTTGATGCTCTCCAGGCTGGCCCCCATCAGCTTCGTGAACCGCTTTCGGGTGACTTTGCCCCATGGCAACCCAAACGGCTTCACCTTGTCCCTCTCCTTTGCGTAATGGTACACCAGCCTGTGCCAAAAGGCGTGTGTGGGGGGAGGGGGGGGGTGGGTGGGTGGGTGTGTGGGTGTCACGTGCCTCGATAGACTGTGTTCACCCCTGCGGCACCTGCGGCACACCCCAGCACAGCACAGAGGGTGGAGCCGTGGAACCAGGAAACCCGCCCGTATTTGCCAGGCCTACAATACGCGTGCCAGGTGACCCCTGCATGCCCACAATGCGGGCACCAAACGCCTACTATGGCAAAAAGGGCGCCTGCAAGACGCGTGCTGTGAGGGTGCAAGACGCCCACTGTACGCCTCCTCTGCAGCTGCTATGCGGTGGAGAGGTGCATAGGAGGCGTTTAATTGGTGTTTTGGGGGTGCGTAGCAGGTTCATGGGCATGGAACTTGTATAGCAGGTGCAAGAGAGGCGTATACTTGGTGTATAGCAGGTGCATAGCGGGTGCATAGCACCCGTATAGCAGGTGTGTAAGAGGTGTACAATTGGTGCGTAGCAGGCTAACGTCTGGTGCAAGTGCAGGTGCATAGCAGGTGTGTAGCAGGTGCATGCGAGGCGTATGATTGGCGCATAGGAGGCGTATCGCAGGTGCATGGGAGGCGTGTAGCAGGCGTATAGCAGGTGCATGGGAGGCGTGTAGCAGGTGCATGGGAGGTGGATAGCAGGTGCATGGGAGGCGTATAGCAGGTGCATGGGAGGTGGATAGCAGGTGCAAAGGAGGCATCCAGCAGGTGCATAGGACATGTGTCGTTGGGGCATAGGATGCATATAATTGGTGTGCAGGAGGTGTATAGCAGGTACATAGGAGGCCTTTCAGTGGTGCATAGGAGGCGTACAGCGGTTGCAACTATGAATGTCCAAGGCACCAACTACACGTCACTATGCACTTGCTGGCACCTCCTCTGCACCAACTATCCTCCTCCTACCAAATATACGCCTTTTATGCACCTACTATACACCTCCTACCCCCCAATCCTACGCCTCGTATGCACCTGCTATACATCTCCTGTGCACCAATTGCACACCTCCTATGCACCTGCTATACGCCTCCTATGCACCTGTCGTATATGTCCTATGCACCAAATGTACGGGTCCTATGCGGACGCTTATGCGCCTCCTGTGAGCAAAAAGGGAACCCACTTCGGGTAAACCCGCCGTAAAAGTAGCGTGCAGCGCGCGCGCGCGGCGCAGATACTCCGCCTATGCACCTGCCACGCACCTCCTATGCACCAATTATACGCCTCCTATGCACCAACTATGCCCCTTCTTTGCACCAGTCGAATGCCTTCGATGTACTTGCTATACACCTCCTTTGCCCCAACTATACGCCTCCTGTGCGCATGCTGTACGCGTCTTATGCACCAACTGCCCAGGTCCTATGCCCCTGCAACACACCTCCTATGCACCACTTATACGCCTCCTATGCACTTGTTATACACACCCCATACACCAATTGTACACCTCCCATGTACCTGCTTTACACATCATATGCACGTGCTATACGCCTGCTACACAACTCCCATTCACCAACGCCTCCCATGCACCCGCGTCCTATGAACAAATTCTACGCCTCCATGCACCGGCTATACACCCCCTACACACCTGCTTTACGCCTCCTATGCACCTGCCACACACCGCCTATCCAGCTATACACCTCCTCCGCAACAATTGCACCCCTCCTATGCATTTGCGACACACCTCCTATGCACCTGGCATACGTGTCCTATGAACCTGCCATACACCTCCTTGCACTAATTGTACGCCTCCTGTGCACCTGCTATAGACCTCCTATGCACCAAATATACGCCCGATATGTCTCCTATGCACCTGGATGCGCCGCAATTGCACGTGCTGTGCACTTGCTATGCACAAATTATAGGCCTCCTATGCACCTGCTACGGACCTGCTATGCACCTGCCATGCGCGTCCTATGCACGTGCTATGCACAGCCTATTCAGGCCTTTGAATCGTGATACTGGGGGGGGGGGGGATTGGCCCTCCCGGGATTTTGGCTGACCCACCGACCTACCCTCAGACCCACACACCCACCAGCTAGATACCCTGGATTTTTCGCAAAATCGGGGGAAAACCAGACAAACCCACCCACCCACCCTTAGACCCCCAGCGCCGGTATAGTATCAACAAGCCACTAAGCAAAAGCCTGGTCCTATGCACAAATGATATGCCTCCTGTGCACTCGCTGGGCACCTCCAATGCATCTTCTATACGCCTCCTACGCCCCTGCTACACACCTGTTGTGCAGCAATGATACGCCTCCATTGCGCCTCCGATGCAGTTCCTATGCACCTGGTATCCGCCCTACAAAACGCCCCCTACGGGTCTGCTGCATGCTGAGACTTTTCCCACTGTGGACCCACTACGCACCTCCCATACGCCCGGCACACGCCTGCGTCACGCCCGGCAATGCGACTCATGTAGACCTCGTCTACATTCCCCGAAACAAGTGGTCAAGTGGGACCCTGCAAGACACAGCACCAACAGAGGAGGCCGGGTTTTCGTTTCCGGGGGGGGGGGGGGGGTCGATAGAGCCCTCCGGCCGGACCCCCCCCCCAAAAGGGCTCAATTGACAGAGGCCCCAAAATCCTACCGAGTCTGACCCCCAGGCCTTGGTGGTGACCCAGACCCAAAAATCGGGGAAAAAAGAAAGTGGGATTTTCGGAATCAGCGCGTCGAGGGGGTTCAGAAATGTCATCATTTGCCATATATTTGGTGAAAAAAAATCGACCAATTTTAGTGCTCAAAAAAGTTTTCGGCGCCTTTGGCGCCAGACTTCATAATGACTGATTAATGGTGCCTGTCAATCGAGCCCTTTTCCCGAACCCCCCCCCCCCCAGTTTTGGGGGGCTCTATTGACCCCCCCCCCCCCCCCCCCGGAAGTGAAAACCCGAAATGCCCAGTCCTTTGCCCCCAGCGGCAGAATGCCGGCACCCGTACCCCTTGGGGCCGGAAGATGGGCAGCCCATCGGCCTGCGTTCTGCCCCCCCCCCCCCCCCCCAACAAAAGTAAGGCATGCGCCCCCTAACAACAGCAGACCACAACCTGCGCCCCCGGCCGAGGCCCAAAAACAAGGACACAGGAAGACCCGAACAATGGCAGCAGCAACACATCGAGGCACGGGGGTGCGGGGGGGGGGGGATCCTTCCACTGCCACCCAACACCCTTGACAACGGGTAGGCCCCCCAGGGGGGGGGGGGGGCTGTCGGTGTCGCAACTGCAGCTGGGCACGCCCTGGGCCCCCCCAAGGGGTAGTGGGAAAATGCTCATCCCCAAACCATTTTGACAAACAGCTTTGCGAACTCAAACTCCAGGCCGTTTCGCACCCCCCACCCCCGCCCCATTGACGGCACTCAAATGGGTCAACGGGGCCCAGCGTGGGCTGAAAAATGACTTCTTTTAACGAAGAATGACCCCAGACCACATGGGACGCCAAAACAAGCGGTTTTGGCCCGTTTTGAGCTCGTGGTGGCCCGCTTTGGCCGTCCGAAAATCCCAAATACCCTTGAAAATGGGCTGTTTTGGGTCCAAAAATGGGTGGGAAATGGGTCAAAAATGTATTTTTTCCAAAATTGATCCTCCTCTTCTCGGGTGGCCGTCCCTTTCAGGGATCAGCCGCAAGGCAAAGCTCACACCTTCGAAGATGATACGTGTGGTAAAGGACGACGAGCTGCGCGGCGGTACGGAACACAACCGCTTCTCGCCATTGCGTCCCAGGAATCAGCCTGAAGTGCACGGATGAAGGAGGGGGCACGACACACAATGGGCAGGTTCCGCTTTCTCGAAGGGGGACAGCCAGTGGAAGCCAGGGCTGCGCAGCACGACATAAGGCACGGCATGAGCCCGGCACCACTTTTGGGTGGTCTGCCGCATTCCTCCGCCCCCTCTCCTCCAGGCCACAGCTTGGGGGCGGGGGGGGGGGGGGGAGCAGCCTGGGCTCCTCCACCTGACCCACCCACCCACCCACATCAGCAACATTTCCTCAGGAGAAAAATGAAATTCTATTGCCTTCGGCAAGGCAATCGAAGAGAGAGAAAAATCGAATTTGCAAAAATTTTCAGGTGCCACTACATAGCCTAAGAATCAGCAATTTTGGGGCTTCCGGGGGGCCCATGGCTCGGGCTACATGAGCCTAGCAGCCCTTGTTTTGATGTAAAATGTAAATGATTTCACCCCCAAGAAAATCCGAGCTGCACTTGTATACCAGGCCTCAATCCAATTTTCTTGGTACTCCCTCCGCACGGCGGTAGCACGAGATCAAGATGGGATGTGTCTGCTTTTTTCTACTCGATGCGGCCCATGGGTGCTCAAGTATCTGCATTGTCACGAAATGATCACCCAAACCCATCCCAGGGCAACAGAAGGGCGTTTTTTTTTAAAAATATTCTCAGGTGCCACTCAACAGCCTATCCAGCACAAAAACGGCTAAATCCACACCGGCATGGACCCATAGGGAGGCTGACCAGGGGTACTTGGAGTTTGAACCCGGGACCCCCGCCATGGGTTAGGGGGTCCATATGCAAGTGAAAATGGTTCTGGACCAAGTTCCAAAATTACACACAGCAGCCGCAATGCGCAAAGGAGTAAGCCACCCCCCACCCCACGCCCTCCCTCAAAAGGGGTACCTGGGTACAGTGGGATAGGGGGGTCAAAATCGAAAAATTGATTGGGGGGTCGTTTTCTTAATGATACGCGATGCTTCTCGGTGATACAAGGGGTTAGACGTCCATACCTTGGGGTATACTACGCAAACAACCCCAAAAAATGGGGGGTATGCGACCCCCGCGCCTGTGCTTGATCTAACAACCTCTCTTCGATCTAACAACCTCTCTTCGATCTAACAACCTCTCTTCGATCTAACAACCTCTCTTCGATCTAACAACCTCTCTTCGATCTAACAACCTCTCTTCGATCTAACAACCTCTCTTCGATCTAACAACCTCTCTTCGATCTAACAACCTCTCTTCGATCTAACAACCTCTCGTCGAGGTGATTTTTCAAAGGGGCCCGAAATTGGAGGTCGATTTTTCGGTACACAAACTTTTTTTTTGGCCTCTGACCCCCCCCCCCCACCCCAGTATAGGTCACGGTCGCCACCAAGCTGCTGCGTGCCCTCCTCCCCCTGCCTGCATGCCTCCATAAAACACATCTGCTGCCATCCACACGCGTGGGTGTGCTTTGGAAGGCCAAGCCCGTATCATTGGGTTGGTGGTGCCCCCTCCTTCTGATTCTCAGCCCCAGTCATGAAAAGTGCAGTTGGGGACTTGAGTACTAGGGGAGTGAACTGAGTAGCCCCAGAGCGCCCTGCCTTTGCCTCCCAGGGCACGTCCCCTCGATCCTTCGGGTAATGCTTGGTCCAACTCCGCACCTGGCGCGCAGTAGCGGGGGGGGGGGGGGGTGGGGCCACAGTTCGTTAGGCAACAGGAAGCAAGTGGGGCGAACATATGGGGCCTGAGAATCGATCCCAACGGCGGACCGGTGCGCCGTGGAAGCCTCCGGGTGGCAGTACCCTCCCACGGCGGTACACTCGGCCGAAGGGGGGGGAGGGGGCATCCATGACGTCGGACGCGCCCTGGGCTCCGCCGGGCAGGGGCATGCGCGGGCTTACGAGAGGCACTTGCTCACGAGGCTCCCAATGCAATGCCACAACGTTTGCATGACCGATGCGCCATCGCTGCTAGGGCCCCTGATCACCTGCTCAGGGTGGCACCCCAGTTACCCGCTCAACTTCCCGCTGCCAAAGGGAAAATGGGGGGCAATGCGGGAAAATGGGGGGAATGGGGGAAAGTGGGGAAAGTGCAGGGGAAATGGTGGAGGAAGATGGTACCCCCCTCCCCTCGTGTCCAACGAACAATTTGATCCCAATTTAATACGGTCTGACCGGGAATGTTCGTTGGACACGCCGTTCGGTGCGCACGACAATATTGTGAAACGGCGGTAAGACGTCCCGAGGCACAAGTTACCCAGCCCATTCAAAGCACAATGCAGTGGAGGCCTCCAATTAGCACTTTTCAGAGTAGAAGATCTTGTTGCGGTCCCGCTTCATGCGGAAAAGCTGAACATGCTCCCCAGGCTTGGGGCCCTTCTTGTTCTTGGCACGAGTGGCAGCCCAATCCGGCTCAGGCACCTTCGGGACGGACAGATTTGATGGGACAGCACTGTCTTCCATCAAATCACGGGTTAGGTACAGGGTGTTCTCAAAAACATGGCACAAACCCCACACCCCACACCCTGCCTTGGCCCAAATCACGTCACAGTGGATACATCACAACAGCCTCTGATTTCCCCAGACCTTTCGCCTCAAACCGTGGTTCTGGAGCCTGGTACCTCATCCATTAGGTTCCAAATTAATACGGTCCGAACGGAAGTGTTGTTGGACAAGGGCGGGGGGGGGGGGGGGGGGGCAATAATTTCAAGCTGTTGTCCCCAAGCATTTGTCCCCATTTTCCCACAAAACATCAGAGAACTCTCACAGTAGGACCCATTTCCCCCCATTTTTCCTATTTTTGGCGGCATTACCAGCTCATTTCCGGCAGCGGGTAACGAGGGGCCCTGTGTTGATGCCCGCTGCCCAATCCGGCTGCTGCCGTTTCTGGTGACTGCCCGCACACTCACGGGCATGCTCGAGGGGAACCCACTGTGACCCTGCCACGCACCTCCCATACGCCCGGCACACGCCTGCGACATGTCGGGCAATGCGACGCATGTAGACCTGGTCTACATTCCCTGAAACAAGTGGTCAAGTGGGACCCTGCAAGACACAGCACCAACAGTCCTTTGCCCCGGGCCATCGATCGGCGAGTACTTGCCCCAGCGGCAGAATGCCGGTACCCGTACCCCTTGGGGCCGGAAGATGGGCAGCCCATCGGCCTGCGTTCTGCCCCCCCCCCCCCAACAAAAGTAAGGCATGCGCCCCCTAACAACAGCAGGCCACAACCTGCACCCCTTCTGGCGGCCGGGGGCCAAAAACAAGGACACAGGAAGACCGAAACAGTCGCAGCATCAGCACATGGGACGTTCTCTACTTCGAAGGTTGGCGGTTGGCGGTTGGTGGCGGTTGGCGGTTGGTGGTTGGCGGTTGGTGGTTGGTGGTTGGTGGTTGATGGTTGATGGTGGTTGGCGACGGTTGGCGGTGGGTGCTCCCTGGGGGCTGTCCTTGACAAGAAAAAAATGATCTGGTTTTTGAAGAACAGCCCTGTTGCTGGGCAGAGGCGGCACCTGGGCTCATACGCAAACGCCTCCAAATTGCCAAGCCGCTGGAAGTCCTGCGGCGTGCAGAGGCCCGACAAGAGGGCGTCGAAGATCAGCAGCACCCACCCCTGGCACACGTACTCGCAGTGGTGCTGCAGGGGGCCCGTCGTGACGACGTGCACGTCAGAGGTCGTCAGGCCTGGGCACAGGCGGAGTGACGGCGGGCGACATTCAAGAGGATTGGGAGGCTAACCGAAGCTGCTCGTGGGAGACAATACTGTGGGTTTTGGATCCAGAGCCCAGACCTCAGAACAATTTGGACAGATCAGGGGGTCCGGGCCCAAGGCCCCTCATGCGGTCCACATACGAGGCCCTGTGTCATCCTGCGGTGACCTTCCTGAGGTACCACCGGCCCCGGGCGCCGACGTGGGGGCCCGCCACCCGACATCCCAACAAAAAGTCGCAAAGAGGCGAATCACCGGGGGCTGAAGGTTTTCGTGATGTTTTTGCCCTCCCCCCCCCCACCCCCCCCCCACCCCCCCCGTTCATTTTGGTTGTCAGCGCGTCACGTGTTCACGCAACATTACCCTCTGCAACTGCATCTGGTTGGCCAGCCACCAGATGGCGTTGCCTCAGCTTGAAATTGATTTCCGCAATGGAGTCCTGCCCAATACCGGCCCCTGCTGAGCAGCGTCTATATAGAAGAAAAAAGTGGAATGGGACCCGGGTGTGAATCGACACACAATGGCGGCTACAGGCCAACCAAATACCAAAACCAAAAACAACAATTTTTTATCTTTAGTCTGATGCATTCCGTATGTTCTGACACACCTTGTTTTGCTCATTTCGATGACTGGTGTTTCACCAACAATTTTTTTTATTTAGTCTGATGCAACCCAAGATGGTTACCCTCCAACCGCTGTTGGTTACCCACCAACTACCGTCGATTATCCCCCAATCGCCGCCAGTTACCCTCCAACCGCTGTCGGTTACCCACCAACCGCCGTCGGTTACCCTCCACCTATTTCAATTAAAAAAAATCTTGTCCCCTAAAAAATGACCCTGGTCCCCATGGGTGCTTGAGCACCCATATTGTCCCCAAATGACACCCCAAACCTGTCGTAGAGGCGACAGAAGAGCCCGCCGTCTGTGGACCATGGAACCGGGCCTATAAATCGGTCTCAGACAGCGGACTGAACCAGAGAGCGCCCGACGGGGCACGGTCCAGAGGGGCACAGCGCTCCAATCCTGGGCACCAGACTTCCGGCAGTTGCAGATGGCACAGGCGTGTGGTGCCTCCCACCCCCCGAAGGAAATCTGCGGCGCCGTTGTGCAGGCAAGAATGTGCCGCAAACCACCGCCGGGAATGATTTCAGGGCGTTTTTTTTGCGGGGAGGGCCCAAATCAGACGGAGAAATTTTTGGTACTCCTCCTGAGAAATGATGAAAAATTTTTGGTACTCCTCCTGAGAAATGATGAAAAATTTTTGGTACTCCTCCTGAGAAATGATGAAAATTTTTTGGTACAAGGTTCCCTGTTGTTGTTGCCTAGTGGGTTACTTTTATTTCCTGATGGGCTCTGGATGATCACCGGATGGGCCCTGGTGCACACATTTTGGCACGTAGCGGCCTTGAATTGAAAGAAATATGTGGAGGGAGGACTTCCAAAATTTATCCACATCAATTTTGTCCCCACCTCAATGTCTCCTCCCGTGGTGAGACAAAAAGACAAGAGCATCGTCAGTGGCCTACAAGGCCATAGGTACCTCTCTGTCGCAAGAGACGGGGAGATGGCCAGTGGATGGGGCATGAACCCCCGCCCAACAAGTGGAGTACAGGTTTTGGCGGGGGGCATGATGTGCAAACAAGTACCAGTGCACTGCTCGAGGTTGAAGGTTTTGGACTGCAACACGTCTCGGAGGTGCTTCAAGATCCAAGGCGACACGGCCCAGGGGTTCTTGGACCCCAGTTCGAAGGACTCCGTCCCCAGGCTGTCGTAGAATTCGATCCTGTGGACGAGGGAACAGAGAGACATCCCCCCGGACCGCCTGCGGTGGGGGTCGCTCGTCCGTAAGGCGAGGGGTGCAAACTGCGGGTGGGATCCCGTTCCGGAGTGCAGCACGAGAAACCGACGTCGTTGTCGGTGCAAAAATGCATGTGTTCCCCTCATCTGACAAACAACCGTGTCTCTAGGGCGCGTTATGCAAAATGATAACGATCCATGACCACAGATCCAGTGCCATGTGGACCAACGTGTCGTGCCTTTGTCACAACCAGCTCCGATGCTTGTGTTTCCCAGTCCCCTGCAGCTCCAAAACGACGTTTGACGGAACAGCAAATGCTTCCATGACAACACCACATTTGGTCAGGAGAAGTGCAGACGACCGTTTGAAATTATGGCCAAAACCACAACTCCCCGAAAACCCCCGGCATTGTAAATTATGGCGCTTTCAATTATGGCGTTTTACAGTACGGCCGTCGTAATATGGCCGGAATAGTACCCTGAGCTCGAAGACACGTGTCTTTTCATATGACAAGAGTGGGGCAATCTGATCACCGAAACTGACCGAAAGGCCGGAACTGACAATCAAGGCTCCTTGCGCCCACTGCACATTTTTTTAAGTTCATTTTTCGAACAAGAGCGTTGTAAGTGATCCCTCCACATGAAGATCTCATGTTTGCATGTCGCTGTTTGCTTTCCTTTACTTCTTTGATGGGCTCCCTCGTTCTGTTTTGCAGTCAACTGCGAAGGTGTGGTAGAAATCCTGGGCCCAGTGCAACAAAGCTGGTGAGCCACAGTGCCAAATCAAGGTTTGTGGTGGGGCATCTGAGTAGGGGACCAGCATCGCACAGGTGGACTGTGAAGTGTTTGATTCCCACGGTTCAACATCGGTTTCGGCTGGTCAAGTAGAAGCAGGGAAAGCTTGCAAATGGGGAAGTGCTGGAGCTGGCACAGGCTTGTGCGTGCAGCAGCCAATCGTTTGGACATGACGAGAAAGACGCCGCCCCCAACGGGATTTGGATTGAAATCCGGACACATGGCGGAATGGGCGCCAAACCGCGCTACTGAGATCCATTCAGGACAATGCTAATGTCACTCCCAACACACCAAATCGGACTTGGGAATCCCAACGTTAGAAAATTTTTTTGGTTATCAAGTGTGAAAGTATTGATGATGGACAATGTGGGATGGGGATGAAATCAACCTTGATTTGTGCAGTTGGCATGGCGCCAATGGACAAACCCCGACAACGTTGCCCAACATATCTGCAACAGTAATTGCCTTGTAGATACGGACGGCATATGTCACATGTCACAGCTGAGCAGTCCGGATCCCACCGATGGAACTTATGTGCATGCCATTAGTCAGATGCGTCATGAAGAAGGAAAAGTGGGGGCAGCTAGGACTAGAAGTGAACTGGAAATGACACTAGAATTGGAAGGGAGATTGGGATTGGGATGGGGGGCTGCACAATCCCAGCCATATCAAGGTCTCGGAAGCAGGGAGGACACCCCCACAGCTGGAGCTCTCATGAAACAGTGCAGAATTTGTGCGTGACTGAGAGGACTGAGACTGAAAGAGGGGCAGGAAAAGACTGGAGGGCTGAGACCAGGCTATGGCTTCCCACTGCACAATGAAGCCCAGGGCCCCTCCCTAAAAGACACAAAGTGGCGACAATCAACGGCCCCAAGAGAGCTCCCATTTGGCGTGGGTTGCAAATGCTTTTGAACCAGAGGCGGTTTTCTCGCAGTAGACCCCATGGAAGTGCGGAAAACCGGTGTCCTGGGAATCCATTTGGCCCCCCCTCCTGACTGCAGCGCAGCATGGCTGCATGGCGCATTAGAGTGCGGTGGGGCATGGTGCAGTGCATTGGCAGTTCCCTGCGGTGCAGTTGCAGTGCAATGCAGTGGTAGCCCAGGGCGGCGGGGGTTGTCATCAAGGGAAGGGGTACATACGTATTGGCCGTCTTGTTGAAAATCACGAACATTTTGTGGCCCCAGTCGTCCTTAACGAAGGGGGAGTACTCGAGCAGAAACGCAACCTGACTGGCCTTCAAAAACTGTTTCCGGTTCGCAGCGAGGGACAAGTGGCGAGCCAAGGCAGCAGAAACGCCCGGATCCGCCTTCTGGTTGAACACGAACGGCCGCAGCAGTGCCCAGCTGTCGCTTTTCTGACGATGACTACAGATGACAGCGAATGTCGAGCAATCCGTCGAGAAAGTGCACAGGACCCTCCTTGAGCGAACGACCAGGCTCCCCTGGCACAACACGCTGTCCTGGAGCCCCATGCACTGCACTCGCACTCTTGCGGGTCCTGGTCTGCAGGCGGTCCGGGATGGACCTGCTGTCCAGCAATGTGTGTTTTAGGTTGTCTGTGGGGGGCAGCAATGTGTGTTTTAGGTTGTCTGTGGGGGGCAGCAATGTGTGTTTTAGGTTGTCTGTGGGGGGCAGTAATGTGTGTTTTAAGTTGTCTGTGGGGGGCAGCAATGTGTGTTTTAGGTTGTCTGTGGGGGGCAGCAATGTGTGTTTTAGGTTGTCTCTGGGGGGCAGCAATGTGTGTTTTAGGTTGTCTGTGGGGGGCAGCAATGTGTGTTTTAGGTTGTCTGTGGGGGGCAGCAATGTGTCTTTTAGGTTGTCTGTGGGGGGCAGTAATGTGTGTTTTAGGTTGTCTCTGGGGGGCAGCAATGTGTGTTTTAGGTTGTCTGTGGGGGGCAGCAATGTGTGTTTTAGGTTGTCTGTGGGGGGCAGTAATGTGTGTTTTAGGTTGTCTGTGGGGGGCAGTAATGTGTGTTTTAGGTTGTCTGTGGGGGGCAGCAATGTGTGTTTTAGGTTGTCTGTGGGGGGCAGTAATGTGTGTTTTAGGTTGTCTGTGGGGGGCAGTAATGTGTGTTTTAGGTTGTCTGTGGGGGGCAGTAATGTGTGTTTTAGGTTGTCTGTGGGGGGCAGCAATGTGTGTTTTAGGTTGTCTGTGGGGGGCAGTAATGTGTGTTTTAGGTTGTCTGTGGGGGGCAGTAATGTGTGTTTTAGGTTGTCTGTGGGGGGCAGTAATGTGTGTTTTAGGTTGTCTCTGGGGGGCAGCAATGTGTGTTTTAGGTTGTCTGTGGGGGGCAGCAATGTGTGTTTTAGGTTGTCTGTGGGGGGCAGCAATGTGTGTTTTAGGTTGTCTCTGGGGGGCAGCAATGTGTGTTTTAGGTTGTCTGTGGGGGGCAGTAATGTGTGTTTTAGGTTGTCTGTGGGGGGCAGTAATGTGTGTTTTAGGTTGTCTGTGGGGGGCAGTAATGTGTGTTTTAGGTTGTCTCTGGGGGGCAGCAATGTGTGTTTTAGGTTGTCTGTGGGGGGCAGTAATGTGTGTTTTAGGTTGTCTGTGGGGGGCAGTAATGTGTGTTTTAGGTTGTCTGTGGGGGGCAGTAATGTGTGTTTTAGGTTGTCTGTGGGGGGCAGCAATGTGTGTTTTAGGTTGTCTCTGGGGGGCAGCAATGTGTGTTTTAGGTTGTCTCTGGGGGGCAGCAATGTGTGTTTTAGGTTGTCTGTGGGGGGCAGTAATGTGTGTTTTAGGTTGTCTGTGGGGGGCAGTAATGTGTGTTTTAGGTTGTCTGTGGGGGGCAGTAATGTGTGTTTTAGGTTGTCTGTGGGGGGCAGTAATGTGTGTTTTAGGTTGTCTGTGGGGGGCAGTAATGTG
>OZ038394.1:31391731-31629231 GCA_964036045.1 Eutreptiella sp. 'Long Island Sound 2002' | reverse complement strand
GGGTCACCTCCGGGGTGAAAAATGTAAGTCGTGTACAAAAAAACCGTATAGTCGTGTAATTTTTTTTTATGCTGTAAATGCGTGTAATTTTTTTTTTTGCTGTAAGTCGTGTAAATTATAAAAAAAATTGAAAAATTGAAAGAAATCCAACCTTTGCAATACATGCGCAATATGTACAGCTGCCGGTTCCGTACGGCACCCCATAGCGACCTTAACGATGGGACGCCGAGTCCACAAAGCACATAGTACTCTGCGTGGCCACCAATTAGTTGGGACTCGGCCAATATAACATAGTTTCACATGTTGTCATTGGCACTAGACTCAAAATCAGGCCCAAGAGAAGAGTCCTGACAGGGCCATGGCCAACATCCAGTGTGCCTGCACTGGGAACAAAATCAGGCTCAAGAAAAAGAGTCGTCGCTCAATTGTTATGCCTATGGGATTATGTGTCCCTCAGTTGTTATGCTTATGGGGTTATGTGTCCCTCAGTTGTTATGCCTATGGGGTTATGTGTCCCTCATTTGTTATTCCTATGGGGTTATGTGTCCCTCAGGTGTTATGCCTATGGGGTTATGTGTCCCTCAGGTGTTGTGCCTATGGGGTTATGTGTCCCTCAATTGTTATGCCTATGGCCCGACAGGGCCATGGCCAACGCTACTGCCACCATTATAGGCCAGCAAGGCGGTGGCATGGGGCCAATATTATAGCAATCTTATACGCTCCACCATTGGTACACCAAACGGCGGAGGGAAATACGGCTGCAGAGCGGGGGGCAAAATCAGAAGTGGCCCACAAGTGGGCAAATTGGCTACCTCACCCCTGCCGTATCGGGGAGCCCCACCGCTGCAGAGCGGGGGGCAGAATCAGAAGTGGCCCACAAGTGGGCAAATTGGCTACCTCACCCCTGCCGTATCGGGGAGCCCCACCGCTGCAGAGCGGGGGGCAGAATCAGAAGTGGCCCACAAGTGGGCAAATTGGCTACCTCACCCCTGCCGTATCGGGGAGCCCCACCGCTGCAGAGCGGGGGGCAAAATCAGAAGTGGCCCACAAGTGGGCAAATTGGCTACCTCACCCCTGCCGTATCGGGGAGCCCCACCGCTGCAGAGCGGGGGGCAGAATCAGAAGTGGCCCACAAGTGGGCAAATTGGCTACCTCACCCCTGCCGTATCGGGGAGCCCCACCGCTGCAGAGCGGGGGGCAAAATCAGAAGTGGCCCACAAGTGGGCAAATTGGCTACCTCACCCCTGCCGTATCGGGGAGCCCCACCACTGCAGAGCGGGGGGCAGAATCAGAAGTGGCCCACAAGTGGGCAAATTGGCTACCTCACCCCTGCCGTATCGGGGAGCCCCACCGCTGCAGAGCGGGGGGCAGAATCAGAAGTGGCCCACAAGTGGGCAAATTGGCTACCTCACCCCTGCCGTATCGGGGAGCCCCACCGCTGCAGAGCGGGGGGCAAAATCAGAAGTGGCCCACAAGTGGGCAAATTGGCTACCTCACCCCTGCCGTATCGGGGAGCCCCACCGCTGCAGAGCGGGGGGCAAAATCAGAAGTGGCCCACAAGTGGGCAAATTGGCTACCTCACCCCTGCCGTATCGGGGAGCCCCACCGCTGCAGAGCGGGGGGCAGAATCAGAAGTGGCCCACAAGTGGGCAAATTGGCTACCTCACCCCTGCCGTATCGGGGAGCCCCACCGCTGCAGAGCGGGGGGCAAAATCAGAAGTGGCCCACAAGTGGGCAAATTGGCTACCTCACCCCTGCCGTATCGGGGAGCGCCCCACCGCTGCAGAGCGGGGGGCAGAATCAGAAGTGGCCCACAAGTGGGCAAATTGGCTACCTCACCCCTGCCGTATCGGGGAGCCCCACCGCTGCAGAGCGGGGGGCAGAATCAGAAGTGGCCCACAAGTGGGCAAATTGGCTACCTCACCCCTGCCGTATCGGGGAGCCCCACCGCTGCAGAGCGGGGGGCAAAATCAGAAGTGGCCCACAAGTGGGCAAATTGGCTACCTCACCCCTGCCGTATCGGGGAGCCCCACCGCTGCAGAGCGGGGGGCAGAATCAGAAGTGGCCCACAAGTGGGCAAATTGGCTACCTCACCCCTGCCGTATCGGGGAGCCCCACCGCTGCAGAGCGGGGGGCAGAATCAGAAGTGGCCCACAAGTGGGCAAATTGGCTACCTCACCCCTGCCGTATCGGGGAGCCCCACGGCTGCAGAGCGGGGGGCAGAATCAGAAGTGGCCCACAAGTGGGCAAATTGGCTACCTCACCCCTGCCGTGTCGGGGAGCCCCACCGCTGCAGAGCGGGGGGCAGAATCAGAAGTGGCCCACAAGTGGGCAAATTGGCTACCTCACCCCTGCCGTATCGGGGAGCCCCACGGCTGCAGAGCGGGGGGCAAAATCAGAAGTGGCCCACAAGTGGGCAAATTGGCTACCTCACCCCTGCCGTATCGGGGAGCCCCACGGCTGCAGAGCGGGGGGCAGAATCAGAAGTGGCCCACAAGTGGGCAAATTGGCTACCTCACCCCTGCCGTATCGGGGAGCCCCACCGCTGCAGAGCGGGGGGCAGAATCAGAAGTGGCCCACAAGTGGGCAAATTGGCTACCTCACCCCTGCCGTATCGGGGAGCCCCACCGCTGCAGAGCGGGGGGCAGAATCAGAAGTGGCCCACAAGTGGGCAAATTGGCTACCTCACCCCTGCCGTATCGGGGAGCCCCACCACTGCAGAGCGGGGGGCAGAATCAGAAGTGGCCCACAAGTGGGCAAATTGGCTACCTCACCCCTGCCGTATCGGGGAGCCCCACCGCTGCAGAGCGGGGGGCAAAATCAGAAGTGGCCCACAAGTGGGCAAATTGGCTACCTCACCCCTGACGCTTTTTTTTTCTGCTGTAAATGCGTGTAACAAAAAACCGTCAGGTCGTGTAATTTTTTTTTTTTTGCTGTAAGTCGTGTAATTTTTTTTTTTCGCTGTAAATGCGTGTAACAAAAAAACCGTCAGGTCGTGTAATTTTTTTTTTTTGCTGTAAGTCGTGTAATTTTTTTTTTTTCGCTGTAAATGCGTGTAACAAAAAAACCGTCAGGTGGTGCAATTTTTTTTTTTTTTGCTGTAAGTCGTGTAAGCCGGCTTACACGACTTACAGCGGAAAAAAAAAATTACACGACTATACGGTTTTTTTGTTACGCGCATTTACAGCGAAAAAAAAAAATTACACGAATTACAACATACACACCTCCGGGGCCCAGGGGTCAGTCTCGGTAGGATTAACCCCCCCCCCCCCCCCTGCGCTCTGAGGGACGCCACCCCCCCCCCTTTTCAACCCTCCCTCCCACCCCCTCCCGACACGGCAGGGGAAGGCGGACTTTTGGAGGTGGAGGTTAATGGCCCCTTGGCTAGAGCCCCCCCCTCCCCATCCCCCCAAAAGAGGTCAATCGACAGGAGCACCCAAAACCAACCCGGGAACTTCTGTGGCCTCGATGCAAGTGGTGGGGGGCGGGGGGGGGGGGAGGGGGGGGCGCCCCCAGAGCGCAGAGAAATCACAATTGTTCGAACGACTTTCCTTCCCCCCACGCGGGCACAAGGCCCCATCCGCACTGTCTTGGGCCACAAGGGCCGGGAGGGGGGGGGGGGGGGGCACAACGCCTGTGAGACCGGGGTCCGCTGGGCGGACGGCGTTGATCAAAAAGGCCAAACCAGACCTGCCACCAGCACTTGCCAGCTCAGAGGTGATCAGATGGAGCAGGGTCCTACTGAGCCACACGCTGGACGCAGCACGTTCCTACTGAGTTCAGGTGGTGCAGGGGGGGCGGGTCTTACCGAGTGGCCTTTGATATGGGGGCGATTCCTACTGAGAAGGAGTTTCTGTGCAAAACGCTATTGACATGTCTGGGCCAAACCTCTCGAGCCTCCGTCCACAACTGCTTGTCTGCCTCCGGGAGGACAGTCCCGACCGGACTTGAAAATGGTGCACGTGGATGTCCCGGGGGCCCAGACCCCAACCCCCCCGGTGACCGGAACGGGGGGGGGGGGTTGAGACCCCGTCTCGTGGATGTCCTTGTGGACCCCCCGCCCTCTTGTGACCCGCAGGAACGGCCGGCGGAGCCTTCAGCACGACAGCCCCCAAGGGGCCCGGCAAAACTCCTTCTGGTACCCCCGGTGCTGCACTCAGACCCCGTTTTCCCCTCCGCTTTCCCCCATTTCCCCCTGCGTTCCCCCGTTTTTGCCCGTTTGTCCCCGGGTTTTCCCTGTCTCCCCCCCCTTTTCCCCATTTCCTCCATTTCCCCCGTTTTCCCCCAGTCCCCCCCTTTTTGCCCATTTCCCCCATTTCCCCCATTCCAGCCCCCCCCCCCCCCCCCATTCCCCCCCCCCCCACCGTTTCCCCGCCTTTTCCCCATTTTCCCTGTGGTCTATGATGCACCGGGAGGTACACCGGCCCTGGGCACATCCAGGCCCTGCCCCAGCCCCTTGCGGACAAACACCCCCCAACACCCCCCCCCCACAGTACAGACAGCGCCACCTCTTTGCATTGATCACACTGCCAGTCCCCCTCCGGCACCTCCTCCAGCGGCGGGACCAGGCAGAACATGTGGAAGGCTGCCAGGCAGCTATCGCACATCAGCGTGTAGTAGTAATCGTCGGTCACCCCGCACACCATGCAGGGCTGGTGCTCCACCTGAGAACATGGGGGCAGGGATGTACTGGAAGAGAGGAGGCATTCGCCTTTTCAAGTCCTGGACGCTAGTGCGATTGAGGGGATCTACTGGAAGAGAGGAGGCATTCGCCTTCTCAAGTCCTGGACGCTTACTGGAAGAGAGGGGGGGGGGGGGGGCGGAACCCCCCCCCCTCCTCCCAGGGTCCCTGTATGGTCCCCGCCAAAGGCGGGCCAAAAGATTTTGAAGCTTAAATCCTCTTGGCACCGAAGGCGCCGAAGCAAAATTTTGGCTGTCAGCCTCAAACATTGGAAGGGGACAAGGGGGGGGGGGGGCTCTAGGGGGCAGGAGGTGGGGGGTCCAGGGGGGGGGTACCCCCCCCTCCCCCTGCGGTGTACCGCCGTTCCAATACATCCCTCCGGGGGGGGGGGGTGCACACGATGGTTGCAGCAGTAACAGACCAGGCATTGGTCTTGCCCATCGACCCAAAGGCTCCACCCCAGGCCGCTGGTGTACTGGGGGGGTCTGGGCACCTCCTCCACCTCCCGGGCCCACTCATGTTTTGGCGGCAACTGACGGCAGTCCGACGGTGGCTTGTGGGGGCGGGACGCGGACCGGAGGCGGTTGGAGGGTAACCGACGGCGGTTTCGGCGGTTGTCGAGGGTGCACCCCCGAGGGACACCCATGGCCCCAAAAACAAAAGAAACAAAACAGGGGACGCCGAAGGAGCACCTGGGGGCCAGAGGAAGCAACACGGGGCCATGAAGGGACAGTCCATGAACATGGGTACCTCAGCACACAATCGGAGCGGCGAGGCAGGGGGGGGGGGGGAGCAGGGATGCATCAGAAGGGGGGGAGGTACCCCCCCCTCCTCCCGGGCGCCCAGCCTGTGCCCAGCCACTGTCCCCCGAACGCCAAGTGCCAGCCTCAATGGCATTTGTAACCGACAGTAACCGCCCCCAACCGCTCTGGCAACCTCCTCCAACCGCCTGCCCAACCGCCTGCCTAACCGCCTCTGAGGGCCTTTCCCTTCTAATGCATACCTGGGGGGGGGGGGGGGGGGTGGCTCACCCCCCAGGCGGTCCGCCTGGAGGGGGAACCGGCCCCGGCCACACGCCGCACCGGCCGGGGGAAGAGGGTGCAGTCCCGTGGCCCCAAACCTTCCGGGGCCCACCACAAGTCGCGCCCTGCAGCGGCCCCTTGGGGGCGCTCCGGCACGAATAACGCGGGGGAGTGCGACACGCGGGCGATGGGTCTCCGTCCTCGAGCGATGGGGCCCGGGTGACGATGCGCGGGAACCGCCGCATTTCGCAGGTGTCCAGTCTGCAACTCCTCCCGCCCCGAAGAATCCGCCCGCCTTCCAGCGCAGAAGGCAAACCCCCCCCCCCAAATCGGCGAAGAACGTTGTGCGCTGCATTGGCAGACAGCCTGCAACCCGCCAGTGTAGACGTGGGTGCTGTGGGCTCGTTCGACGATGCCATCGTGAGGACGAAGGTTCCTCTTGACTCGGTAGCGGCTGCTTGTGGAAGCGAGCTTGTTCATTGCATCTGCCGGGGGCCAGACGCGCACCCCCCCCCCCAAAATCGGCGAAGAAATCCCAACAAATCGGCGGAACAAATCGGCGGACCGATTTTTCGGCAAAACAGGTTCCCAGTGCCCTGGATCTCAGTCCCAGGCCCCAAACACACCTTCCCCCCCATGGACTCGGAGGGTGCATCTGGATGCACCGGGTCACCGGCACGGGCAACGGCACGTCTCCGGGACGGCCGACCCCCGGAGTAGTCAAACAGGACAAGTCATCCGGGGGCTCCGTTGACACAACCAAAACACGTTCGGACCCACAGAGGGTCTGAATGAGCAGTGGCGAGAGGCCAACCAAAGGCGCACAATCAGATACCGAGGCCCTGTGCCAACACCCCCCCCCCCAGGCCCGGCCCCTGTAGGCGGGCTTTGGGGGAGGGGCTCACCTTCGTCACATCATCGCAAGGCTCCCAGCCCTCCCACCCGTGCAGCCGCTCCGTCTCCTGCTCCTGCTCCTCCCACGGCTCCTGCTTCAGCGCCTTGCGCTTGGACGTCACGCGGGACGTGCCCGGCCGCCCCTTGTCCTTCCCGTTCGCCGCCTCCGCCGGGGGCTCCTCGAGCTTGACTTTGGCGGGGGCGGCGTGCGTCGCGGTGGTGCGCGCCACGACGGTCGTCGCGGTGTCCACTTTGGTCGTGGTGCCGGCCGCCGTGGCCGCGATGGCCGTTGTGGTGGTGATCTCCGTCTTCGTCGTGATCGCCGTGGCCGTGGGGGCGATGGCGGTGGTGGACGTGATCGCCGTCGCGGTCGCGATCGCCGTGATGGGCGCGGCGGCCCCCGTCCGGCCGGCGCCCTTGCGTTCGGACTTCACGACGCGCGCCGCGGCGGCCGCCCCCTCGAGCTTCGTGGGACCGCTGGCCGCTTTGGCTGCGGGACCGGGCGAGTGAGGGCTGGGCGGGGCTGCGCCGCAGAGGGAGGGCTGGGGGGGTGCGCGCGCGCGTCCTCCGACCTCCTGACAACCCCCTTCTCCGGCCCCCCGGCAGCCCCCCCCCCTGTGTGACATTCCGTCGGGTGGTTGCTCCTTTACGGGGCCCTGGACAGTTACCCGCTCTTCCCTTCGCATGTTGCGTCGGGTCGCTGCGTTCTGTCGGCCGCTGCGGCCGGTGCTCCTGCTGGTGTCGTTTCCGCGTTCGCAGAGCCCAGTGGTTGGTGTGCCAGGGCTGTGCTGAATGTGGCGGGATGTGCCGTTTGCGCGTCAGCAGCGCCCAATAATTGGCAGCCCCCCCCCCTCCACCCCCACCCCCACCCGGTCCATTGGGAGTTGCCGCGTTGTTTTGGGGGGGGGGGGGGGGGCTCCTGTTTGCGTTTGGGGGCATCGAATCCCGTGTTTTCGGTTGAGGGGGGGTCGCCTCCTGTGCACCCGCTGTACACCTCCTATGCCCCAATTGTGCGCTTCCCGTGCACCTCCTCTGCACCAGTTCTACGCCTCCGATGCACCAACTCTACGCCACTTGTGCACCCGAGGCGCATCGGGGGCGCCGCGCGTGACGCGGGTGTGCGCGCGTGCGTG
Source organism: Eutreptiella sp. 'Long Island Sound 2002' (assembly GCA_964036045.1). Taxonomy (NCBI): domain Eukaryota; phylum Euglenozoa; class Euglenophyceae; order Eutreptiales; family Eutreptiaceae; genus Eutreptiella; species Eutreptiella sp. 'Long Island Sound 2002'. Next base: position 31,621,501 of record OZ038394.1, on the reverse strand, counting down.
AGGGTCGGGGCAGGGGGACGGAGGTCCGGGCTGGCGGGTCCGGTTCTCCTCCGGCGGTGCGGAGCACCCGGACGAAGCGTTTCCGGTCGGGCCCCGGCCGCACTCGTTAAGAAACGCTTCGTCACGGCGCGGCGCACCGCCGAAGTGGCCGCACATCGATCCGCCGCACGCGTCAGGAAACGATTTGTCCCGGACAGACGCCCAATGCCCCGGTGATGCACGTCCACTGAGAGGCAGAGTGCCCCGCTGTTGTGAATCCGCCACCAGTGCACCACCGCCCGGCAGCGGGGCAGGCGTCTGTGTGCCCCCCGGATGGGGGGGGCACACACCCTCTGGGGTCCCTTGGAGCGAGCCCTTTCGGAGGTCGGCCGGACGGAGGAGCCCCGACGCAGTCCACTGGGCCCCCCCCAAACACTTTTGCAACCGCCAGCAACGGCGGTTGCCACCCCCTTTGAAACCCTCCCCCAGCGATGCATTGGAAGGGGGGGAGGGTACCCCCCCGCCCTCCAGGGCGCCCAGCCTATGCCCGGCCACTGTCTCCCTGACGCCAAGTGCCAGCCTCAATGGCATTTGTAACCGACAGTAACCGCCCCCAACCGCTTTGACAACCTCCTCCAACCGCCTGTCTAACCGCCTCTGGGGCCGCCTCTAATGCATCCCTGGCCACCCCCGAGGGCCTACCCCTGGCGAAGGGGGCGGGGGGGGGGGGAGCACAAAAGAGCGCCAGGCAGTTGACCTCCCGCTGTTGTGGCCGGCCCGCAGTCGGCGGCTCCCACCTTCGGGGCACGGGGCCCTCAAGTGCACCGAAGGCGGGCAGGTCTGTGCCATTTCCGGCGGGTGCAAACCGGTTGGAGGACTGTTGGCGGCGGAGAGCAGCGGTTGACGGGCTGACTGTCAGTCAAAAGAGGAAGCCCCCCAGACTTGCTGCGAGCGTGCGGCAAACCACACGTCGGCACGCGCCAGCCCACCACCCTGCCAGACGTCGGCACGCGCCAGCCCACGTCCCTGCCAGACGTCGACACACGCAGGACCACCCCCTTGCCAGTCGTCGCCAGGCGCCGGTCACATGCCATTGGAAAAATGTCGGGCACCTCCGAACAAAAACCAGCACAAGGGGAAGACAAAAAATTCGCGGTTCATGGTCGCCACACGTCAGCACACGCCAGCCCACCTCCCCCCAACCTCCCGCCGCACACTGGCAACAAGTCTGGAGCCCCCCCCCCCCCCCCTGGCCTCTCCAAGCGCAGCCCAGGGACGCATCAGAAGGGAAGGGGCCTCAGAGGTGGCCCCAGAGGCGGTTAGGCAGGCGGTTGGAGGAGGTTGCCAAAGCGGTTGGGGGCGGTTACTGTCGGTTTCAAATGCATTGAAGCTGGCACTTGGCGTCAGGGGCACAGTGGCTTGGCGTAGGCTGGGCGCCCTGGAGCCCCCCCCCCCCCCCCCTCCAACGCATCCCCTGCGCAGCCCCCCCCCCCCCCCCTCCCCCCACGCACGCTGAGGCCAGGGGACGATCAAAGACCGGGGCAGCCCCGAGATCGTCCGATGGGCCCCCCCTCCCGGCCTCGCGGCCCAGCTCAGACACGGGGAAGGCACGCAGGGACGGGGGCACGGGACCTGGGGACCGCACGGCCGATCGGGGGACATCATTGTCGTCCACAATCTGAAACAGAACGGGCCACGGGTCATGGGGGTGTGCGACGCAGGGCAGTGGGGCGGCGGGGCACGGGGGCGGCAGGGGACCGTGGCCCAGCGGGGGCCATGGGCGCAGCAGGACAGGCCTCGGTCCACAGGGCCCGTGGACACGCACACAATGTGTTCGTGGGGGAGCGGTGAGGCCCCCAGGGCTCCTTTTAAGGGGCGGGGCAGGGATGCATTAGAAGGCAGAGGACCTCGGAGGTGGCCCCAGAGGCGGTCAGGCAGGCGGTTGGAGGAGGTTGCCAAAGCGGTTGGGGGCGGTTACTGTCGGTTACCAATGCCATTGAAGCTTGGCGTGAGGGAGACAGTGGCTGGGCATAGGCTGGGCGTCCCAGAAAGGGGGCGGGGGGTCCCCCGTTGGTGCTGAGTTTTTAGAGGCAGCAAAGACAGCGAAGAAAATTTGTGGTCTAAACCGATTGCCGCCGGAGGCGCCAGAGAAAATTGTTGATCGGCCAAAGGCCCGGAAGGAAAGTTGGCCCGGGGGGGGGGGGTTAGATTGCCCCCCCCCCGTGTGACATTCCGTCGGGTTGTTGTTTCTTTACGGGGCCCTGGACAGTCACCCGTTCTTCCCTTCGCATGTTGCGTCGGGTCGCTGCGTTCTGTCGGCCGCTGTGGCCGGTGCTCTTGCTGGTGTCGTTTCCGCGTTCGCGGAGCCCAGTAGTTGGCGTGTTGGGGGTTGTGCTGGTTGTTGCCAGCGTCGTTTGACTGTTTTTGCTGTCCACGCACCTCTACCCCCCCCCCGTGGGATTTTGGCTGACGGCACCCCCCTGCCCACAACAGAAAATGTGTCCTCAGGACAAAAATAAAATTCATCAAAGGGGCCCGAACTTGGAGGTCGATTTTATGTACGCAAACTCTTTTTTGGCTTCAGACCCCCCCCCGCCCCCCCCCCCCCCCCGGTATAGGTCACGGTCGCCACTAAAGCCGTGCCCTGGACCACATTGCCGCGCGCCAAACGCCTGTCGGGGCATAACAAAGGGGGGAAGGGGGTCTGGCGCCGCTGGCACACGGTGGGGGATGTAGTGCCGTGCCGCCACGAAGTCACGGGGCTGTAGGCGGGCGCGGTTTTGTTGATAGTGATCTGCACCGGCCGCAGAGCGGGAGATGGATGGCATAGGGCACTCTGTGCATTGCCGCCCCAAACAGGCAGCTCCCCAGTGCAGCCCTGGCACGATCGCAATGTTCAGAAGCATTTCAAAAAATGCCGTTCGACCAGCGCCTTGGCCTCGTCCGTACGCTTCCACTTTGGACGGGCCCAAGTCAGCGGCGTCACGCGGAGGTCTGACACTTGTCCTGGCAAACCTTTCACCGGAACACCGATGAAGATCACGGGTCGCAGTCACCCCCCGGCACCCGGCATCCCAACGCCAGCACGCGACGGTCTGCCGCCGACAAATGAGGACGCAGAGCCACGACCCCTGGTCCACAGCCACGCCACCCGGGCCCTTTTGCCGTGGCCCCCCTCATCCCTTCGGCAAACACCGCCACCGCAACCACCCCCCCCCTGTGTGACATGCCGTCGGGTTGTTGTTCCTTTACGGGGCCCTGGACAGTCACCCGTCCTTCCCTTCGCATGTTGCGTCGGGTCGCTGCGTTCTGTCGGCCGCTGCGGCCGATGCTCTTGCTGGTGTCGTTTCCGCGTTCGCAGAGCCCAGTGGTTGGTGTGCCAGGGCTGTGCTGAATGTGGTATGGTGTGCCGTTTGCGTGTCAGCAGCGCCCAGTAGTTGGCGTATTGGGGGTTGTGCTGGTTGTTGCCGGGGTCGTTTGACTGTTTTTGCTGCCCACACACCTCTGTCCACAGCGCCCCCCCCACAACACATGCATCGCCACACACTTGTATGTACTCCTCCCCGTCGTCCAGGTCTACCACTTCGATGAGGCCATTCGGCCCCGTGCGCTGCTTCTTCACCTTCCGGATCTGGGGCCCCATCCCCCTCGGCGCACGCCACTCCTTGTCTTGGATGTGCTTGGGCGTCTGAGGGCACACAAAGTGGGGGCAGAGAGACGCTGTCGGCGCCTGCCGGAGGCAAACATCAACGGGTCGGGCGGCTGAGGCGCCAACAATCCACCAAATCCCCCACTTCTGTGTCAAGTCCCAGGGGACGGGAGGGAGGGCGGCGCACAGGACCCGGGCCTGCAGGACCCGCCGGAGGGGGCCGCCGGGGGCTCCTCAACAACCGTACCTCATACCCGGGGGGGGGGGGGGGGGAGTGACGCATTAGACGGGAACATGGCAGTGCATCTGTACTCTCGATGCCAAACCCGGTTAGACCTCAAGACACACACGGTGTCCGAAACAGAAAACAGAACATCATTTCTGACTGCAGTTGGGGGGGGGGGGCGTTTGAGCAAGCCACAACAGCCGCTCGCTCACCACCGTGTCCTCTGCCCAACGGTCTGCACCGATGCCCTGTCTATATAATAGAAATATATGTATAAGTGTATTTGCGATGGAGCATGGCACCACCGCGGGAGCGCGTAGCACGGATATGCTCAGCTCAAAGGCATCACGCGGAGTCCCCACACACCCCCACCGCCCGACCGACCAGTGCAACTGGCTACTTTCGCGCGTTGGGGGGGGGAGGGGTGTGTGCCACAAAGGCGGAATGAATACGCTTCCGGGGGTACGCAGGCGTTCGCCTTTTGAGAACAAAATCCTCGATGCACGCGTGGATGGCGGGGTTGGTTGTCCACCCGTTGGGTTGGGGGGTGAAGCGGGCGGGTTCAAAAAAAATTGCACAAGGGCAGGGAGGGCCGGGAGGGGGAGGATAGGGATTCAGAGGGAGGAAGAGAGAAAGGAGAGGGAATAATAGAGATGAGGCGGGCGAGCAGGGCAGCAGGTGCAAGAGAGATGGGGCAGGGCAGAAAGAGGCAAGAGGAGGGCAACAATGAAAAATAGAGAGCGAGATCGTGCGCAAGGGAGCGAGCAAGAATGATGGGTGGCAGAAGGAGACAGAAGGCAAGAAGCCCTGGGGGGAGGGGGGGGCGGGGTCGAGACCGAATTTGGAGACTGGATTGTAATGATTGAAAAACAGACGGACAGCGCTGCAAAAGTACAAACTTGTGGCAATGCAGCCCACAGTAAGGCACGGGTGCATCTTAATTCTCTGTGCCAAACCGGGCTAAGCCTCAAGACACACACTGTGTCAGAGACAGAAAACAGAATATCATGTCCAACTACCGTTAGTCAGACAATCACCGTCAGTCAGGCTATCAGTCAGACAACAGCAGTAAGTGTCATATGTACGTGCAAAATTTGTATGTGTGTCAAGCAAAAACAGACAGAGGAGATTCAGAGGTATAGTCTCTTCGGGCTGAATCCATCAAAGGGGCCCGAACTTGGAGGTCGATTTCATGTACGCAAACTCTTTTTTGGCTTCTGACCCCCCCCCCCGCCCCCCCTCCCCCCGGTATAGGTCACGGTCGCCACTAAAGCCGTGCCCTGGACCACATTGCCGCGCGCCAAACGCCCGTTGGGGTATAACAAAGGGGGAAGGGGGTCTGGCGCCGTTGGCACACGGTGGGGGATGTAGTGCCGTGCCGCAGCGAAGTCAAGGGGCTGTAGGGGGGGGAGGGGGGGTTGCACACACTTGTGCAGGTGGCAAAGGGCATGCAGAAGGCCATCAGTGCGCGTTCGGCGGTTGAGCACGCGGTTGCGTGCGGAATGGCCGACAGTTTGCAATGTGCCGTGAACTCCCTGGCCCAAGAAACGAGGTCCCGTCGGGTGCCGGACGCTTCAGTGACCGCAGCGCACAGAGCGACTGAATCAAAGCTCCAGATAAGGGGCCGACCCTCTCCCTGTGCCATTTCAGTGCCACACCTTTTTGGGAGAAAGCGTACCGTTGCTTGACGAACGGGTCTCTGCCGCTGAAGGGGAACTGAAAGCGGGTAACAAGAGGCGGCAGTGCTGGGACTGGGGCCTGGGCATGAGATGCATTGGAGGAGAGGACGGGGGGGGGGGGGGACCCAAAACTTTGTGTACCAAAAATAGCCCAAATCACTTTTTTTTTGGCAAATTTCACTTTTTTCCCGCGATGAGACCTGGGTCCAAAGGAGGTGGGGGGGGGGGGGTCAGGGTAATCCCCCCTCCTCCTCTGGTGGTCACCCGGTCTAATACATCCCTCGTCCTGGGCATGAGATGGGCACACCATCCAGAACACTGAAGGGCAGCCTCACTCCCACACTGGGGGCCTGGGCTGCGAAAACTGAATATGTGGGCCTGCAGCCACAGCACAGCACAGCACATGCCGTTTCCGCAACTTGGACCTGCACCAGGAGTCTGCTCCGAGACTTGGCCACATACACTCCCAAAATGCTCATTTGTACACAACACATCGCACAAAACAGGGCTGGCATTCCGGATCACCCCTCGGTTGCCGCTTGTCCAGGTCACGTAGATCTATTGACAACGCTGATGGAGCGGGCTCCCCCTGAAGTCAGGTACCAATAGCATTGGAGCCCCCATTAGAGGGTGCGGGTGGTGAGACGGGCACGTGCAAAGGGTGCAGGTGTAGTCCCCCCTCCATTGGCAAGTTACTACGGAGGTGGCTCTCTTTTAGAGGGTGTTGGTGGTGGAATGGGACTGACACCGCAGGTGCGGGTATAGTCCCTCCTCACGTACAAGCAGGGCCAAAGGGTGCACGTGCAGCCCATGTGGGCCAAGGCATTGGTTCGTCCTCCCTCTTGACGAGGGTGTGGGTGTCCAACACTTTTTGTTGTCAAGATGGGGTCCTGCGGTCCTGTGCACATGGCACATGATGCCCTTGCTTGTGAACATGCCACGTGTGTCCGCCGGTGGGGGCCGCCGGGGGTTCCTCAACAACCATACCTCATACCCAGGGGGGAAGGCAGGGACGCATTAGAAGGGAAGTAGAAGGGAGGGGACCGCAGAGGCGGCCCCAGAGGCGGTTAGACAGGCGGTTGGAGGAGGTTGCCGAGGCAGTTGGGGGCGGTTACTGTCGGTTACAAAGGCCATTGAAGCTGGCACTTGGTGTTAGAGAGACGGTGGCTTGGCATAGGCTGGGCGCCCCGGAGGGGGGGAGGGGGGGGAAGCCGTTCGTCTCCACAGGTTTGTTAACATGGCTTATTGTAGGTTTTTCGAGTTGTAAGAGAATGATTCCCGGCCTGCAGCGCCCGAAAATATCCCCCGCTGTGCCCTTTGACTATCAGGTACCAATTGCAGCGATGTGACGTGCCAGGGCACAGGACTCATAAGGGCCTTCAGGCGGTGCAGGAGGGGGAGTCAATGTGCAGACTTGTCTCACTGGGTGTCCCAGTACACGGCAATTGTACAGGACCAAATAAACACGGCTACAACGACAACAGCCAGCGATGCGGTGGCTGTGAAGCTTTGGGACGTGATTCACAAAGACCGTCAGCGTGACCGACAGCGTGGAAGCGGCGATCGTTAGCGTACGGCAGACGGCATCACCGCCAGCAACCAAGCAGCAGCGGGCGGCCAGCAGGCCAAGTAGATGACCAATGCCGAGACCATGCGCAGCACAGCGAGAGCTTCAAAGATGCCCAAGAGATGAACGATGGAGGCGGCCGATGGCCATGTCTGGTGCCAGACGGCCTTGCAGCACGCCGCTACGCATGCATCATGTGTGCAGCCACCATGCAGCAGGTGAACGGTGTGGTCCATGTGAGGGCAATATCGTGATATATCGTGTAGGCTTTCAGAGCATTGCCCTATTGCACAGGCACCACTCTGCGGGGTCTTGCATTTCACACAACGCAGGTAGTGAACGCCCAGCAAACAGAGATGTCACCGACTTGTGCCTGCCGCGCTTTGCTTTGTCTTGGCCTGGGTGTGGACTTTGGCACTGGCGGTCCGGGTATGAGTGGTTTGTGTGGCAACTTTGGGCTGGCGAAACTAGGGGGGGGGGGGGTATCTGATTGTCTGCCTTTGGCGGCGCCCATTGGCCTCTCGCCGCTGCTCATTCTGACCCTCTGTGGGCCCGAACGTGTTTTGGTTGTGTCAACGGAGCCCCCGGATGACCTGTCCTGTTTGACTACTCCGGGGGTCGGCCGTCCCGGAGACGGGCTATTGCCCGTGCCGTTGACCAGGTGCATCCAGATGCACACTCCGAGTCCATGTGGGGGTTTGCCGACTCCAGCACTGACTTGAGCGCGCTGGGGTGTGCATCTGCAGGGGGGGGGGGGGGGGGGCTGTCAACCCGCAACGCCCCAGTGGAGGGTCAACGCCAAAGCCAACGCCAAAGCCCTGCCTGTGCCCATGCCACACCTGTGCACCTGCCCATGCCCGTGCCTGTGCCTGTGCCCGTGCCCGTGTCCGTGCCTCTGCCTCTGACCCCGCCCACCCCTGCCCCTGCCCATGCCCCTGCCCGTCAGTTCTCTTTAGGGCACTGGGCCCTGGCCACATCTCCTTTGGTTCACTGCAGAGGCAAATGCAGGTCAAACACCACCACCCGCACCGAGCCAGACCGTGTGATTGCACCCCCAAAATACGACAGAGAGGCCCTTGAGGCCTCGCGGTTCATTTGCATGCGCCTCAGCCCACATCAAGTCTTTGCTGAGATGAAGAGTTCGGGTCACGGAAGGCGTTGCCAGTCCCGGGCCGGGGCATACCTGCGTTGAACGGGCTGTTTGCTGAGCAGAGGCCCTCTCTTGGTCGCCGCCTCCACGTTTATGGCCCGTGACGTTGATGGCAGTCGAGGGGTGAGCCGCAGCGGCTCCGGTTGGCGGGGGCTGGCTGCCGTCGCAGCGCTGTGCACGACACCTGCGAGCGTCGGGTGCGTGAAGTGCCGTGGAACGGTTCGCAATGGAATTGCTGCGGCTCGTTGACAGACTGGGGTACGGGCGTTCAGAGCGAGGGCAGATCGAGGAAAGCAATGCGACAACGTGCAGCATCCGCGATGGCTGAGGCAACTCTATGCACGAGCGCCACTGACCCATGGGTGCAGGAGCCACTCTGCTCATATTACTGAGTCGCTGGGAGGGACCGCAAAAATCCGTGTGGTACACCCGGTGCTGCACCCAGAGCCCACCGGCCCCGTTCCGTTCCCCTCGGTTTCCCCCGTTTCCCCCCCCGGTTTCCCGCCCCCCCCCCCCCCCTCTCCCCCGCGTCGTCCCCGTCGTCCCCCATTCTCCCCCAATTTCCCCTCGTTCTGCCCCCGTTTCCCTGGGGCAAAATGACGCTTTTTGGGGCCGTTTTTTGGAAGAAAAACCGGCATTACACAGACCCCAGAGATGAGTCTCCAACGAAACCAGCACAAATCTGAGGACACAACAAGCAATTTGCATTTCATAATTTTACATTTTGCCGGTTGGCCTCCTCAAAGGATCGCGCTCCCACGACATTCCCCTGCACAACCCCACGATCATACTTGTCCGGGACGTAGTACCCACCGAGTGCAGGGGTCCTGAGGCAGGGGGCAGCGGTGTTGGTGGTGGCTGGGCCCTGGGGGCAGAGGCATGGGGCTGTGACGATACTGGAGGCCCTGTGGGTGAGGGCAGATCCCTGGGCAGCGGGTCCCTGAGGGGGCGGACTTGAGCGTCCATCGGCGTAGCGGGCTTCTCACACGCCCTCTTGAGGAAGTCATAGGCGCTGCTGTGCAGAACTGTGCGGGTGTCCGAAGCCTGGGACCTGGAATTGAAAAGGCCAGGCCCACCACAATCCGGTGCATACCGTCACCATCCCGTGCATATCATCGCCATCTTAGAACAAGAATCAAGGACACACCACCACATTGTGTTGTTGTTGACTGCAAGCATACAAATGAAAAGGCACTACTCTGTTCTGTATTTGTGGTTACATGCACAAGACCTCCAGCCAGTGCACACCACCGCCATTCCTTGCACACAACAAGCGATACTGCAGGCCCTGAATAGCGATGGTATGCACTGAATGGTGGTGGTATGCACTGGATGGAGGGGGTTTGCACTGAATGGCGCTTCCCATGCATGGAAGGGAAGTGATGCACAAAATGGGGGCTGGTATGCAGTGCACGGTGGTGGTCAAAATCGTAGGGAAAATGCTCTTGTGCACAAAAACAAATCCGCCCTTGACCCTCGTCTGCGGTCACAAAGCCACACACAACACATGCATGCACACACGCAGCGTGAAAGAGACCAAGAGCACCCAGTGTGGATCACAAGGGCACGAGCACTGGTCAAGACAACTCGTCAGGCCACAACATAAAACATGGACACACACGTTGGGAACCGCAAAAACAAGAACAGAGCAAGAAAAGCGGTGGGGGAACCTCCTCAGGACACACACACACACACACACACACACACATACACACCTCGCTGCCAGAAACGCGGACAATGGAGTGGAATTGGTGGGATCCACCGACTCTTTCGTGGTATTCGGGGTCACTTTGCGTCCGTATGTGAACTGATTCCGGGTGCTGCAGAAGTTTGACATGCTGGAGCGCTTGTGCCCTGCTTCTGTTGTGTTGGTGGGGGTACCGTTGCTTGTTGTTGTGGATGTGCTGCTCGTACGAGGAAACACGTCCTGGGCACTGGCACTGCGGGACTGGCCTTGCACATGCGACTTTCCAGAAACATGCACAGCTGCAGACAGAGATGTACCCATCACAGAGGGAAAGGGAAGGGGGGCAAAAATCACACCAAATGAAGCAAACTGGAGGACATGGGGGGGAACGGGGCACAAAGAAAACAGGGGCATACCATCTCATGACTTGACAAAGCTGATACATTTGGCTGCCGTTACTCATTCCCCTAGCACCTCCTGCATCGAGCGCCCCACCCGTTTCTACTGGTCCCTCGGCCCTCCATTTGCCAGGGAAGTGCCGCGCAAGCATTGACAGGTGTCACGCGAGTGTACTCGCGGGACAGTCAAACAATATGCATACATATTTTTTGTTATTTTTTTTCTCGGGCGTCAGTGCGAGGGCACCCCAAGAAATCTTTTTTATTAGTGTCAGCGCAAGGGCTGAGGTAAAACATCCGATCTGACTGCCATTGCTACTTGGAGAGGTGAAGTGAGGCTCACTCACTCCCATGGACATTTTGGGTACTCCAAGCATGGGCAAGGCAATGGAGCCGTGGCAGAGTTGGATGATAACAAGGATAAAAGCGGAAACCGATGGGTAGGCATTGAATACACCGCAAGTAGCGTGTGGACAAGGAGCTAAGGGGAAGAAGGAAGGGGCAAAAACACAAAAGATTAGTTCTTGAGTATACAGAGCAGAGAGAATCAGAGAGCAAGGCAAGGAAGGGGGAACCAATGAATATTGGATACTCTCTACATCTAAAAACACTTTGTACAAGAGATTAGATGCTACAGCATTGGGGAGAGGGGAGAGGCAATGGATCCCCAAAAAAATGGACATTGCACCTAGCAAGCACCGTCCACCATGTCGCCATGCCTGTTGGCATGCAATCACGGGTGAACTCACCCAAGTCTGCATCAGGATTTGTTTGCAACAGTTTGTGCAGCAACCTTCCCATAACTAAGGGACCGAAACCACACATCCAGGCATTAATACGTTGGACATCCAAAGGCTTTGCGGTTAGTGGGATGCCTTTTTTGCGAAGGTCCTCAATAAGAGGCTCCACTTACCAAATGGTACTCAAGCGAGATCTCACAGTCAAGAATCAGAGCAGTAAAGCATCAGCCCAGTGCTACAATTGTCCCATAGCTCGCTGTGGTAAAGGACATGACAAGTAGGTAGGGCGAGCTAAATCTGAAAACAGAACATGCAACAGGAACCATAGGGGGGCATAGCAACGAGCCATACGCCGACTCCCTCCCACTTTCCTGCCACTTTCAGGGAGGGGGGGGGGGGGGGCTGGGGGCCGGCCAGAAGGCAGCGCTCCTAGACCCCAACATATACGGCTCAAGATGACCACCTTGTCGCGTGTTTCAAGAAAAAATTCACCCCAAACATGGGGTTCCCAGTCGGCAGTTTGGGGCTAGAGGTTGGGAAGGGGGAGGGTCAAAAAAAATTTTCATGATTTTCATGCAGGATTGAATTCTCCATAAAATTCTGAATATTTTGAGTATAGACACATGGGGTGAAAAAAGCGTTTTTACCCCCTCCCATAGCGAAAAAAATCCTGTGCCTTCAGTGCTAACAGCCGGCACTTCTGTACCACTTTGGGAGGGGGGGGGGGGGTCGGCGTCAAGCCCCCCCCCCCACGCTCGTAGGCATCCCAAGGTGCTAGTTGGTCACTACAAACACGCACACACACACACACACACACCGTTTACAGCCCTCAACCCTCATGTAGGCGGTTGTGGACACCCTTTGAATGCTGAAGGCCATGGGCCTGCCAACTGTGGGCAGGGGGGGGGAGGGGTGACACATGGGGCCAGTCCCGATCCCCTAAAAACCCCCCTCTTCAGGCCCCCAGACCTACGCCAATGCGGCGGAGGATTTTTTTTTTCAGTGGGCGGATGTTTTAGATGGCTTGTTTAGTGCCTTCGGTGATTTATGCTTCTGCCGGAATACCCCTTCTTTTTTTTAATCATGGTGAACGGGGAGTGGCGTCTGTGCACCCCGTATTGTTCGCAATCCCCCGAGGGTGTTGGTGCATTTCCTGTTGGCTGGCCACGTTTCCAAACCCCCCTCTCCTTGTCTCAGCTACGGAAAACTCCCAAATAAATGCGGTCCCTACACCTACTGTAGGCCAGACAAGGCCGTAACTTGCGCACAACACATACAACTACCAACACACACACGAGCTGGTGCAAGAAAAGGGAATATAATGCACAAATATCCCCAACATCAGACCTCTGTGGGTTCAAGTGGGCAAACAAAAAAATGTGTCCGTGACCCTATGTAACTGGCAAATTCGTCACCAAACCCATGTCTTGTGCGGCTGCACAACATTTGGTACCAAATTAAATCAGGTCCCAAGTTCTGCCAAACCAATACGGTCCCAACGCCCACTGTAGCTTAGACAACACCGTGGCTGATACAGAGTTGGGAGGGGGGGGGGGGGCGTTGTTCGGGAGGGTAACGTCTCTGGTACGGGGCCTTGGGCGGGTCCTCTGGTGTTCGTCCTGAAATTTTGGCTGAAGTCTGGGCTGAAACCACTGCTTTTCGGTCACCAAAGGGGCGCACTGCTGAGCTCCACAGTGCGCACTCTTGCTCCATGACAGCCCATTTGCACGCAAATTCTTTCCCTCATTTGGCCCTCCCACAAAGAGGGGCCCAGGCAGTTTCAGCCCCATCCCGGTATGTCACCCCGGGGCATCCTGGTTTGACCCATAATTTCTTTTTTGCAAAACCGATTGTCCCGAGTTTTCCACTGAAGCCGATTCCACTCAAATCGATTCCCGGTGGCACCAGAAACATTTTTGCGCATCGGAACGTGCGCTCTGCCGAAGCCAGGCCCGGCCACCCAGCCCCGCCGAAGGCCCTTCCAGCCCCAATTTGGGTGTGCCGCCGTGGGAAACCCGGTTGGCCCATAACTGCAAAACCCCCTGAGCATACGTCCTTGACCAAAGTCGTGTGCACGCAATCGATTTCCGGGTCGAAACGGAGATTCTTCCGCGTGCTGCGCCGCACGTGCGCGATGCCCAAACCGGGTCCTGCCACGGGGGAGCGGAGCCACGATGCAGCGGCACATGAACAACGCACACGCACCTGCGGCGGCAGCCTGATACCCTCGAGCGGCCGTGGGTGCGGGCGCACCCGCGCCGTTCTGCAGCCCCGCCACGGGCCCTCTGGCCGGGCCATGCGCCGCGGACGCGCGGTCGTCGGAGCCCTGCGACCCTCCGCTGGTCCTGCCGGGGCCATCGCTGGCGGGTCTGGGGCCGGTTGGTGCAGCGAAGACTCGGGGGTCTCTGGGGCTGGTTCCCGCCGGGGGCCAGAGTCGGGGGTCTTGGGCCGGGGGGTAGAGTCGGGGGTCGTGGGACTCGGCCGGCGTAGGATCGGGTCGGGGGTCGTAGGGCGCACGCTTGGGGGGCGGAGGGATGGCGGTGGCGCCGTGGCTCTGGTGCTTGAGCTTCGATACGAAGGCTAAAAAGCCGGGTATCTCCATTCCTGCCAGCGCGCTGCCGGGCCCCGAGGCCTCCAGGGCTGTGGGTGGCTGCGACTCATTGGACTTGGCGGCCATGGCAACGCTGAGTCATGCGACTTGGCGGCCATGGCAACGCATGCTTTAGGGGCTCTGCACAGCGCTGATCTGGAGAGGTGAGCACGGCAATGGCGGTAGGCGCAAGCGCGGGATGTCGGGCTTCCCGTGCAGTCTTCTCTTTGGCTCACCCCCCCCCCCTCCCTGCAGCAACCAACCCCAGCGCCCCAATCATACTCTGCCATAATTCAATCCAGTCAAATGTCAAACCTTTCTCCAGGAAAAATGCTGCAATGAATAAATGTTGTTTTCGTGATGCTTTTCTCCGTCCTGCACTTGCCCCCCTTCTGCTTCCCAATCCCCAAGGTCAGGCCTCCTCTTACACCCCTCAGGTTGTCCCATTCCTCAGTCAACCCCAGCCTCCGATCACAGACCATGGCCAAGGTATTGCACTGCGTGCGCACTGCGTGTGCACTGCGTGGGCACTGCGTGCATACTGCGCATGCAGAGGCCGGGATACTCACCCAAGAATACCTGTCACCTGACTGGTTGCACAGCGAAGCAGCAAAGCCCACATGAGAACGACGAAACTGCCTTCAACTTGGTACTCCACTGTCCCTATGAACAAACCACTTAGCCTTGTAAAATCCGCTTGCTTCGAGTGTTTCGGTGCCCATGTGCTGCTGCTCGTATCTGCATCCCTTCCTTCACTCCCGATGGTGCGCTGTGCTTCGCGTCTCGTGGCTTCTTGCACATCTCTATCCTCTTTACAAAAAGGGCCCGGGAAAATAGCCCCCGGCCCCCCTGCCATAAGGCCCCTTCAGCCCCGAGGAAAACCTCCGGCTGAGCGCTGAAGGGGCGCCCACTTGACCTGAACAAGTCCCTGAGGGCGTGCTACGCAAGTGCACGTCTGTCCCTGATCTCCAACTTAGGCCCCTGGGGGCAGAACAGTGCCACAGCCACTGCGAAGTCCCAAAGATCCCTTGGCCATTTCAGCTCAACCTCTTGCTTCGACTGCCTGTCCTTCCACATCCATCACTGCTTGCTGCTGGCTGTTGAGGAGCCAGGGGATTGCTTAGTGATACTTGGGGGCCGGGGGGGGGCGGGGACTATCCTGGCCACACACACCCCGCCCGGAAGGAATGCTGAGCTATCACACGCGGGCACAAAACGGGCAAAAACCAGCACAAAAACGCAGAAAAAAATTTGGCTCGTCAGTGGCCTCAAAGAACATATGCAATGCGAAGATGTCCACAAGAACCGTGGCTGGCGTGCCCCAATACACGCTACCTGCGCTTTGTGGTGCCTCACTTCTGTGACGGTCCACGAGGTCAGTGCTGTTGTGTGGACCTCATATCCGCCTCGAGAACGCTTTCTGCTCACAGCAGGGTTACAGAACCTTCGTTCATTGCAGGCTATTGAGGAAACAGACCTGACGACTCATTAACGGTGCAAATTGATCTTTTGACACCATCGCACCATCAATGTGAAGGCTACGGCTACGGCTCACCGTGCAAACGTGAGGATGGGAGTCTCCCTTCTAAGGAGGAGTGGCGCTACCCCCTCGGTCAAAGCTGCGGTGACTGCATTTGGTGAGGTTTGGGTTTGGGCACGCGCAGATTCGGGTTTGGGCACTGTGCTGGCAATGGAAAATTTGTAACCAAGAGGAGCCGCCCCTTGTACCACTTTGAAAAGAAAACAAATCAAGCGTCAACGTCCTCGATACAAATCACATGGGCTTCCATTTTTACGTCAACAATGCACAAACTGCAATATACCACAATCAGGCAGGTTTCCCAAACTGCGCGCGAGAGGAAAAGCCTTCTCATGGTCTTGACGAGAAGGTGTGAATCTTTCTAGTATTCGGCTGACATACAGACTGCAACACATTTTAGGCAACAAGCTTGTTGGGTCTTTTCTGAGTTTCCCCCTCTTGGTTAGAAAATCTCCCACCTTCAATCCGCCCTCACGGGGAAGAGCCGGGCAATCATGTGATGCCCACTGATGTTCCTTGACCCTTGATGGAATACGATCGCAGAAATGGCCGAGTGCCACAGGGGCAACCAGAGCATGCTCTTCCCTTACAATGGGGATCTCGGCATTGGTTTCTTGAGCACTGAGTACACCATGGAGGACGTGACGATGTTGGACCGTTGTACCTTGGGCAACCGTTGCCATGAAAAAAATTGCAGCTGGTGATCTGACAGCTGCAAGGGGCAGGGGGCTCTAATACAACCCATGTACAGGACCCCCGGAAGGCCTCGGAGTTGCGAATGTCAGCTCCCTTTTGTAATATCTGCACACAGCTGTGCGAATGCACCCACAGCATGCAGTCGCCCTTGGCCCCAGATCAAACCCTCCTCCCTCCAGGATCTCTTGCCAGCAGCACGTGGGGAGGTCCCAGTTGTGGATACGTAGGGCCATGCACATTGCTATGTCAAATAACTTGATCCGTTGGAAAAAACTGGCTGGCCACCTGCCAAAGCACGAGAGAAGCCTGAAAGTTTGTGCCAATTGCTAACCAAACAAGGCAAGGGGCTCTGCAAGAATTGTTCAAGGGCTGAAACCCACGGCAGTGGCACTCCTGTGTTTGAAAACATAGATAGCAATTTGTGACCTGTTTCATCAAAGGCCTCACTAAAATCAATGCTCAGCCAGGATCCCTGCTCTCCCACTCTCCACAAGCGTTGCACCGATGCCAACGTGCCCCTTGATAAAGCCCTTTTGTTCCGACATCACCACATATGCTACAATATCATATGAAGCAATGTTGAGGACACCAGCGGGCCATTTCATCTTGCAGTTCAGAAGCATTATTGGACGCAATTTGCCTACTGTGGGCTGTCCTGAATCCTTTGAATGCATCATGCCATGCCCTCAATTCGAATCCTTTGGAATACATCATGCCATGCCCTCAATTCACAGTGGCGGTAACATCACTGGTGCAAACTCATGTTTGAACTTTTTGTAAAATGCTCAAGAAAACCCATCCAGAGACCACGAACAAAGATATTTCAAGCTAGAGAGGCCTGCGCCTCAAGATTCGACACGCTCATCTTTGACCATCTCTGACCATTTAGTCCAACTCTGTGCTGACGGGTTGGCCTATTGATGCTTGTGCTCACTTGTCTGGATCCTACACCAGATGCAACGTTGTGCTTTGCTGCAATGCAACACTGCATCGTTATGCTACTTGGATCTCTGCTAAGAACATCTTCCCGGCGAGCTGTTTTGAGTGTCCAGCGGTCCTTTGCGGCTGTCCAAAATGCCAGTAGCTCTATACCCTGCCAACCCCTGCCACCCCTTGCTGCTCCACTAGACGTCCCAACCATGACTGAGATACCAACACTAATCCTGCCACTAATCTTGCTTTCCAAAAGCGATGCTGCAGGACGTGCGTGCAAAGGGCTTAAGAATGTGCCACAACCATGTGCCCCAGTGGTATTCCACTCTTGGGATGCCAAGGGGGCGTTTCTGCACGGCAGACAGACAGCGCCCAATAGTAATTTGGCTTGCCCGTGCCCACCCTGAAAACCACCGGGGGAGCTACGTCCACAAGGCAAAAACAGCAGCTTTGGACAGCACCTTGAGTGGGAAGTATACTTTTTTAAAACTCATTATCTGAAGTTTTGGACTGAGTACGAATCTAAGCGGCCCTGTGTATGGCAACGCAGTGGCTACTGCGGTCACCTTGGCCCTTGAGGAAAATGTGTCCAAAATAGCCTCCGGTGCACAGCGCGGGCACAGCACGCACAGCGCACAGTGCGGCCCCTTTGAAGGACCTTACCTCTGCTTCGAGACACAGAATACAATGTGACTACAAACCAAAAAGATGCTCAAACTGGAAGCCAGCTGGCAGCTGTTCAAGTGTGTCTGCGGGGGTGTGCACAAAGCAGTTCGCAGGCCTCAGAGTGGGTTATGGGCCGAGGTTACCCGCCCTATCACTCTTCGATTTCGATCAAGGAACAAATCTGTTACCCTGTCCTGCCCCTGTCTCCCCATCAAAGCGTGTGCAGCACCCCGCACGGACTCTTGCGGGGTCGGTTCCCCAATCCCATTGGAATGTGGGGGCTTTGCACCTTGAATTGGCATATGAATTGGGGGTGGGGGTGCATCGCATTCGTTTGCAGCCACACGTTCACCGGACTCCGCGATTCCAGGTCAAGTGGTTGGCTCAGACTTCTCAGTCCAAGCCCTCAGCCAGCCCTGGACTCTGAGGAGTCGGGAGCCCCCCTGCTATGGGAAACAGATGCGTGAGCACAACTCTGCACCGGTAGGCAAAGAGAGCGGTCACACAACAAATGCAAAGGAAGAAGAGATCTTCAGTGAGACACCCCCCGTTTGCGCCCCCCCCCCCCTTGTGAGAGCAACTCTAAAATTCAAAAATTTGACGGCAACAACACCACCCGTTGCTCCGACAAAGGCGTTGTTTGTACGCGCCATGAGAAAACACAAGAGGTGACTGTTGCGTCATGAATGTACTAGTCGTCAGGGGATTCCCCAATCCGCGCCTCCACAGGGAAAGAAGGGGTGAAAAGTGGTGGAAGGGCAGCACCCAATGTCCCCCAAATACCATGCCAAGCCTTAAATCACCGGAAAAAAATGTGATCTTTATGGACCACCAGAAAATGGAACCGCCAAATTCCGCGGTTCCAAAACTTGCGGAAACACCACCGACTGTTGCTCTGACACGGGCGTTGTCCTCGCAAGGGGGGGGGGGGGGGGGTTGGCACAAGGGGGGGGGGGCACAAGGGGGGGGGGGTTGGCACAAGGGGGGGGGGGGGTGACTCGCTTCCCGTCAGCTCGTCCCGCTCCTCAGGCCCAGCGAGCCATGCGAGTTGACGGGAGGGGGAAGGGTAAGGGGGTGTGATGGCACAGTACATGCACAGCACCTGTGTCCACGGTGTTGCCATCGCGCGCGCACACCATGCGGCCCGGTACCGTTGGGCCTTTGATGCGTCACGTTGTCATGGCTTCTGGTTTTCATGAGAGTCTTGGTCCAAGCAACGTTATCATTGGAAAAAATGAGATCATTGTGAGGGCGTCTGAGGGGTGTGGGTGTGACGAACTCAGCACATATAATGATTCTGTCTTCTCGGCTCAGCGCACACACTCTTTGGAGGTGGCGACCCCACCAATGTGGCCTGTAACTGTTCCACGACCCCATCAGCGACATCCCAATGAACGAGGCACTAAATGCAGAAACCAAAGGGGCTGCCAGAGATTTGCAAGCGCCATTTAATGGGGCTCCGCTTTCTTCTTCGTATGTGAGGCGAACGAAAAGATGCCTCTGCTGCCTGAGCCCTTTTGAAGGGGGATTGGCAGAGCTTGCACTAGAATGCTCAAACTTTGTGGGAGGGGCTCCATCCCCTGGACACCCCCCACCCACCCCATCTCACATCTTGGGCGAACCCTAGGGCTTGGGGGGAGGCAAGCTGAACCCCCTGCAGTAACAAACGGCGTTGTGTCAGTCAGCAGCACACGGCCGGGGCTGCCACACAGCTCAGACTCAGCAGCAACCTGCAGCTGCCCTCCTTCAAGGTGCCGAGGAAACCACCCACTTTGAAGTCTGAGGCCAATCCTGCCATCATTGGAAACCCCTTGTCCTTGGCTTTTCGAAAGGGTATCACGTTCCCCAGGCCTGAATCAGACTTCTGGCACGAGTGCCCCCCCTCCCCCCTCACCCCAATTTTCAGAGTGGGAAACAACGAAATTTACACAAAGCGACAGGAACGGGAGGAACGATGCGGAATCAGTGTTGAAGGCGGCGGCAAGAGCTCATTTTCACGTCAAAATCGACCACAGCATGGCACCGCGGGCGTGAGAGACGCACTTCTCAACACCCATTTTGTCATCATTTGACAGACGGGCGTGAAAGAAGAATGGCCCTCATTGGAGACGCCTGCTTGGCACAGTGGCGATTGTCCAGAACTTTCAGGATCTGCACTCAGGATCGGCCAATAGGGCTATTGCTTGGGAGGACCGCTGTGGCTCGGGTGGCCACAGCGGTGCTCAGCCCCAAGGCTGGATGGCAGTCACGGCACATGCGGAGCCTTGTCATGGAACAGAACTGACGGGTGGACGGTGGCAAGGCCTGGGCACACGCCGGACATGGGGGGCAGGGCTGGATATAATAGTGACGCAATTTATTTCAGTGGGGGTGGGGGGGGAGCTGAGCCTGAGATGACGAAATGACGATTACGAGATAGCCCCCATGCGTTTTCTGTGGTTTTTGGCGTCTCCCCCCGGATGCCCTCAATGGACAGTAGCAATGGCGGCCCCTGCAAAGCCCCCCCCCCCCCCATCCCCGTGCGCCAGCACCGCCAGAGGCAGGGAGGACGCTCACAGGCGACCCACAGGCTCATGGCTCTTGGGGTGTATGGGCCCCATCAGAATCAGAACAACATTCACCAAAAACCCCGTCAAAACAGATAGAAATGGGTCAGTCTCCAGCAACGACTTTCCGTTGGCGGGAGAGGGGGTGCCAAAAAGGCGGGGTAGACGTGTTTTTGGGGGGGGGGCCAAAGCCGGGTTGGCTGCCGCTGGAACAGCGGCGTCCTGTGGTTTTGCCGTCTCTGTGGCCTGCTTTGTTCATTGAGGCCATGTGTCCATCGGGAGTAAAAGGGGGGGGGGGGGGTTTCTGTTGTCTGGCGTCCCGCTTCTCACCACCGCAGCGTCATTGCCACCCCCCCACCGGGGCCGCGAGAGGCTGCACATGCAGCGACTCCCACAGGCCCAAACTTCGGGGGGTGCCCTCGACGACAAATGGTGCGTGGAGCCCATTGGCCACAACGATGATCACCCTTTGGGCCCCCTGGCCACACAAATGAATTGTGAGGGGCTCGGGACCGTGAGGGGCTCCCATTGCAGGACCTCCATCTCTGGACGAAATATATATATCTGCTGGTCTCACGTGCACTGCCTCAGGGGGCGGGGGGGGGGTCAACTGCGGTGATGCAGACGAAGGAATGAGGGGTGAGGGGGGGGTTGGCATAGGGCCTCGGTATCCGATTGTTTGCCTTTGGCGGCGCCTATTGGCCCCTCGCCACGGCTCATTCTGACCCTCCGTGGGCCTGAACGTGTTTTGGTTGTGTCAACGGAGCCCCCGGATGACTTGTCCGGTTTGACTACTCCGGGGGTCGGCTGTCCCAGAGACGGGCTGTTGCCCGTGCTGTTGACCAGGTGCATCCAGGTGCACACTCCGTGAGGGGGTGGGGTGAGGGGGAGGGGGGGGGCGTTGCGGGGAAAAGGGGTCGTCGCCACCTTTTGTGAACTGGTGAAGCATGGAATTCGTGTGTCAGAGCCGCTTCAAAGCCCTGGGGCTCATGGGTACTGGGGTGCCCGTGCTGTGTGGGTGCTGCACGGGGGGGGCGACCCCTCGGTTCTGGACGCCAACTACCCCCCCAACTAACTGTTGGCCGGAGGCCCCTTGGGGGGGGGGGATCTGAGGGGGGGGTTCAGGGATGGCGAATGGGGGGGGGGGGGGGGGTTATAGGAGGGGCTGGGGGGGGGGCTCCGGGAGGGTCGGTTGGGGGGGGGGGGGTCCAAGTGGGGCAATTCGGGGTGGTGGTGGGGGGGGGGGGGTCCAGGTGGGGCGATTTGGGGTGTTGGGGGGGGGGGGGCACAGGCTCCCCTTACCTCCCCTTGCCCTCCTCTAACCATACCATCACCATAAACCTAACCCTAACCTTTGCAGCCACTTGGTTTGGCCATGCCAGCCATGTTGATTGGGTTGAACAAGATCCCCCCAATTAGGTTCATGGTTGCTTTTGCCACATTATTGCTCTCCATTTTGGACCCCAACACTCACTTTGACCCTAGCCTAGGGTGAGAGCCAGGGCTAGGGTTAGGGCTAGGGTTAGGGTTAGGGTTGGGTGTAGGGACAGGAGCAAGCTGAGGGTTGGGGCTGGGTGTTAGAGTCAAGGTTGGGTTTAAGGATAGTGTTGGGGTGCAAATTGGACAAAATTTTCCTTAGGGCACCTTTGGTGTTCATGGAGCATCGGGCGCCTTAGGCGCCCATGGAGGCCTGAGGGCGACACCTTTGGCAACTAACTGTTGGCCGAAGGCCCCTGGGGGGGGAGGGGGGGGGGGCAGGGGTAGTTGGCGTCCTAGGACCCGCGGAGTCGCCCCCCCCGGGGGGTGCTGGTGCGGCGCAGTTGCTCTGTTGCGGGTGGCGGTGGTCGGTGGTGACTGCCTGTGGACGAATGATGGTGAGCAGAGTTCCAGGGCTGGTGGGCGGGTGGGTCTGAGGGGTTGGGGGAGGGGGGGGTGCCCCCCCCCCCAACCCCCCCAACTTGCTGGTGCTGAGTTGTTACGGGGAACTCTGGTGGCCGGTCGTTTGCAGTCGCTGACGATTGGCAGGTGGCGGTTAGTAGCTGCTGGTAGGCCCCCCTGCCTACCACATGGAACCCCATCGTTGGCGTTAGGCCTTTCATCAGGACCCCCCCCCCCCCGCTCCTCCCTCCAACGTTCAATGCCTTTGAGCCCACCTCCACCTACGCATAGCTCACCTGAATTAGCCCCCCCAAACACATGTGTGGGTGACATCCCGTGACAGAAAGTCGCATGCAAATGCACTGGACAGTCTGAAGGATGTCACATCAAGAGCACCACAGACCGCAGGGTCCCAATATCCCGTCGTCTGCCACCGCCAGATTTGGGGTCAAAACGATGGCAGCGTCACATTGCGCCCTCAGTAGACTGCCCGAACAGCGCCGCCCTATTGCAGTACTGGTTTGCGGGTGCTGGCAATTGGCAGGTCCCAATGTCTTGCGAAGCCAACGCACGCAGCCAACAAACAAGGCACGCCGCTGCAGTCCTGATGGGTCTGCGTGTCTGCACTTGGTCATACGAGATGGATTGACTGGCATGCACCGGGTGGGTGGGTGGGCCTTCACGCCACACGCGAAGCAGGAACACACACTACATACAAACCACTTCAGTTTGAATGTGTCAAACAGAGTTGCAACGGCGGTTGGCGTGCAGTTGCTGGCGGTTGGCCATCGGTGGCGATTGGCAGTTACTGCAAATTCGCAAACGCTGACGCCGGGCATTGGCAGGTGCCAGTGGTTTGCAGGCACTGACGTTTGCAGTCGCTGCTGAGGTGTTGGGTGCCCAGTCCAAATTTGCCACCCGCTGCAGGCGTTGGCCACTGCTGACGGTGCTGGCGCTGCTAACGCTGCGGCAGGCAGCAGCAGCTGGATCTGCTGCGCACCACGGCTGCTGCCGGGGGCTCACGGAAGGTGCACATCCACCGATCGCGGCAACTGCTCCGAGTGCGGCACTACACTCCTGCCCCATAGGCCGTTGAGGGGACTTGCACCCGGAGTATTGTCCCGTAAGCGGATGTTGTGTCCTGTGGATCCACCAGCAGCTTGTCTTTGGCTACGGGGCGTCGGGCCCAGTTTGTGAGGAGCACTGCGAGGGTCATGGCCACTGCCAGTGCAATGACCATCATCAAGTAGGCGAAGACCGCATTGATCGTCTTGGAGGCGTGAGGACGATCCGCAGCTGCAGTCTGGGCCTTGGGCAGGCCTGTGGACGAGATGCAGTCTGCCACACAAGAGGCCCAAGACTGGGTGGGCCAGGGCTGTTGCTGATGGCAAAGGGACTGTTCAATTCGTTGCACTTTTTACTTCGGGGGGGGGGGGGGCTTGGCACAAGGCCTGGGTGGGTGGCTCTGTTAGCCTGTGGCGGCGCCTATTGGCCTCTCGCCAATAGAGGGGGGCTCATTCTTGGGAACCATCATCAGGGCATCCGTTGACACGGGACGGAAGCCAATCTCTGCCCCATCCCCGGGGCCTGAGCACTGCCAGGCTGGCTGGTCCTGGAATCCTGAATACCCACGCCCCCCCGTGCAACTTGCCCTGCTCGGTTTGGCAGGAGCTCAGCACTCACACAAGCACAGCGCAGCACCTGAGCCTTGGCAGGAAGAAAATTGCTCTGCGGGGGGGGGGGGGGTGACACGGAGGCCCATTTTCCCAACCCACCCCCCTCCCTCCTTGGCCGCCGTGATGGGAGGGGGGGTTCAGGGCGGGGGTGCCCGACCTGCCGTGCCGGGGGGGGGGGGGGGGGTCAACCCAACATCTATGGCTCAAAATGATACCCACGTCGCGCTGATCATTTTGACTACTCAAATGTGGGGAGGGAAATTATTGGTGGAAAAAACTTTTTCGGGCCAAATTTTGTGTTCCTGTGCCTTTGGCGCCAATATCCATTCTTACACAAAACAAAGGGCCCGACACGGAACCCCATTTCTCCAACCCCCCCCCCTCCTTCGGCGGGCGTCCATGTCACCCCCCCCCCCCCCCCCCCGCAGAGCAATTTTCAGGTCGCCCAGGGCTCGATGGTCTCCACAAAAAAAAAAGGATGGCACCACTAGTGGGCGCTCTCGGGAACTGCCTGTGAGGCCCGGGCATGCCTCTTTTTTGCCCCGTAGGGCTCGGCAGGGAGTTGGGTGGGGGTTCCGGCAATCAATCAGGTAAGACAAAAAGGCGAAGCATACAAGAGCAAGGCACTGGGCTCTGGATCCCGGTGGCGCAATTCCATTCATTCTGAAAGATGGTCTGCCAATGTGATGTCCTGGTGTCAAACTCTGTTGTTGTTCAGTGCATGCAGTCATAACTAAAAGCCCGATCTACATCCACACATCCACATTCGTGGGAGGAATAGGAAGAGTCTGCAAGGCAAGCTGGGCAAGGTTGGGCAACATGGGTTGCACACTCAACCCCCATGCCAATACATGCTATGGTTGGTGCTATTGTCTTCGGCAATGCACCTCAAAGAGGGGTGGGAAGTCCCTACACACTAACAGGCCAGGGCTTTCTCGGGGCCCATGGCCCTGACCACATGGGCCTAGCAGCCGCCCATGGGTACTACAGTACCACCGGGGGAATAATTTGAGGGTTTTTTTTTTGGGAGGGCTAAAATTAGGGGGGGGGATGTTTGGAACTGGTCCTTAGAAATGAAGGGAAATTTTGGTATAAGGTCCCTTGCTGTTGCTTCATAGGGGATGGCTGCTGTTATTTCCTGATGGCCTCTGGATGGTTGCTGTCCTTTGACATATCGCATCCTTAAAATTGAAGGAAATATTTGGTACGAGGTAGGGCTTCCAAATTTGTCCACATCAAATTTGTCCCTTTCTAAAATTTTTCCCCGGTGGTACCCGTATTGCGAGCAAATGAACGCATTGCACACCACGGTGCAAATAGGCCCCAAACGGTGCTGCCACACCGTAGCGGGCACTACCAGGAGAGCCTGATTGGTGCCACATAGCCCCCCATGTGTTTATGTGTACTCCCATTGTCACCAAATGATCACCCAAGTCTGGCCCAAGGGTCCCTGGGGGTTGTTGGAGGTCATTCTTCAACAAGAACAGCTCAGCTCTCGCCAGTGGGCCCAAAAGGGGGTCAATTGGGGGTGCCCAGAAACAAAGCCCAGGAGCCCCATCATTGATTAGGCGTCCATACAGAAGAAAAAATTCTCCAAAACCAAGGTCCGAATGGACACACAGTTGCAGCCAAAGGCCAACCAAATTTTGCGCATCATGGTGCAAATAGGCCTAAATGGCACTGCTAGGCAGGGGATGCCCCAATGAAGGAAAAAAAAAACTCGGAGTGTCCAATACGCCCCACGATGGCGGTTGGTGGGTAACCGATGGCGGTTGGTGTGTACCTGATGGCGGTTGGTGTGTAACCGATGGCGGTTGGTGGGTAACCGATGGCGTTTGGTGGGTAGCCACCAAACATCAGAGAGTGGATGCCATAGTAAAAAGAAAAAAAGGGGTGAGTGTCCTTATGGCACCCCCTGCTGCCAGGCCGCAGTGGGCACCACTAGGAGGGCCTAATTGGTGCTGCATGGCCCCCCATGGGGTTATACATACCCCCATTGTCACCTAATGATCACCCAACCCTGGCCTAAGAAGAGGTCACCCAGAAATCGCGATTTTTCAAAGTATGCAGGCCTCAAACAGCAACACCCTCACCGGCAGGGCCCCATAGGGAGGGCAATCGGGGATGCCCGAAGACAAAACCCACCACCCCTGCCATTCATTAGGGGGCCCATAAACAAGAAAAAGTTCCTTGGGCCTAGGTCTGGATCGACCCTCAATCGCCACAATAGGCGAACCAAGATTTGACCCCACCAAAAAAGCAGTACCTGGGTGTGGGGAGGGGGGTCAAAATCAGGAAATTCGTTGGGGCATTGGACAAGAAGGTGTTGCACAAAACGATTAAGGTCGGCAGTTCTTATGTATTACAATGGGTGTCCAGTGCTTCATATTTTGCACCACTTGTTGTTCTGCTTGAGGACAAAGAAGAAGGTCCAGGTCAAAGACGGAGTTTGGGGGGGGGGGGGGGTCTGTAAAGGCTGGACGGGGTGCCATGGCAACGCTAATCCTGCGGCACCTGCGGCCCCTGCGGCGGACAATTTGGGTAATTATCATGGAACAGGGGCAATCCCTTTGCGAACCGTGCTTTTGAATGGGGAGTGATTATCGCAGCATTGTTGTCCATTTTGAATATTGTGCCTCGCCATTGTGCCCCATTGACCTACTTCCTTGGCCCAAAATTGAGGAAAATCAATGTGGCGCTAATTACCCCACAGCTAACTCCCCTTACCTTGCGGCGCACAAGAAGCAGTCCCCATGTCTGTTGTATGATCTGCTTGTTGCCGAGGTCAATTTTGAGGGGGCAGTGCGTGTAGGCGGAGGTTGTGGGTGAGAGTGGAATGCCTGTCCCACTGCTCGCAGTTGCAGCACTGTGCTCCCACGCCGTGCACTCCCCGGCAAGTGCTGGCAGGTTTCCATTTTGGTAATCCCCAGACTGCAATGCGGAGGGTGCTCACCATGTGCGATGTGGGAATGGAGACATGGGACCTGTCACACATCGGTGGTGCATGGTGCGCTGCATTTCTGGGCATTTTGCCAGGGGTGTCGCGAATGGAGCGGGCTCTGTTTGCCACCCACCAGGCAATCTGCGATGTGCTTTGGCCGAGGGTCTGTGGACCCTGAAGCGCGGGTACGGAGGTGCAGGTGGCCTGGAGGGGGGGAAGGGCAACACTTGTTTGAACCCTCAGATGTCCCTTGTGTCATTCGAGACAGAAACCAAACAGTCCCAGGGACCCCCTTCTGTTCCCTGGCTCAATGGCACATCTCAGCACTTTTAGCAGGACAGCCACCAGAGAGGCAACGCTTCCTACGCAGGGCTGTGTATTCTTCATGTGCTTTGTGTGTCCGTGGTTGCTTTCCTTGGCTCTTCTGCCAATGCTTGCAAACCTCTGGTTCGCTGTCTGCACGTTGTTGCGCGGAGCCATATGGAGTACCCTTCGGAGGTTCGGTGCGTACTTTGGCTCCCTCGTCCGGGGGAGGCGGGGGAGGGTCCAGTGGGGCTGGGAGCGGCAGTGTTGCCCCACGGGGGCTCACAAGGGCCGCAGCACGGCCACGGGAGCCTCCGAGGAGGGCACATAGCCCATGGCGGACGTGCTTCTGCCACGCCGCAACACACCGGGGGGGTCAGGGGTGGGATAGGGTAGGAGTGGCCAATGCCCATCTACGCATGGAGATGATTGTGCGATGGATCAGCAGGGTGGCAGGACTCATAGTGGGTATGAAAGTGGGGGCAGAGTGGGATTGGTTTTCCAAAAGACATAGCAAGCACAAATCCAAAACTAATGCAATAGCAAAACATCCAGTTGCTGTAATGGATGTAAAACAGCAACAACAAATACAAAAACAAACGAATCTGTCAACAAAGGTTAAGGATAGGGCCGCTAGTAAAACAGCCCTTTCAGCAGAGCATGAAAGGTCGGTTTGGTGCTTACGTGCAGCAAAGAAACACACAGTCCATATGTGGCACATAAGGGAAGCTGGTACATGCACCAAAACATACCAAAGGTGGTGCAGAAAGCGTCCCAGTCAACATTGTGAGGCGACTTGGGGCAGTCGTGCAGATTCTCGCGCGGACAAATGGATGCGGTATCAACCTCCGCAGGCGGGGGTAGCGAGTGCATTTGGATCAGCCGCATGAGATCGAAATTGATGAAGTAGTCGGCGATGCGAGGGTGGGGCCCAATTTTGAACGTGAAAAAGAACGAGCCTGGACACATCGGACGTGGGCCATGAGCAGCACGACACCAAGCGGACCCGCAGCACCTGCGCACCCACCCGAATCGACCTCAACCGTGCGGTGATATGAAGGCTGTGTGAAGTGGTGCGACGGCCGTGTCGCGGGTTGTGAAGGCTGCATCAAATTCTGCCAAGGCTGTGTGAACACCCGCTGGGAGACCATTGAAAAGGACCCCAGGGGTGTGGGGAAGATTTGGCAACAAGAACTTGGTGGTTGGCTCTGTCAGCCTGTGGCGGCGCCTACTGGCCTGTGGTGAGCACCTCCCGGCCTGGGGTCTTCGTGATGACCGCATACCGGGCACTGATCAGGCCGTCAGGGGAGGACGCCATGGGCAGAAGTTGCATTCTGGATTCCCCCCCAGGGGCAGGTGGATGCCTGCAGCAGTGCGGATGCCCGCGGCAGTGCGGATGCCTGCTTGTCATGGCAGAAGGTTCAAGGGCGAGAATGGGTGCTAGCTCACCAATGCCCACCAAGGGAGGGGGGGGGTTGGGTTGGAGCCCCTTTTGCAGACCCCTCCCCTTGGACGTGTGGGGGGGGAGGTTGGCACAAGGCCTCGGTATCTGATTGTTTGCCTTTGACGGCGCCTATTGGCCTCTCGCCACTGCTCATTCTGACCCTCTGTGGGCCCAAACGTGTTTTTGTTGTGTCAACGGAGCCCCCGGATGACTGGGGGGGGGGGGGCAGCCAGCCAACGGAACCCCTTTTTTTGTACTCTCCCACTGCCAACAGAAGTTCCAAGGGTTGGGCATGTTTGGATGGATGCGGTTATTCCCTGGACATCTATGGATAGGGACTGAACCCTCCTAAAGGCCTCCACATGGATGTTGATGCTTCTTGGGCGGCTTTGGATGGATGTTCTCGGTGGATGCTGCTATTTCTTGCTCTTGGATGGCCCGAAGTGTTTTGACGCAAGTGCTCAAGGCATTTCTGGGAAAGCGGGTATCTCACTCACATGATACACCGGATCCCCGAGATGACTCAGGGCACTAGGGCATAGACCCAGAGCTCATGTGATGGGTCGTGATATCTCTGGGACATCTCCAAATGGATGATGACTTCCTACCCAAAGGCACTGGAGGGATGTTGTTACTTCTGGGGGGGCTTTGGATGGATGGCGTTGTGCCTCGGATTTGTCTTTACGCATGCTGTAATTCCCCAAAGACCTCTGCATGGATGCTGTTTTGTCCTGGATGGCTTTGGATGGGTGTTGTTGTTCCCCGGATGAGCGCACTAGCTTGGCACACATTGTTGTGGAGCGCACAGCCCAGACGTCGGGGGCCTTCGCATTCCAGAATTCTTGGAACTGCCCTCCCACTCGGGGGCTCATACACATGCCATGACCGCTGGAAGCCTACAGGTGACCTCGGCCTGCAGAGCCCAGGCTGGTGTGCCGCCCCGCCTGCTACCGCTGATCAATTTGATGGGCCTCATGACATTTTTTGAAGATTTTTTTTTCGAGATTTTGGACCACTTTTGGCCCCTCAGAAAACAATTTTGGCGGCTTCGCGGGCAAAATTTACCCTTTGCCGTTCGAGGGACAAAGGAGTTTCGCAATCGTCATTTCAAATAAGTCGGTCACTATTGTATCCATCTCCGGCGTGTGTAGCCACTGTGACGGCCTTGGGAGAAAGAATGTCACGATTCTCAGAACGCGGGCCCGCCACGCGCACAGAAGAGCAGACGACTTCTGAGGAAGAGCAAGAGGGACAGACCCAGTGAATGCTCCCCGTTCATGTTGGCCCAAAGCGAAAGCTGATCCCTCCAGAACCGCTGCAGAAACTGCGTGTCCTTGTACTCCCACGTGTCGAAGGTGTCCACAGTGAGCGCCCACTCGCCGATGACAGTGGGAATGCCCAGCAGCGGTTCAAATACCAGGCGGTCTCTGCAGCCTGAGGTGCCAGTGGGGCAGGGGAGTCTCTGGCAAGCCCGTGTTACGGATGGGGTCGTGCTTTGCTCGAGTTACGGGGGGGGGGATGTCGTCTGGGGACAGTTTCGTGAGGGGACAATTCCGACACACCTCCAATTTTGGTGGAGGGCTATCGGACACAAGAAACCTCCAATTTTGGTGGAGGGCTATCGGACACAAGAAACCTCCAATTTTGGTGGAGGGCTATCGGACACAAGAAATCTCCAATTTTGGTGGAGGGCTATCGGACACAAGAAACCTCCAACTTTGGTGGAGGGCTATCGGACACAAGAAACCTCCAATTTTGGTGGAGGGCTATTGGACACAAGAAACCTCCAATTTTGGTGGAGGGCTATCGGACACAAGAAACCTCCAATTTTGGTGGAGGGCTATCGGACACAAGAAACCTCCAACTTTGGTGGAGGGCTATCGGACACAAGAAACCTCCAATTTTGGTGGAGGGCTATCGGACACAAGAAACCTCCAATTTTGGTGGAGGGCTATCGGACACAAGAAACCTCCAATTTTGGTGGAGGGCTATCGGACACAAGAAACCTCCAACTTTGGTGGAGGGCTATCGGACACAAGAAACCTCCAATTTTGGTGGAGGGCTATCGGACACAAGAAACCTCCAATTTTGGTGGAGGGCTATCGGACACAAGAAACCTCTAATTTTGGTGGAGGGCTATCGGACACAAGAAACCTCCAATTTTGGTGGAGGGCTATCGGACACAAGAAACCTCCAATTTTGGTGGAGGGCTATCGGACACAAGAAACCTCCAATTTTGGTGGAGGGCTATCGGACACAAGAAACCTCCAATTTTGGTGGAGGGCTATCGGACACAAGAAACCTCCAACTTTGGTGGAGGGCTATCGGACACAAGAAACCTCCAATTTTGGTGGAGGGCTATCGGACACAAGAAACCTCCAATTTTGGTGGAGGGCTATCGGACACAAGAAACCTCTAATTTTGGTGGAGGGCTATCGGACACAAGAAATCTCCAATTTTGGTGGAGGGCTATCGGACACAAGAAACCTCCAACTTTGGTGGAGGGCTATCGGACACAAGAAACCTCCAATTTTGGTGGAGGGCTATCGGACACAAGAAACCTCCAATTTTGGTGGAGGGCTATCGGACACAAGAAACCTCCAATTTTGGTGGAGGGCTATCGGACACAAGAAATCTCCAATTTTGGTGGAGGGCTATCGGACACAAGAAACCTCCAATTTTGGTGGAGGGCTATCGGACACAAGAAACCTCCAATTTTGGTGGAGGGCTATCGGACACAAGAAACCTCCAATTTTGGTGGAGGGCTATCGGACACAAGAAACCTCCAATTTTGGTGGAGGGCTATCGGACACAAGAAACCTCCAATTTTGGTGGAGGGCTATCGGACACAAGAAACCTCCAATTTTGGTGGAGGGCTATCGGACACAAGAAACCTCCAATTTTGGTGGAGGGCTATCGGACACAAGAAACTTCGACACCCCCAACCCCTCGTTCCTTGTGGATACTCAGTTGTGTGAGACTTTGGCAGGCCCGAATTGTGAATAATACCAAATCATCAGAGGTATAAAAAAAAGGAGCAAGGCCCACGTTGGCACTCCACACGGAAGGAGGCACGAGCTCGACAACCGCCGACAACAGTACAACAATACCCGGCTACCGCCGCCACTGCGGATGCACAAGGAGCAGGAAGTGCCCCAGATTGCGTAGAAACATTTCCTGGAGGAAATTTCGACACCAACTGGAAAACGAAGTTTTCCCCACGAGTTTGTCCCCAGACGAAGCGTTCCCCCCCCCCCTCCCGTGTAGGGTCAGTGACCCAACCCCGTAACCCCCAGAACGCGAGCCATCGGGGCCGGTCTTGCACGACCTGTACTGCGGCACATGTGGAAAGGGGGGGGGGGGGGGGCTCAACTCAAGAAACACCGTGGCCCAGACCTCCTTTGAGTCTACAAACTGCAGATACTCATCTTCACCGCCCGCCGCCTTACGCACCACCAACTCCGCCGCTGCGCACTACGACCCCCCAGTGAAATACCAACCGGCACACTCACTTTATGGCGCCCCTCCCCTCCCCTCCCCAAATGCGCCACGCGGCCCCCCCTCCCCCAACAGAAGCGAGGGCGCAGCTCAACTGCCATGCGAGTGATGCCTGAAGTGGAGGTACCCTTTCAAACCCTGGGGGCACTGGGTACCGAACAACCGGACCGGCCTGGCACGGCACGAGTGCAGCAGCTGGGCATCCGGGGGTAGTAAACCCAGACCCCTCACAACACTACTACCCCCCCCCCCTTGCAAGAGCAACACCAAAATCCCAAAATTTGACGGAAACAACACCCAGCGGTGCTCTGACACGGGGGCATATTCATAAAGGACAAAGTAGGGCATGGTTCCAAAAGTTGGGGAAACAACACCTACTGCGCAAAAGTGACGCGCAAAAATGCGTTCGCCGGGGCCGGCGGCCACTTCCAGCCACTGTTGCTCTGACAGGGGCGTTGCTCTCGCAGTAGGGGAGGGGGCAGGGATGCATTAGAAGGGAAGGGGCCTCAGAGGCGGCCCCAGAAGCGGACAGGCAGGCGGTTGGAGGAGGTTGCCACAGCGGTTGGGGGCGGTTACTGTCGGATACAAATGCCACTGAAGCTGGCACGTGGCGTTGGGGAGACAGTGGTTGGGCGCAGGCTGGGCGCCCTGGAGGGGGGGGGGGGGGGGGTATCCCCCTTTCCAATGCATCCCTGGGGGAGGATGGGGGGAACGGCGACTGGACCTCGAGGGTGCCCAGGGTGTCACACCCCACGCCTTGCACAGACACACTGTTGGTGCGCGCCAACCCCGATGAGAAGTGCATGCTGAGCGCGGAGGTGAAGGGAGCTGGATACTGCTGGACGTCAGCGAGAGGCCCGGGATGGTCCAAGATCCTGCGGGGGGGATGCCCTGAGGCGCGGTGGGAACCATGCACCACCATCGGTGCGCAGGGCTCCCGCTGCTGTGGGACCCACGTTTGTTGACCGAAGTCTTGTGTGCCCATCGGGAGTGGGGGAGCAGAGGCACAGTTCTGTGGATGACGATGGAATATCAGTCCCGCTACTAACCACTGCAGCTACTGCCCCGGTATCTGCATTCTGCTAGCATTGAAATTTGGGTGTGTATTCATGCTGTTATTTGTGTCAGTGTTGGTGTTTCTTTGCATCTATTCATTGTATTTGCGTTTGTCTTGATCGTATTCATATTTGTGGTTTTGTTGGTTTTCATGTATGTGTGTGTGCATTGGTGTTTGTGTGTGTTGTGGTCTGTGGCTGTGTTTGTGTTGGTATTCATGTTTGTATGGGATCTTGCGATCGTGTTTGTGATTTTGTTCAACCTTGCATGTGTGGCTATGTTTGTGTTGCTGCCTGTTGTGAGTTGTGTTTGTGGATGTGTTTTGGCTTTGCCCCTCGCATGCTTGCCTTTGTGCCTGTAGTAGTGCTTTTGTTTGTGCCCGTGCCGCCGCCGGCATGCCTCACATGGAGTGGTTTCCTTTCGTTGTTGGGGGGGGGAGGGGGGCGGGGGGAGCGATCCACAAAAGGCGAGTTACTTCCCGTGTAGTACAAAAAGTGACCAGCTCAATGCCCATTGTGTGAGCAGCTTATTGAACCAGATCACTTGTCGGAAGGAGCAAAGGGGGTGCAACAGAAATGCAGAAGTGTGTGGGGAAGAGTGGAATGCCGGCTGGCGGTTGCATCTCGACGGATTTGGCAGTGCTCCACTGTCGACGGCTTGCGCATTCAGGCCGATTGCCGGCTCCCCATGGGCTGGCCACAACCGCCTGGTCAAGCTTTCTGTGCTTCAACATTCAGATTTCTGGTTCTCTTTGGAACCGTGAAACACCTGCTTCCAAAATGGAAGCTAACGAAAGTGCAGACTCCCAGACCCATTAACCGTGAACTGCCGCCCGTTGTGGTCAACGTGTGACGGTTAGCTGCGGCAGTTGACATGTTGGCAGTCGCCGAGGGGGTGGCTTGGGGTGGCAGGTTTGGAGCGCCAGCTTCGTGCAATTCTCCTTTGCGCCCTTCCCATGGGGGGTCCAGGTCCTCGGTTCCGGACGCCAACTAACCCCCCCCCCCAACTCACTGTTGATCGGAGGGGCTGGGGGGGGGGGGGGGGCTGGGAGGGGAGGGGGGACTCCTTAGGCCCCCTATGGGGGGAGGGGGGGAGGGGGTAGTTGGGGTCCCAGGACCCGCGGAGTCGCAGCCCCCATGGCCCTTCCATGGGAGTTCCACGTCACCTGTGGTAGAGGGCACCCTTCAAACTCCATGGCTCATGGGGGTGACTGAATGTGAAGCCCGTCAGGCGGAGAGGTGCAGGAGATCCGTAGAGATGCTTGAGGGTGTTTGAGGGTCGGATCTGGGTGCAAAGGGCTGCAGGGTGACAGAGCGTCGCAGAGGGTCAGGACGCAGGCTGCAAAGGTCAGGGGGTGCCGCAATGAAAGAAAAAGAAAAAAACTCGGAGTGTCCAATACGCCCCACGATGGCGGCCGGTGGATAACCGGTGGCGGTTGGTGGGTAACTGATGGCGGTTGGTGTGTAACCGATGGCGGTTGGTGGGTAACTGATGGCGGTTGGTGTGTAACCGATGGCGGTTGGTGGGTAGCCACCAAATCTCAGAGAGTGGATGCCATAAAAAAGGGGGGGGGGGGGCGTCCTTATGGCACCCCCTGGCAAAGGTCTTCAAAAGTTGACAACACCCTTGTTGGCCCTCTGGCCAGAGGGCATGGGGGCAGGGATGCCGTAGAAGAGAGGAGGGGGGATCCCAAACCCAAAAGGTTGTGTCACAAAAATGGCACCAATTTTGTGTTCCACAAATTTCATTTTTCCCACTAGAACATCTGTAAACTCTGAGTCTCAGGCGGGGGGCGGGGGGGGGCGGGGACGGGGTGCAGCCGGTCTCGCATACAAGTTTTGCATGCATCTGTTGTCTCAGCAGACCACAGCTCCTTCATGGGCCCCGCCGGAGTATCATCGTCCCCAAATGAGTGGTAAAGATGGCGGTCGTAGACAACGTTGGCCCAGTTGACTGGATCCGCGATGATCTGCAGCAAAGCGCACATCGCATGCGGGAGGCCATGGGGCGCATCTCCACGCCACCGCAGCACATGGACGGGGCCCAGGCAGGATGGCAGGGCCGAGCAAGACGCCGAAGACACGCGGCGTAAACTGGGGGGTGCCCGCTGCTCAGGTCCTTCACATGGCTGTCCCGGATGCCAGGCACCGCAGGACTGCTATGCACGGACTCCCGCAGGCTGATGAATGGGAGGCGACGCACACAAAGAGATGTAGCAGGCATGCAATGAAAAGCTTGTGAGTGGTACATGTTGGATAGCCAGGACAGTCCAAGCAAAAGTTACCAAACGTCAAAATTAGCAAAAGGTGCCCATTTTTTGGTTCATTTTTTTGGTAATATTTTGGTACTGTAGCAAAGGGGACGGCATCCTTCCCTGCCACGATGCAACACAAAGCAACGGGGAACCCATGTGAGTCGCACCATACATGGTTTTTACTAAACGGCGAGGCAAATGGCTGTGGTGTGATCCAACCAACGTCTACAGTGCCGAGGGTGATGTGCATGCCGACAGGTAATACGTGCTGTGGATCGCGGGTGCGCAAGCAGATTGGTGGCTATTTGGATACGCACGCGCAAATGACGGGTAAATGACGTGTAAGTGAGTGCTTCACACACATATTGCATTTCTACTTCAGCCGTGGAACCACCGACAGCAGTCAGGACTTTTTCCTTTGGAGGTGTGCTGTGCCTCAGCAGGTGGGGCTGTACGCTTGCTGGGCTGGGCTGGGGTGGGGCTGCTTCTGGGAATTGCACTCTGGGCGCCTTCTCCTTGAAACACATCCCTGAATCGCATCATGCGTGTTGTGCCCTACATACCGCTTTTTGCCACGGGCTGAAACAAAGTTGAATGCCCCCATTCTCCGAAAACGTGTCACTGGTTCTGCATGCCGTTCACGTCGGTCTTGTGAGGCCCGTGCGGTTGTCTGTGGTGCTGCTACCACCCGCTCAGAGTGCAATGGTGGTTGGGTTGGAGTCGGTTGACAAAATGATTCTGAGCGGTTACTGTCGGTTAAGAGCGCCGTTGGGATGGACTGTTGGGGTAAGGGAGAAAGGGGCTGGGGACGGGCTGGGGAGGAGGCGATGATGGCCGTGCGATGATATTTTTGGGCTCGCGAATTGCCCACTCTGCCAAGTGAGAATCATGTCGCGTGCGACACCCCCCCCCCCGCGCACCACCACCCCCCGAGCGGCGCAAAAATTAGATCCATCCCTGCAGCGGGGGGCAGGGGGCTTCAACGAGGAAGGGCGTGGGGGAAATTCCTTTGGAGGGGAGGACGTTCAGGCACCCCTTCTGGACCCCCGCCCTCCTTCAAAAGGGCTCCCGTGACCCGCCCCTTACCGACCGGGAAAACGAGCAACCGGCGGAGTCGAGACACGGAACTGCTCTGTATTGGGGGGGGGGGGGGGACTATTGCGGCCATCCAAAACAATGTCTGACAGGCGCCGTTGCGTTGACAGGGGGGCACCTCCTTCCTCATCCATGCGGCACTGGTTTCGCAGTCGTTCATGAAGCTGAGGTACAGGGCACAGGCGTGAGACGGCAGGATCTTGCGCAGCTGCGGGACCATTTCACTGTACAGCGCCTGCAACTCCCGCCACTTTCGGTGGTCGGGTTCGTTCACCAGCTCCAGCCCAATGACGACGTTCCGCGTCCGCTTGTCCTGGTTGTAGCTGTGGATTAGCTGTGCTAACCTGCGCAGGGGTGGGGAGGGCTGGCCCTGAGCAGAGGGGTCCAGATGCGGGTGTTTGGCCGGTTTTGTGGGCATCGTTGAATATCCCATTTCCTACTAAGAATTGTGAATTGACACAAAACGGGGGAGAAGACATTGAAACTCCAGGGAAAGAGACCACCACTTGTTTCCTTTCCTGAAACCTCTCCTTCATCCTCTTCCACCGAGAAGTGCAGTCAACATCTCCTGTCTCTCTCCCTGTCACCCCGCCCCACAACGTCCAGCCATTTGCCTGCACTAAGGGAACGCCCACAGCGAACAAGCGATCATCTTTGGTCCATTCCATGAACTGCTTGCCATTGATCTTGGACGCCAAATGCAACAGCTTCTATTGTTCACTCAAGGCAGTTGGATTGAGTTTATTCAGCAGCTTGTCCATTTCCCGCAACAATTTGGCAACAGCTTCAGGCTTGGGGTCGTACAGAGGATGACAACTCTACTTTTCTATTTTTTTTGCTTGCATCAACATGGCCCACACGGGCGTGAGCATACAGCCATCAACTCAGGCCTTTGGTTCCTCCCAGGAAGTGCAATGCACCCTGGAATGATGTACAGAGCGCAGGTTTTCTTTCTGAACTTTGGCTCGCCATGAATGCGCCATTGCCCGTGGTTAGGCCGCGTTTGCGGTACGCTTGCCGGGGGGAAACCCCCGTGCGGGGAAAAAAACAGGGGAAAAGATCCGCTTCACATTTCACCATAAATCAAAACACAACAGTGCATTCCGGCAGACGTACACATGAACCAGCGAAGGCACTGGCAAGAGTGTAAGATGCCTAGCACATGTTCCCAAACTTCCGGCACTTTTTCTCCAGCCAGGCCTGCCTTCACCGCAGCGCAATCTCAGTTTGTAACAGTATCAGATCAAGTTCATTCTGCCTGTGGTCTAAAGGGGGGGGGGGGTCTGGCCATACACGTCACCACCCCCGTGGGCTGCCGTAATCTCTGTCTTGGCACCCAATGGAGCCATGACCCCCTTGTTGGGCGCCCCATCCTCATCCCCATCCAACCAACGAAAAATCTCGTCCCACTCTTCGTGTGTGAGAGAGATGCCTATCCCTTTTTGTGTTTTCCGCCGTTCCTAAGAAAGACACACAATGCTCATGTATGGGATTGCGACAATCTCAAAGCCGTGTGTAAACCTTTTCATGGGTTTCTGCTTGTTTTGAAACCTTCAGGGCATGTGGCTTCAATCTTCGAGGGGAAGCATGCAGCCCTTGAAACGGAGCACGGGCAATGTGTGGTCCTCGGTCTCTTGGGTGATGGTGAATAGGAGTGTGGAAATGCTGACCATGGGCACAATGACGATGATGAGTGTCGGTGTAAATGTGAGGCATCCGTTGATGGTGACTGACAACAGGGTGCTGGAGATGGACTCTGTACCACAAATGGGTAATGCCCAAACTCCGCAATGATTGCTAAGATTTGAGAGTGACGGTGCAAAATGTTGAAGGTCCATAGTAGACACCGTGAAAATTGCAAAATGAAATGGATTTTTGACCCCAACTGTCGTGGGGAGAAACAAAATGGCGTTCCAACCCTTGCCGTCTACGGAAAAGGTGAAAGGGGCGTGAGTCTCGGAGAAAAGTGAACTGGCTCTGTGACCCGTCCCGTCCCGGGAAACCCCAGAGTTAAATGAAATGGCTTCATAACCCCTGCCGTCTTGGGGACCTCCAAAGTGCAGAGAAATGAATGCACTGGTCACAGGGTCCCCATGATCATAGTCCAATCTCCAATCAAAAAAAGGAGCAAAAGGGCTGAAGAAGCGGAGAGGAGTTCTGTGGTTGCAAAGCAGCTGCGTGTACTGTGCGTTGGCTGCACCCCTCAAACGCGACAAAACACCCATGTTACATCCCTTTTCACATAAATTCCAATGAAATGCAGGTCATCAATGGGATTCAATTCTCTGTCCATCCAAGAAAAAACAACAGGTAACTTGGAAAGACCAACACTGGAGTTCGAGCATTCGCAAGCACATACAATTTTGCACTGCGTGAACAACAACCCCTCTTTCCAAGAATCTATGACTCTCTGACATGCTCAATAACCCTTGCCATTACTCGGCTGGTCGTGGTCTCTCTGACCTGGACCAATCCTCTGAAACCCTCTCAAATCTTGAATAGCCATTTATATCCCACACAAGCCGCCACAACAGTCAACCCTTGATAAGGAGCCTCCTCTGTGCAAATCCGAGCACGCAAGGTATGATCAGTGCATTGGGGGAACAAAAGAAAAATTCTGATCCGACTAGGGTTCAGGCACAGACCTGCGCATGGAATCCTTCCCACGGCTGAGGTATGGTTCCTTCCAGAATTGTTTGTGATCATCGTCTTTGTAGCAATCCGCACAGGCTGTGAAGGACTGCAACGGCAAATGACGCAGAACCACAAGTCACCGGGGGGGGGGGGGGGCGGGGGGCATGCAATGAAAAGGTTGACCCCGAGTGCAGAGGATCAACGTGGGGCAATAAGGGAGGGTGCTGGCAGGTGCAAAAGCCAAGGCCAACTGAGGATTTGGATGAAATGGCAGAGCACTGGATAAGTCAACCCACAGCAATTAGGGGAAATGTTTGCACAGTGCCTGGCACACGCCCAACCTACAGCAACTTCTCGACATTGTCCCAAGGCCGGAGCCCCGAACACCCCCTGAAATCGGCCATAACTTTATGCGCCTACGGGTCATGAATTCATGAATCGCAATCCCTGTATCAAGCGTCTTCCAAGCAGGGAGGGCCCCATGACCATGGAGCAGTGTCCCACTTTGGGGGGTTGACCCCCCCCCCCACCGGTCTCAAAGTAATGAAGGGCATTTTTGGGGGCCAGCCCATCAATACCATTACCCCAGAGCCACGAGGTGCCCTACGGTGTTGCACAACGGGGGGTTCTGCAAAGGCAAACAGACCGCAGCCTTCGTCATGGCGTACCACGGCATCTTCCCAAAGCGATGTGAATGTGCCGCAGTGCCATGTGCGCTGCCGTATGACGTGGACAAGGAGCAGAACTTGGCCCGATCACTTAAAAAGGGGGGGGGGGATGGGGGGGGTCTGGAACCTCCCCCCCCCCACCCCCCCACCCCCCCAATGGTGCTGAGTTGTGAAGTGGAACTCTGCCTTGGAGCCCCTCAGTATGGTGCAGCTACAAAGCACTGGGCGGTGCGGATACAAAAGCCTCAGGCGGAATAATGGTAAAATCGGGGGCCAAAATTGCCCAGTGCCTGCGGAATCCCCCCCCCGTTGTACGTTGTGATGTACGCTTGCATTCGCTGGGGGATGGGCTCCATGTGCCACTTTCTGTTAGCAGGAATACTTGGCGTCCAGGAGCTGAACATGCCCAGCCTGGGTCATAGGAATGGGCTCACCTGCCACAACTTTGGCGGTTGCCACGTTGGCTGCATCCTTGGCACGGTTGGCAGGTTGCTTTCTACTGACGTCAGAGAGTCGAATTCAGAATCCTTGTTCCTGCCTGAAGCACGACCATAGCCTGAGCCTACCGTACATGGCACCCCTGTGGCAGCAGACATGCCTATCAGACCTCATGTATCATGGTATGGTATGCAAGAACGCCCTCTGAGCTTTCAAATGAACCCCCCCTCCCCAGCCCTTGATGAGCCCCGGGGGGGGTTTGCTTTGAAATTTGCGTGGTTTTGTCGGGAGGAGGAAAACATTTTCGGGGTGGATTTGGGGTGTGATGATATGTTGAACGGGCATCATTTTTGTCATGCCAGCGATTCTGCTGCTTTGCACTCCACAGGCTTCTTCCTACGCAATCATCTGCGGAAGGGGCAGGGGCAGCGGTGTTGTAAGACAATGGGACGCAAGTTATCGAGGCCAATCTACCGCCTCGCAGAAAGTGTACAGCAGAGAGCACCGCCAGGCGCCATGCCCTCCTCATAAGGTGGAGGGCGAAGTTAGAGACAACCGCTTGCTCTTAGCCCTCCTCGGGTTAGGCATGGACGGAGGGGTGCGCCATAAAAGCGGAAAGAGTACGTTGGTTGGTGCTGGAAAAACGTTTGGGGGGAGAATCCTCCGCTCCGGGCGGGGGGCTGGGGGGCATGCGTACATCAGAAACGCCACAGTCCCACATCCCCTGGCAGTTGACGATGGGGAAAGGAAAGGGGGGCTGGGCTGGCCGCAGCACTTCCTGTTTCATTACCAGCCATTTGGCCAAACGCATGGGGCATCGTAAGCAGTGAAATGTGCAGCCCAGGGGCTACCTGATGCGGAGTCTGAGCCCCAGGCAACGCATGCAGATCCAGAACGGCCTTCATGCTGAGCTCCTGCAGCCACGTAATGGCTCGGGTCAGATAGGGCAGCCCTCCATCAACGAAGCCATCTTCCTGCATTGCAGAGCGTACTTTGGGGTTTGCAGGCACACACGGGGGGGGGGGGTTGCCACGGGACAATGGCGACGGGGATAACTTCGGAAGGGGAAATTCTATTGCCTTCGGCAAGGCACCTCGAAGAGGGGAGAGGGGCCAAAACATGCTTTACATAGGATATTTGATCATTTTGGATGGTCAAAGTATGGAAAAAATCAATTTCAGAAAATTCCATTTTTGAGCTGCCGAGGCCTGAAAACTGCATCAGCAGGTTGTGTGCCCTACACCCCTTGGTACCCCCCCCCCCCCACACCCAAATAGGGTGAAAAACACACAAAGAGTGTCTAAAACATGCTTTACATAGCATATTTCATCATTGTAAGTGGTCACAATATCAAAAAAAATTTTGCAAAAATTTTCCATTTTTGACCTGTAGAGGCTGGAAAACTGCTTAAGCAGTTTGTGCACACCCCAAATGCCATTGAACCACCTACAAACAGCAATTTGAAGCTTTTGGGGGGCCCATGGTTCGGGCTAGATGGGCCCAGTGGCCAC
Source organism: Eutreptiella sp. 'Long Island Sound 2002' (assembly GCA_964036045.1). NCBI lineage: Eukaryota > Euglenozoa > Euglenophyceae > Eutreptiales > Eutreptiaceae > Eutreptiella > Eutreptiella sp. 'Long Island Sound 2002'. The sequence goes on along the minus strand of OZ038394.1, from coordinate 31,580,059 downwards.
TACGTGGGCCCCCATGGGTGCTCAAGCACCCGCATTGTCACCAAATGATCACCCAAACCCATCCTAGGGGCAGCAGAAGGGTTTCGGAAAAAGTGGAAATGTGAAAAACTTTCAAGTGTCACTAAACAGCCTACGCAACAGCAATTTTGGGGCTTTCGGAGGGCCCATGGCACGGGCTACATAGGCCTAGCAGCCACTACGTGGGTCCCCATGGGTGCTCAAGTACCCGTATTGTCACCAAATGATCACCCAAACCAATCCTAGGGGCAACGGAAGGTAGTCATGAAAAATCGAATTTCAAAAAACCTTCACGTGCCACTAAACAGCCTATCCAGCGTGAAAAACGGCTAAGTCCTCATTGGCGAGGGGCCATATAGGGGGGGGTGCCTGGGGGTACCTGGAGTTGGGACCCGGGACCCCCGCCATGGGTTAGAGGGTCCATATACAAGAAAAAAGTTCTTCAGGACCCAGGTCCAAATACACACACAGCGGCCACAATACACAAAGAAGTTTTGCCCCCCCCCCACCCCCCCCCACCCCCCCCCCTCAAAAAAGGGTACCCCGGTGCGGGGGGTTACGGGGGTCAAAATCCAAAAAATCATTGGGGGATCATTTTTGGTCCTAAAATGATGATTTTACAGGGGGTTAGACGTTAGAAACCATACATTGGGGTATGCTACGCGAACGACCCCAAAAAAGGGGGGTATACGACGCTCGCGCCTGCGCTTGATCTAACAACCTCTCTTCGAGGTGATTTTGGCCACCTCCATCAATCCTGAGGCGTGGTGTTCTTTCCTGGTGGGCCCCGGATGGTTCCTGATATTACCCGGCAGGCTCTGGATGGTTGCTGTTATTTCCTGGTGCCTTCGGATGCACCTGCATCTGAATTCGCAATGAAATTCACACGCCGCCAAAACTTCGCGGGGGGGTGGGGTTGCCACTTTTCTTAACGGCGAAATTTTCCCTTGAAAATTCTCTCCTCCCGCAATGAAAATTCTCTCCTCCCGCAACCCCCCCCCCCCACTGTACGGGAAAGCCATGTGTTTCACAGAGTGTCCAGGCCACACCCCACTCCTGCAGCATACCTCATTCACGGCACCCGTCGTGAACGACCGCACGCGAAAATTCGGGTCAGAAGTTTCTTGGCGACCCTTAGAAATTGGGGTGGGGTTGGCGCTGAAGTGGGCAGAGATGTGACGGGAGGTGGTGGGCTGCGTGGGATGGGTTGGGTATGCCAGGGGTGGGGGGGAAGTTGGCTTGTGCGGGTGGGTGGGGGCGGGGCGGGGGGGGGGGGGGGGTTCGAGCCCCTTTCCCGGACCCTTTCCCCCCCCCTTCTCGGGTTCCGTGACGGGGGCTGACAGGAACTCCGGACAGGCCAAGGGAGTGTCCTGAGGTACCCCAACAAAAACCCAAAATGATCCCCACGATGCGCTGGTCATTTCTGAGGTATGTGTCATGGGGGAAATAGTTTTGGGCTGTTTCACGGCGCAGGTGGTGAGTCATCATTAGAGCTTTTAGAGTAGCCTCTTTGGACTGGCCTGTCACAAGAGCCCCTTTCCCAGACCCCCCTCCCCGGCTCGAGCGAACCACCCCCCCCCCCCCCCCCTGGCGCGCAAGCCAATTTTCCACCGGCCCAGCGGAAATGAGGGCTTCCTGCTCTCCAAAGTGGCTCTACCTGGGGGCACAAGACCCTGAGAGGCAGGGGGTCTCTGAATACCTGTCGCCAGTCCAGAAGCCAGTAGCCCACAGGGATGCGTACATGAGTGATTCCGAAATCGTGCATCTGCTCCAGGTCATCTCGAGTTAAGAACGTGTCCCAATGCCTCTGAAGCAGATGGACACAGGCATGATGCGGGGATGGGCAGATGAAGGCTTTTGGGTTGCAAATTGGGTGACCCAATACAGCAGGGGTTATGTGGCAATAATCTCCTCTCCGCTTGGGGACCACAACATAATGATGTTCATGGTTTTGTCATGTATGGATGGGGCACAACTCTAAGTAATTTTGGCATTGGCACATTGTGCATAGCGCGTGCATATACAGACAGCCCTATGGACCTTGGCCTCGTGTCCCAGATTGTGTATGGACAGATCAGGATGCCTCCGAAAAAGATGACGAGAGGATGACGGTACTATGTGCCAATGGTATGGCTTACCTTGCCAATGATAAATGTGAATGTCGCATTTGCCATTTGATTATGTCCTAGGCATGCCCATTCATAGTTGTACTGTGGAGCTGTAATGTTTCACCATATCCAGCTCTTCCCACCTTGGGGACCCTGATGCAATAGAATGAATGGTACCCTCACCTCCCACCAACAGTCATACTGTGATGCACATGGGCGGTGCATAGCAATCATTTGCTCGTTTGTGGCATTGAGGTTTGAGTTGCATCTGTTACCGTGCAAATCCTGATTATTTACAAAGAGAATTATCTCCGACCACAAGGTTTTGTTTGTCGCGAAAAAAAACGCAAAAAAATATCAATTTTCAGCTGCATGCCCTTCGCAAAGATGACATCCGCAATAAAAAATTGCAAAAAAAGGTAAAGGTTTTGTCCCCGCCCCTCCTTCTAACTTGAGCACACTTGTGCTGCGTGGTGCATCCATTTTGTTCGTTGCCTCCCTTGCTTCACCTTAGACACTTCAAATAAGATGCCCATCAAGTCCACCCAAGAGTGTGAGATAGGGCTTGTCAAGCCAGGGCTTAGCCAAAAGCCGTTGGTGGTTCCTTTCATTAGGATCCGTGGTAAGTTAGGATGCAAGGAACTGTGATGCCCCTGCTAGTAGGCCTGAATCATCCAAAACACTTGCTTGTTGGCGCTTGTCTGTGCTAAGGACTGCAATCCCAGAGCCCAACTGATCCACATTTGTATGCCTGTACAGGGATGGAGTGCAATTCCACAGTCCAAGGTACCCCAGGTCCTTTTCAGTGGCACCAGAATGAATGAACCATAATCCCCCAAATAAATAAAATTGGACTCAGTCAACCAAAAAGAGCTCCGCAAAACTGAATTAGGCAGGAAAAAATCACAAAAAAAAATTTCCCGATTCTGGGTGTTGTGGCAAAAATTTTGCATGCTTAAAATTCAAAACACCCAATGCGAAAATTAGGATTCCTGCTACACATTTGAGTTGCACATCTGCACGTTTGCATTTCACACATACTTGCATCCAAATGCACATGCAGTACTACCCTACATTCTATGGAGATGTGTGGGCCCTTGTGTGTGGGTCATGTCTGCCGTGGCGAACATGGCTGTCTGGCGGTCCTGCTGGGGGTACATATCTCAAAAGTTGTGGGTGATGCAAGTGCTTCCCATTGGCTGGCATCTCCAAGAGTGGAGAGGGGTGACGTGGCTCCATAACCCCTGCCATGGGGGAGTATCTGCACTGTGCGCCTCGCAACACGCGCCGCCCTCACAGCGCACACTACTTTTACGGCAGGTGTATGTGGAAAGGGCTGGCTTTTACCCCCTCACAAAATGCCCCCCTAAGGAGAGCAAACCCTTGGGTACAAGACCTGTGTAAACATTCCTCCGTCTTGCCCCATCCGACGCCTCCCAACGCGAAAAAACATAAAATGGCCCCTTGGGAGCAACCACCTCCCTAAGTGGGGTCTCCCTGCGGGATTGTTGATTTTCCCTGCCCTTGTCCTAATAGCAGAGGGAAATTACAGCTCTTCCGGTCTCGCCACCAGTCAATCTACAGCTGCTTGGTTGGGCCATACGGCTAAATCTCCGCGCCGCATCAGGTGCTCCCCCCGTACCAGGAACTCAAAGCGGAGGTGAGACAAATGATGACACACTCCCCGCCGTACCTCCAAAGCAGAGAGGAGACCAACGGCTACATGACTCCAGCCGCATCGGGGTCTCCACAATTGGAGAGCATTCACATGGCTACCCGACCTCACTCTGTCAGGGTCTACCAAAAAAAAAAAACTGGTGAGGGGACAAATCGCAACAGAACCCTTGCCATTTTGGGGACAAATGACAATAGAACCACTACATTAAATGGAGAAGAATGACGTTGCTACACACAAAATTTGTATCTTATGTTCACAAAAGCTTGAAAATAGGGTTCCACTACTTGTGGTGGTCTAGACTTTGCCCGGGGGGGGGGGGGGGGATTGCGGTCGGGGGGGGGGGGGTGGTCGAAGCCAATTGCGAAAAATTGCGGGAAAATTGCGGGAAATTTGTGGAAAATTGCGGGAAAATTGCGGAAAATTGCGGGAAAATTGCGACATTGTCAGCAACCCTCCGTAACCCTCAAGGTGCAACAGTTCTGGACAGGTGGCTCAGATTTTTTTCAGTCATACAAAAGGTCCATGGGCAGCACAATTACAGGAGGCGCCCCTCAATATCACCATGGAATTGAAGCATGAACCGAGGCGGCGGATGTTGTCATCTTCAAGCATGGGCAAAAAGGAGTCTCATTGTTCTGCAAAATTGTGTACACCAGTATGGTTCAGCATTGATAGCAAGGGTCACCTGCAGGCACGTAAGAAGGGCAAAGCAGAAAAATTGCGGAAAAAATGCGGGAAATTGCGATAAATTGCAGAAAATTGCGGAAATTGCGAAAACTTGCGAAATTGCGGAAAATTGCGGAAAATTGCGGACCTCAATCCCCCCCCCCTGACTTTGCGACGTGTGTGCACCACATGCATAGCCAGTCCCCTTGTACCCTGGGACTGGTGCATGAGGGGGGATCAATGGTCGGTACTGATTGACTGAATGTCCCACCTGCAGCCCTTAGTTCAAATGCGCGATTGTGATCACAGTACAAAGCCGTGTCCCCTTCTTGGTTGAGGTACTCCACTATTCTATGTACACAGATACAGCGCATTAGATCACTGTCACCATGCGACCCTGTATGGTAAGTACGAGTCAGTCTGTCATGTAACCGATCGCAACACGATCCGTAGCGTCGCCAGGGCAGACCCCCGCTTTGTGTTGCCACACGCTCACTACCCTGGCTGCAAAGCATGGCACTCCTTTGGCCTGACCCGGGTTGTGGCTGGTTAGTTTTATTCCGAGTAAACACACAAATGCAGAGCCGTTGTGAGGGGAGGTAATGCTGCAATATGGTGGTGCATGATCCAGGGGGGGGGGGGGGGTGCAGTTTTGTGGGTGAGAGTGAAGTGTCCATCTTACCGCTGATTGTTGCAGCATCACTGGCCCCACTGTGTCCATGAGGGAGCCAGCAGAGGCTTCGCGTGCATCCACTTGCTCGCCTGAACGCACCAGTGTACATGCTCCGAGTGGACATCGGCCAGACACCTTCGCAACCGCCAGAATGAGACACACGCAAAGAGCACACCTTCATGAAGGCCGTGGCATTGGGGTGCATGTTACCGCCCATTTTCTGCACCAATGCGTGCTCATCGGGGGGGTTGACATCCTTGAAGTACTGCGGAAATATCCAGTCCTCCATGAGCAGCCAGCCTCCAAGGTTCACTCCCACAAATGGTGCCCCTGAGGTGCACGGCACCAACACAAGTAGCACCTGCCATATCAACAGTTTGCACAGCAGGCGATAAGGTGCTCCCATGTTGCGTGAAGACACAGGGCAGTCAATGATGGAGGTGGCTGGCCATGATCCCACTCTGTGCAAGCACAATGGGTTGGGTGTGAAGGGTTGATGAGAAGTGTGACCAGGGCTCAGGGCAGCCAGTCCATCTGCAAGCCACCACTTTTCGTTTGCAGGTTTGCACTTGGGTCCTGGTGTTGAAGCTGTTCATGCAACAGCAATAGAGGGTGTGTTCGAAGGGGTTCTTTGACCTACTGGCATGTTCTGGGCCAATGCTCTCCATTTGCATTCACTATCTACTTTATCACGTGACTTTGCCAACAGTGCATTCAGCTCGGGCAAGCGATTGGACTCCAACATGACCAAGGCCAAAACGGGTTCATCATGGTTCAAAAATGTGTCAACAATCACTGCAGCCAACATTTAAATCCCCTGTTGAGCCTGTTTGACTGAATTCATGTGCCAAAATGTTGCACAATGCTTTGAACGCAGGTCATTGTGAAACCAACATCACGCCAAAAATGAATTAAAGAACGTGGGTTTTACCACTACTCCAATCGCGGCTTCCCAGGGCTTTCCCTGACTGCATTACACAACCATCTACAAAATTACCGTGAGCCAGCATTGCACCGACTTCGTGGTTGGCCTCATATTGTGCAACTGCCATCGGTTACCAAAAGCTCCTGCCAAATCCTGCTGGTTACCCTCCAACACCCTAGAAGCTTTACTTTAATAGGGCTACTGTGGTACACTTATTCGAAAAACCAAACACCGCAGTCCAACTGAACAGACAACCCCCAGACACTCTCTCTTGCAACATGTTGCGGCTGGGCTATGCTAGTTGGACCATGGATATGGCAAACAACAAACCAATTTTTCGCGATTTTAGCCATGGATGTTAATTGCATTGACATGTGACCGGTTGGTGCTGTTGTCAGGCTCAAACGCTCAGAGTGTTGCTTGACAAGATGCAGCCTCCTGCTGAGTATCGAAGGATCATGCATCCAATTCTTCTGATTCTGATTTGCCACCTACTCCACCCTCCTGTTGATCCTCATTCAGCACGCAGGGCAGTTTTAGGGTCATGAGATGGTGACAGTGACACATGTACCAAATATGCTTCTCTTGAAATGTTCATTTGGTTAGGGGTATTGCTACATCTCTGTGACCTCGCACGCACTTTTCCCAACCACTCCCGCCCATCAAATTTTCCAAGCACTTTTTCCAAGCTGCGGACGCCTTTAGTTTTCCAAGCGGTGTGCTGCGCCAAATGTCTGAGAACTTTTTTTTTTGGCCCATGCAACTTTCCGGCCCTCGCTTAGAATTGCACCTTGTGTTTTGTAACCAATACTCAAAAAACTTCTCACGGATTGTCAAGGTACCAAAATATTTCATGCCGAGGAGATTTGCGACATGTAATAGTGAGGGGGGTTGTTTGCCCGGCGTGAAATGCAACAAAACAGGCACAAACTGGTGCAACTCATCAGAGCCGCCAAACCCGATGTTCCTCACCAAACCCCAATGCCACAACTGACCAAACAAATGCTCCATGCGTGCCCTATACCACCCAAGCACATCATTGTACCAATGTTGCCGAGGCATCAAAGTTCCATTCTTTCTTCCAATGAAAGTAAAGGCAGGGGCCGGTACATATCCCCAACTAGAAAGGGGCCAATCCATTTCCCAAATTGGAAAGGGGCCAATCCATATCCCCAACCGGAAGGGGCCATGCAAAAGGCGTGGATTGGGGCTCCGTATCAAAAGTGGCCCAAAAAGATGCGTGGTGTGTGCCCATTCGGCACGCTGACACCCCCCTGCTGGGGATGAGAAATTCTGAGGCATGGTCAACGTCAGGATCAGAGTTAGGGTGCAACAGTGCGCCAATTTGTAACACCAACTCAAGGCTCTCAAACTGCAGAGCACTTTAAGTGATCTCAAAAAAAATGCTTTGCACTGGTTAGCCCATGACTAAGATGGCGCCTCATCTGCTCACAGAGGTTCTTCTCACCAAAACCAATTTTGATGTAGGCAATGTTGCAAACAGGTGAGAAAATGTGCACAGCACCACATCACTTCCGGGGTACTTGCACGCAGTGCACCTCCATTTAAGTGCTTCAAATGTGTACACTGTTTTAAGGCTTCTGTATGAACACATCTCTAGTAGCCTCTTCTTTAAATTCAATTCCAAGTTTCTCATTTATAGGGATGAGACATCAATGCATAATATGACAAGGCTAGTGCCTTTGAGCAACTGTGTGATGAGCCACCTATCGGTGTCCAAGAAGAACTCAACTATGCCCAAAGGGCAATAGCCTCGGAGGAAGGAGGCTACGCTTCTCCTTAGGACGAGTTGTTCAGGTTCGATGTTGTCTACAATTTCGTGCACCAACATTATTCTGTCTTCCTTGTGCTTAGTCTATTATTATTATCATTATCATAGTCGCTTTCTGTGACCCAAGACCCAATGTGGTGTCTGATTTAGGCAGTCTGGTAGGTGTGTTTTGTGTGTTGGGGTCAAAGGTGCAGCCTTTGATGACTGTGTGATGTGTAGGGGCTTTGTGCAGAAAACCGGGTTCGGAGGAGGAGGGACTAGTGCATGCTACATGGCTCCCCATTGGTTTATAAGCACTCACATTGTCATCGAATGATCACGTAACAACAGCCCAACGGTCCCCAGGAGGTGTGGGAGGTTTGTGAAAAATCGTGATTTTTCAGCCACACCATGCCCGGGCCCCACCGGGGACCTCATCTTGGACACCCAGAGATCGCACATGTCATTGGTTAGGAGGTCCACACAAAAGAAAAAAAGTCCTGTGAGACCTGAGTTAGGATCGACGCACAGTGGCCGCTACAAGCCAACCCAGTTTCGCCCTTTGCAGTGCAAGAAAACCCAAAACAGTGCTTTTGGGGGCCAATAAACACCACTAAGAGGGAGTAGGTGCTACATAGGTCCCCATGGCGTTATACGCACTCCCATTGTCACCAAATGATGACCCAACGACGGCGTAGCCGTCCCTTGAAGCCATCAAGGATCGCTGCAAGGTGGAGGGGGGGGATGAAAAACCCATTGGGGGATGTGTTTGCCAAGCAAAATAATGATTTCACAAGGGATTAAACCAACAAGTCAACTCCTTGGGGTAGGGTATACGAGTATGCCCAAAAGGGGGGGGAAATCTCATGGGGGATGTGTTTATTGGACCAAATAAAGATTTTACAATAGGTTACACCAACAATTAAACCCTTTGGGGTGGGGTACGCGAATAGGCCCGAAAAAAAGGGGGGGGGTATGTGGTGCTTTCCCATTTATGCGGGTCTTCATAGGTTTGATCAAACCACCTCTGAGGGGGCAATTTTGCCCACAAGGGTGCTAACGGGCCCAAAACGGCACTTTCAGAGCCACTAAGGCCTAGCTGGTGCCACATGGCTCCCCATGGCATTACACATACTCTCAATGTCACCAAATGATCACGCGACAACAGCCCAAGGGTTTCCGGGGGTCGTTGAGGGTCACCCCAAAATCGCGATTTTCCGCCAAATCCATGCCGGCCTGAAAACGTCCATGTGCTCACCAGTGGGGCCCCATAGGGGGGCTGATAGCACACAGGACCTCAGTCATTGGCTAGGAGGTCCATGTAGAAGCAAAACGTTGAACGGGACAATGGTCCAAATCGATGCACAGTGGCAGCTGCAGGCCAACCAAGTTTTGAGCCCACCCCACCCACCCACCTGCCCGCCCATGCCCCACTAACCAGGGCAACCCGATGCCCAAGAACGGGGGGTAGAGGAGTCAAAATCGAAAAAATTAATAGGGGGACAATTTTGTCTCCCAAAATGATGACTTTACAACTGGTTGGGCATCCGATATCACCCATTGGGGTATGCTGACCCAAAAAGAGGGCGGGGGGGGGGGGGTATTCGGCACCTGTGCCTGCGCTTGATCCAACAAACCTCTCTTCGGGGTGGTTTGTGGTGGTCAAAGAGTGGCTACGCCGAGGGGATTGGCCCAAAAAGATGCCCGGCGCGCGCCCAGCACGCTCACGCTCTGCCCCTGTCGCTTTTCACGCATACCGCACATACCCCCCCCCCTTGTATAAGCTACGCCAAAGTCCCAAATTAATACGGTCCCTACGCCTACTGTAGCCTAGACAAGGACGTAGCTTGCGGGCGGCACATATGACTACCTACACCGGGCGCCCAGGTTCAAAGAGAGAGGATTGCATGGTGAGCTGGTGCAAGCAAGGGGAATATAATGCACAAGGATACCAAAAATCAGAGCTATGTGGGTTTAAGTGGGCAAACACTCACAACAAATGTGTCCATGACTCTATGTGACTCGCAAATTCGTCACGAAACCCATGTCTTATGTGGCTGAACTATGTTTGGTACCGAATTAAAATTAGGTCCCAAATTAATACGGTCCCTACGCCTACTGTAGCTTGGACAAGGGCGTCGCTTATACAAGGGGGGGGGGGGGTACCGCACATCCAGCAATATGAAGACTTGGGGGTGCGTCCAGGTATTGGACGAACCGTGCTGAGACAAAGTGTGCGTTCAGAGAGGCGGGGGGGGGGGGGGCATTGCACAAAGTTGTGTGGCAGGGGGACACGTGGTTGCTGCATGAAGGTAAGGGTTGACCCTTCACCCTGGCCACAAGCACAGTGCATCAAGGCTTGACTTTCGGGATCAGCGAGGGTCCCGGCCCTCAGAGAGTCGCAGCGAGAACAGGGTCAGACACATGGCATTCAACTTGTAGTCCTTTCATAAACAAAGATATAAGTGAAAGCGGTGTTAAATATCGGATGCTCCAAAGTCATGGGCAAGTTCAGGTTGCGATGCTCAGAGGCATGTGAAAGTGGGGCCATTGCGTGTGCAGTGCCTTTGTTGGTCAGGGGTGCGCCAGCATTGCATGTCTGAGGGGTGCGCTGCTCAGGCAGAGAGGCAATGAGGGGGGGTAAGTACCCCGCTGTGGGATGCCGATGTTGATGCTACCCTTTGCCCTGCAAGGCTGAAGGCTGCAAAGCAACAAAATCAAGCTCTGCAATGACATTGTCATAGGCGCCTTTCACCCCGCCCCCCAGCTTTAACGGCATTTGTAACTGACAACAACCGCCCCCAACCGCTTTGGCAACTTTTTCCAACCGCCTGTCCAACCGCTTCTGGGACTGCGTCAGCGGCTAGCCCCTTCTAACGCGGCCCTGGGCTCGGGATTGGCGGCGGCTGTGGGGGCCCACAGAAGTACACGGGAGACACTTTGTTGTCCAGGGGGCCGCTGCTGCAGCATGACTGACAGCCGACTCCACTTCCCTCTGCGGAGAGTGTGCGGTGACCGGTCCTGACGGGGGCCCATGGAAGTATCAGAAGGGGGGGCGGGGGGGCGGGGGGGTCTGGGACCCAAGATTTTGTGTACCAAAAATGGCCCGATCAGATTTTCCCGATTTGTAAATCTCGTTTCTTCCCACGATGGTCCCTTTGGCCGGGGGGGAGGGGGGTCCAGAGGGGGCTAACCCCCCTCCTCCTGCGGTGTACAGCCATTCCAATACTCCCCTGTGCCCCCCCCCCCTCTGCACTGGCCGGGCGCCCTCACAATGCGGATGCAGATTGGCCTCAGAACCTCAGAACCGCAACGTGACTCAACGGACCCAGAGCGGCCACGGCAGCACTGGGCCGCCGCGCGCGCTCGTGGCGGCTGCGCCCGGGTTGTGTCACAGATGCGCGCCATGAGGACGGCTGGACTCGGCCATGGAGCACGGGGGACGCGGTGCAGTGAGGCGAGGTCACGGGGTAATCAACAGCGCGGAGGGGGGGTGACGGCCGCCGGGCACCGGCCAACTGGCGTCGGCTGACCGTTGGCGGTCGGTTTGCGAGCGACCGCCGAACCTCCGCTCTGCCGCCCAAAGCCTCAGGCGGGGCCTTCGTGAACAAGAAGAACAAGGAGACAGCCACACTTGGCACTAGCGTCCCGCAGGTCAGACGTGATCACGTGGGGCTGGATCCTACCGAGTTATGCATTGGATGCAGCTGGTTCCTACTGAATGCCGAGTGCAACAGTCGCAGCGCAGTGCTGAGCGGCACACGGGACTGGGCTGATTCCTAAACTTCGTTTCCCCCGCTGGACTCTATTGGCGTGTCCGGAGACAACTCGGCAACTTGGCGACCCATTGGACCCGAGAGGAGCGTCCGGGAGGCTACGCCCCGTGGCCCGGCACCGCGCCGGTCTGGGCAAACGAGAGTTCCTGAATCGACGTAGTGAGGGCGTGGGTGGGGGCGTGGGCCGCGCACATCCGATCCCTCATGGGCTTGCCCCAACCCCCCCCCCCCCCCGCCCGCGTGGTGGCGTCCCCCCACCCCCCCCTCCCGCCCCCGGGCCCGGCGCCACAACACCCCTTTCCCTGGGGAGGGGGGGGGGGGGGACAAGTGGCCGCCCAGCCCAAACCCCCGGAGGCGCTGCGGTGGGACGTCCGGAGGAGGGCTCGGCGGTCGAGTTGCACGGCGTCGCCACCGAAAGCTACGATTTGTGGGCAGCGGACTGCGCGTGCGACCCAAGCGCCCGGGGCCTTCGAAGGTGGGCAAAGGGCACGGTCCGCACGCGCCCGGCGGAAAGTCGGGCGGGCTGGCCTCGTCTCTGCCGAGCGCTCCCGAGCCGAGGCCCTCGCGAGGCACCGGGTGGCCGTGGCGGCGGAGGGCCAGGCCGGTCCCGCGTCGGAGCAAAGAAAACAGAAATGGGGCAGTACGCCCGCCGACAACAAAACCCGCCACCGGCCACGGGTGCACCGACAACCCCCGACGGTTGCCGGCCGATTGCCATCAGTCGGCCCTGAACTTGCCGGTCGGCAGTCCGCCGCACGGCATTGGTCCCCCGCCAACCGCCGCCGGGGGTGCCCAACCGCCATCAGTCAACCACCAACCGCGGCGACCCTCCGGGGCGGTGACCACTGCTGGAAAAAGGGGATGGGGCGGTGTCGTCTCAGGACCTCAGGCCCCTCTCCACGTGGAATACCCAAGTCCCTTGTCGGCGTGCCCGTCCAGTTCGGGGCCCACGTCTCACAAAGGGGATTTCTTAGTGCTACCGGGGGCAGAGGGGGGGGGGGGCTATCCCGCCCCCCCCCCCTATCAGAAGCAGTTTTCTTCGGGGGAAAATGAAATTTATTAAAGGGGCTGGGACTTGAAGGCCGATTCTACGTGCAGAAAATGTTTTGTGGCCTCAGCGCCCCCCCCCCCCACCACCACCACCGCTTTATGCCTCTGCTCAGTCGACTGCCCACGGGCATCTTCATGTCTCATTCTTGTGACAGGACGGTACCTATGGTCTTGTAGGCCACTGACAAGCCAATTTTCTTTCTGCGCTTTTGTGCTGCCTGCGCCTTGTGTACCCGCGCAATAGCCCAGAGTTCCTTTGGGGGGGTTCCCAACCACCGCTGTGCAGACCCCCCCCCCCACCTTCGGTATAGTATCAACCGGCCACTAAGCAATAGCCTGGTCTCGCATTCATTTCCAGCAGACATTTGAGTGCACACCGCTATACATATCGTGGGGTCAGGCCTGGCAGTAAGCAACACCCCCGCGGGAAGCCCAGTGGCAGCCACCGGCAGCAGCCCAGTGCTGGTGCGGCAGTGCACGGGAGGGGGCGACGTCTGTGACTTCGCTGGCACTTACACGCGGAAACTGATGCCGTTGCCACGGACCCTTGCACCACAGCGAAGCATCTTCGGGGGCCAGTCCCCCGAGAACGCCCCCTCCTGCTCTGCACAGGACGTCAATTGCCTTTGGCAAGCGCTGGTCTTGTCCCCAAACCGCTCCGGCAACGGCGGGGGGATTGCGAGGCCAGTGCATTGCCTTGTCATCGAGGAGCGCAAGCGACTTGTGGTACACTCACCGACCCGGTGGTTTACGTCGAGGGGAAGGGGGGGTTTGGCACAAGGCGAGGGGAAGGGGGGGGAAGGGGCAAGTCTGAGCGTGCACCACTTGAAGTGGTGCTCCGAGGGCACTCCGCCACTTGCCTGAGACAAAGTGGTGAGACATGTTGTGAGATGAATGGGGGGGGGGGATCCGTTTCGAGCAGATGGACGCATCTGCCGAAGCTCAAGCCACGAGAACGGGGTCTGCAACGGATTTGCGGTGGCTAGGGCGGAGGGCTGCTCAGCATTGCGTTGAGAGTGGATCTGCTGCCTGAGCAGGGTGAGGGCCTGGCACTGCTGTCCCAATGCGGGTGGGAGAGGCTTGCGGGAGACGTGTTGGAGCGGGATGGTAAGGCAAGGTAAGGTACTTGGGCGTGGTCCAAGCTCCAGCGTAAGGTTCCCCTCCTTATCCCTCGCGGCATCCCCTCCGGCTCGCGCGGCCACGGACACTCTAGCGTCTTAGGTACTGCGTTCCTGCTTGTAGCTCCAGCGGGATTCGAACCAAGCACCTCTAGTTCAGGCGTCGCGTGCATGACGGCTGAACCACGCGACCTTGTTTGTTGGAGCAGGATGCTGCGAGGGTTATAACAGGTTGGAAAAGGTTGCAGAGCGGATGCCCAGCCGAGGTCAAGGGGTGGGCGGGGAATCAATGCTCAGAGGTGTCGTGTGAAATGAGGGTGACATTGCACTCGGGATATATAGTGGCTGCATGCCCGGACCCTAGAGCGGCGGTTCCGATGTCGCAAGAGACGGTTGTGAGAATACGACACGACCCCGAACCATTGTTGCCCGTGGCCGGGTTCATGCAGGCGTGCATTGGGGGGGGTACTCCGGGTGTTAGGGCAAATGAGGGGGTGGACAAGGGTGAAAGTTGTATGAATTCGTATGAATTCGCACAAAATTCACACGAATTTCGTGGACCGGGGGAGACCAAAATCAGGCGGCGTCGTCACCGCACACCACGGCCCTCACCCGTTGCTCGGCTTCCGTGAGATCCGCAGGTGGTGTATGTAACTTGGGGTCGCGCTGGGGGTTCAGGCTGTGGTTGATCGCAGGGTGACCCCGTGACGCCTTCTTTGACAAATGTGCGATTCAGACCGGCCTTGCGCTATTCACAGGGGGAGGGTCGGCCGCGGTGCTCGCTATTTCAAAGCCTATCAGACCTGCGGATGGCCGTAAAACGCGACTCTATGACAATGGGGGCCCTCCTCAATGGGCGCCGAGAGGCTCGTCAGGCGCACTGACTGGCGGCGCCTTCGCATTGTGATACCCGTTCTTCTGGGTCGCCAGCGGCACGGTCTTGCCTCTGCTCTCCACAGCGCCGGTCTTGTTGTTGTTGTTGTTGTTGTTGTTCACAATCCGCACAGGCCCACGGAACAGCCTCCGCCGTATCTTCTTCGACGCCAGCACATACTCTTCGCAGGTGTCATCGTTCTGGCGGCCGTCGCAGTAGTCCATCATCTGCCCGGCCATGGACCCCCTGGCCGCAGCGGAGGCGTGGCGGATGTCCACAACTCACGCAACGCAACAACGCGGGGGGTCGCACGCCACCCCCAATGGACCCCCCCCCCACCCAATCTTAAAATATTGGGCCAAACTTTCCTCCGGGCCTTCGGCCGATCAAAAATTGGTTTAGACCAAAAATTCTCTTCGGAGTCTCTAAAACTCAGCACCGCGGGGGGGGGGGGGGGGAGCACTGCTTGAGCAGGCAGCCCACCTCTCACAGGTTTTTGGCACCCACCCTCTGCACCCCCAGCGCAATGGGTGGGCAACCAACCCCTATTCACAGGTGGAGCACCCCCTCCTCAAAAGGCGAACACGGGCGTACACCCAGAAGCACCAGCCAGCATGCTCACTAAGCCTTTATGGCACACACACGGTCAACGCGACAAACAGGGCACTGGTCAAGGCGGCCTGAATGGACTAGATCTCGTCAGGTGCAGCGTCAAAACAAGAGCATGTTCAAACACGGCACTGGGCGCCTTTCTGCAGTGCAAAGGACAGACAAAGAGGTGAACATCCGGTATCCCACCAGTTCTCCGGTACAGCCTCTGGCAGCGTCGCTGAACCAGAGGCCTGCAGGCCAAGACAGAAGGCATGGGCTGCATATCAGGGCCTGGAAAACAGGGGAAAGCCAGGACGTCCCTTCCCTGCCCTCAGCACTGCCTGAGGTTACACGCGGGGAGGGGTCTCCCTCAAAACATCAGGCTCGGGTACGGACCTTCCCCCGCTGCGGGATACGAGAGTTGAATGCTACACTGCTAAAGCAAGCAGACGATTGCAATACAACAAAGTCAGAACAAAAAGCTCTTCAGTGACATTGCCATAGGCGCCTTTCGCTGTGAAACAGGAAATACCCCGAGGTACAGTGCATATGGGGGCTCATTCAGGTAACACGCACAAAGCTATTCCTACTGAAATGCCGGACACAAAGTTCGAACTACACCAGACCAAATATTAATGCACCCCCCTCCCCGTGTCCCCGCAGGTACCCGCACGCGTGACAAACCAGCAACACTATCTCCGTTCGTATCATGGGAAAGGGATATTAACTGACATGCACAGAAACGCCCCGTAACCGGGACGCTACACACACACAGTCACCAGGGAGACCATCATGTCAACTGCCAGAGGCACGGAAAATCTGTGTCCCAGACGCCTGTGATACCTTGAACCGCAAGGTCTGGAGCCAGGCACCAACTACTCTACAGGCCCCCCCACCAACATGCGTGACTCTTCAGCCGTGCTGCCACTGGCATGGCACGCACGCACGCACGCACGCACGCACACGCACGCACACACACACACACACATATTTTAGTGGGGGGGGGGGGGGGGTTAAGCCTGAGATGACGAAATGACGATTACGAAATTGCCCCCATGCGTTTTCTGTGGTTTCCAGCGTCTCCCCCCGGGCGCCCTCAATGGACATTCGCAATGGCGGCCTGCCTGCCATGTCAATGGCCACTCAGAAGCAAGAATCGTGGTCTGGGCCATTGACATGGCAGGGCTGGATATAATAGTGATGCAATTTATGGAGAAGGGGGGGGGGGGAGGCTGGACCGCTTCATGCGTCCGGGTGTACGCACGTGTTCGCCTTTTGGGGAGGGAATCCTCCACCCGTGGATGGGGTGGGTTGGATGCCCACCCACTGGTTGGAGGTGGAGAGAGCGGGCTCACAAAGAGGGCAAGAGGTGGGCAGCCCGCTCGGCTCCCCTAGAGCAACCACTTGTACTGGGTGAGGGGTTGTTGGGGGGGGGGGGGGGGGCAGGGGGCTGCCATTAAGGCTGAACGTGTATGGTGCTTGGACTTCCGGGTGTACGTACATGTTTACCTTTTGGGGGGGAGGCTGGGTCGGCAGGGGGTACAGCGTCCCTGCGTGCCGGTGCCAGGCAGGAGAGACGGTGGCCACCCACTTGGCTTCACCCTTCTCCCTCCTGGCTCCAGTAGGCGCAATTGCAGGGCGTGTGGGGCAATGAAGGTGGGCACCTGACGCTCAAGAGGTCGGCATATTCAATGATGCCCAAGGCGTATGCTTTTGCGGCCGCCGTCAGGGTCGACCGGTAGTAGCTGACCTGGGGGTCCTTGAGCACAGGTTTGCTCTGGTTGACCGTTTGGATGAAGGCATGCGTGATCAGCCCCTGTTCCAGCATTTCCATTGCTGCTGCCTCGTCCCCTTGTCCATTGTCCCCAAAGAAAACCGCTTGACCCTGTCGAATCTGATGTGACATGTGTGAGAATCGCATTCGGATCCATCGCAAAAACATCACAAGCACATCATACATGTGCACACACACACAATTTGCGATGCACAGCACAAAGAGTTGTTGGCTGAGTGAAAAGTCCTCGTCAGTTGGTCATCAGACAAGACAAACAGAGCATGTCCGACGCCAATAGGCGCCTTTCTGCAGGTGCATGAAGAAGGAGATGTTCGGCTGCAGCCCACCTCAGCGTCAGCTGTGGAGACGGGACATGCTGCACTGCCTTGCCCAGCAGTGCCAGCTGTCTTGGAGTTAGGTAGGCCCTGCCCTGTCCTGTGTGCACACACACACACACACACACACAATTGAAGCGAGACGAACAGGCGTGACAAACAGAGCACTGCACTGGTCGCTAACGAATCTCGTCAGGCCGAATGGATCAGTAGAAGAAGGATTTGAAAAGCATGCGGCTAGGCGCCTTTCGAAAAAAATAGACACTTAGACACACATGTGCACACACACGCGGATGACGCAAAGCGACCAAAGCCCAGAACCAGCATGTGCACACACACACACACACACACAAACACACGATTGAAGCGAGACGAACAGGCGTGACAAACAGAGCACTGCACTGGTCGCTAACGAATCTCGTCAGGCCGAATGGATCAGTAGAAGAAGGATTTGAAAAGCATGCGGCTAGGCGCCTTTCGAAAAAAATAGACACTCAGACACACATGTGCACACACACGCGGATGACGCAAAGCGACCAAAGCCCAGAACCAGCATGTGCACACACACACACACACACACACACACACACACACACACACACAATTGAAGCGAGACGACCAGGCGTGACAAACAGAGCACTGCACTGGTCGCTAACGAATCTCGTAAGGCCGAATGGATCAGTAGAAGAAGGATTTGAAAAGCATGCGGCTAGGCGCCTTTCGAAAAAAATAGACACTTAGACACACATGTGCACACACACACACACACACACACTTTACAGATGTCACACACATGCTGCACACATGCCACATACCAGTCGCAGAGACCTGCACAACTGGACACTGCAACGGGTGTAAGTTGTGGGGGGGGGGGGGCGGATGGGGATACAACTGGGCCCAACCCCGATGACATGTTCAACCCACGTTGCAACCCTTGCACAGTGCAGTCGTCTGGTGCTCCTCAGTAAGTCCCTCTACCATGTCACCCTTCATGGGGGTGGGGTGCGCACGGCCTGCCTTGATGACCTTCATCGCCCACTGCGCAACACTTTGTGACGGGACGAGCGTCCAGTTTCGGGTCCCAGTTCGGATGGCCATCGGTCATAGGGCATACGCTGTCTGCCACCTTTGCCGAGTTCACCGCCGAACTTGTGATGGGACTGGGTCAGCACGCGCTTCAGATTCGAGTGCGCTGTGGCTAGGGGACCGGGACACAAGGATCATCAGCACCCGGAGCCCTCACACTCCTCTGTTCTGCAGGCCCCTGGACGCCGCATGAGGTCCTGCAGTGGAAAGCCACATCCGCTTGCTCACGACAGGGGCACTGGGGCCGCGCGCACCTCGGAGATGATTGTCCTGGGTACAGCCGAATTATCTCCCGCCTCCCACACAGACCCAAGGGCCCCTGCTTTCCAGTGCACTCCCGCCGGGTCGCCCTGACGGTGGCGCCGTGCGCACCCCCCAAACAGCGCCCTGACGTTGGTCAATTCACAGCCGCCACAAACCCACGCACTGGGCCCCAATGGGCCGCTACCAGCGTTGGAGCGGCGCGACGCCTCACCGGCGTCCCTGTGTGGCCGTGCCCCTGTTTCGGACCCCTCTCAGGGCCGGGCAGAATTCACAAATGGGGCGTTGTGCATTCTCGTCGCAAACTTTCGCAAAAACTTCCGCAAAACTCGCAACGTGTGCTATGGGACACAGAGATCTCTTTGAAACGCAACTGAGTCCGGCACAAGCACTGCACGTGACGCATTTTTCCTTCACCAACACAACAAATGTGTGGTGTACGGGGCGCAGTATTCGGCAAATCTCGCCAAATCTCGCCAAATCTCGCAAGAATCCAAAACGGCCATGCGCATTGTGCCCCCCCCCCCTGCCCCTCCGCGGTGCAGCCCGGCCAGTGGCACAGTGCTGGTGGGCAGGCGGCGGACCTCCTGCCTCACATGGCACCGTCGTCGCCCACACAGACACACACCTGCTCGATCCAGAAGTAGTCCGCTTGGTACTGCCGCGCGTTCCGCGCCTTCTGCTCCCCAAACCGGCGGTACGCCTCCTGCTTCTTGCCCGAGACAAAGAGGTAGCAGTGCTCCTTCCGCCCAAACCGCATGTCGATGTCCAGCCCCTGATTCACAAGGCTCTTGATGGCGAGCGACGACCGGTCCGCGTTCCCCAGCACCTCCCGGACGCCGTAGTACAGAGAGAGCGGGGTGGTGAGCCGCTCGCTCTTGCCCTTGCCGAAGGAGCCCCCGGGGCGGGCGGACAGGATGGTCAGCTTGCGGTAGTCCCCTGCGATCGATTTGTACAGTTGTACGATGCCCGGGTACATCTTGAACTGGCAAAACCGACGGTCGATGCCTCCAACGTGGCCGCAGGCGGGGATCAAGGTGTCATCCATGTCGGTGTAGATGTGATACCCTTTGGTGGTCCGCCCAGCCAACAGCATGGCGTTGTCGTCAAGGTCTGTGCACAACAGGGTGGGTGTGATGAGAGCACTGCAGATATGCAGCCATGGGGGGGTCTGCAGTTCAGTTCTAGACACCAACCCCCGCGGCGTGGGCGGGGGGTCCGGGAGGGGGGGGGGGGGGGCAGTCGAAAATTTTTCTCCATTTTGGGGGCCCATTTCATTCTGAGCATTTTGAATATACACAAGTGGGGGTGAAATTTGGTTTTACCACTCACAACAAATGAAAAACAGTACCATAATCCAACAGATGTACCTGTGAATCAGCAAAGGCTTCCCAGCCAGCAGAAGAAGACATGTGGCACGGCATTCCCTAACTCATTGTGAGCATTTTGAATGTGAACAAGGGGGGGAAATCAAGTGTTTTGCAAATTTTCCAGGCTCAAAAAAATTTCCGGGCGCCGCTAGCACCCAAATTGCCAGCTCTAACCAGGTGCTCACTAGTACGGGTTGGGGGATACAGAGGGGGGGGGGGGGGGCAGGGTTGGTGTCAGGCCTCACAGGTAAGCGCCCCCCGTGCATGCAGGTGGTACTCGTGGGGGGTACGTCGGCCCCGTGAATGTGATAGGGGCTGGGGATGATCTTTTCGGGATATTGATTGCTGTCCTGTCACCCACTTTCACCCTTTCTTGTCCGCTGGAGGTAGAGACTGAGGAGGCACGTGACGACTCGCACAGGCACCACAGGACGGTCAACAATGTGCTTGTCAGACCAACAAGAGGTACTGTTTTCCGTCAAATCGTGGAACTTTGGCGCTGTTCGCGCACGGAGGGTACTCTTGGCCATGTGTCGCAAACATTAGTTCCAGATCCTCGAGAGAAGCCCCAATGCAGACCAGTAAATGCTCCTCATCGGGTTCCATATCCCACCGGTCCAAAGGACTGCTCCGCTTTCTCTTCTGCACCGCTCGCTGATCCCGTGCCCCCTCTCACGATTCACCGCATTTGTCACCGCCCCCTCAGCGAGAGATTTTTGCCGCTCAATCTGCCCCACCCTGTTCACTGTGTGCCATTTGCCAGTTGCCCCGCTGTAGGGGATGGCTTGTCGTCTTACTCAATGCAATGTTTCGCGCATATGGCGGTATTGTGTCGCCCGTGGCCGTTCGTTTTGCATTGTGTGTGTGTGACGACCCATCATTTCAACCAAAGCAATTGCGTTCGCTATGATACACCACTTCTACAGCTCTGTTCGCACTGCAGCAATGTTCTGATGCTCCGATTGTGTGTGTGTGTGTCTGTGTCTGTGTGTCGGGGGGGGGGGGTCACCATATTAGAGAGGAAGGCCTGCAGGGGTCTATGGGCTGCCTGCTTGAAAAGAGGGGAGGGGTGCCCGCATAAGGACCTCCGTTCTCGACGGTGGGTGGAAAGAGGGCTGCTCTCCCCCGCACGCCGCCCTCGCCAAGGCCAGAGCATCTTTTTTGGGGGGGGGGGGGGGGGTGTTTATGAAACTTCCGTCCCGCGCGGCCATGCCGCTCCACCGGGCGTGCCAAGCGCCCGTCGCTTGCCGTGTCCTGCATCGAGAAAGCGAGTGGTTTCCATGCATATCTCGTGATCTTCACAGCTTGTCGCAGAAGCTTGCAGATACTCAAGCCAAAGTCATCGAATTGGAACAGCGCATCGATGCGTTGCAGACATCAGCAGCAAATTCTACTGCGGCAACTGATCACCGAGTCGACATTTTGCAGTCCTCGACGGAGAATGCAACAAAGGTGGGGGGGTCCTCCCTGCAACGCTTCAGTCCTCTCCCCCCACTGTCAGGGGCGGGGGGGGGGGGGAGCTGGTGCCATGCACGCATGCCCCCCCCCGGGGGGGGGGGGTTCCACAAGCCTCTTGGGTGTCGGTGTGCCCCCCGCCCCTGGGGTGTGTTGGCTGGCCCGTCGTGCACGCAGTCGTGTGTGCCTAGGTGTGTGTGGTCCGGGAGCACAGATCCCCTTCGGGTGCCCACAGTGTCCCCTGCTGCAGCGGTGTCGCACCCCCCGGTGTGTCAGGGCGCATGTCGGACACGGGGGGTTGTCATGCCGCTCGCAGACCCAGGATTTCGTCAGGCGCCGCCTTGTTTCCTTCCTTTGGGCCCCGCCCTGTGCCATCTGCGGCGTGAAAAGAGGGGCCGCTTGTCGCTTGTCGCTTGTCGCTTGTGTGTGTGTGTGTGTGTGTGTGATCTGTGCTTTGAGAGGTGGATCCTTGTGCAGCGATGGGCAGGACGCCCCATTTGGCTCATGTCTGCTGAGGCCTCTGTGGAACGTGTGACCCCCCCCCTTCTGCGGAATCAGAACCTCTGTAGTTGGCTGGCTAAGTATCCAGTGTGTTTGCTCTCCCATGCCTCGTCAGAAAAAGCGGGCGGGCGACGTCCTCGGCTACGGCCTCCTCCAGTCCCTGTGGGACAGGTGCTAGGGGGGACCGCGGCGGTGGTGTTTTAGGCCTCCTTCGCTTGGGGGCTGGAGGGGTGACGGGTTGGTGTGGGGACCTCAGCAGACCTGGTGGGTGCCGTGTGGGCCTGTGCAAGCAAGGTTTTTTGTGAGGCAGGGGCGATTGTGCGGGAAGGGCGTGTTTCCGGTGCGCTGGCACTGGGGTGCACACTTTGTGGTGTCCCCTTTGGCAGCAGTGGCGCACCCCTCTCTGTTTGAGGGTACATCTTGGGCATGGAGGCAAGTTATGCAATGGGCATAGTTGCAGTTGGGGTCTCCGAGCTACGTGCTCGTCTGCATGGTGGCCCAGTTTGCAGCACTCTTCGGCTGTTCACCGTAGTCGCTTGCACGTCATACACGCCGAGGCCAAGTGTGCAATGCATTGCGTTTGGCCAGACAGTGGCATGGGCTGTGGCGCTCTGTGCGAGGTGGTGTGTCTGCGCGTGCCTGTGTAGGGGCGCTGTGGGAGCTTGCCATCTCCAATGATTGGAAAGAAGTCTGCCCCGAATGAAGAGCTGGACCCCCCCCCTTTGGCGGGCACCACTTGTTCCGACGATGGTGCTAACCCAGTTTGCAGGTTGCCATGCAGTGCACGATGTAGTCTGTGCTCTTCCACTTCCTGTGCCGTCCTGCGCGGTCTGTATGCGCACGCGCGTGGTGCTTGCTGTCTGAGGATGCCGACCTTAGCCGACCATGCGTGCTCACAGTATTCTGCCAGTTTCAGCATGTGTGTGTGGAGCGCCGCCCTGCATGCGAAATAAGGGCGGCGGTTCAGGCCGCACAGTGCTGGTCCCCCCAAGGGAACCAATGAGCTGCAGCGTGTAACAATGCGTGCGGGGTGCAGTTGGCCCTTGGTGACGAGCCACTGTGCACTGGTAATGGCCAGCCTCAGCACCCTGCCCCTCTCTTGTAGGGAGAGAGTCGTGCCCTTGAATTTTGCCTGTGGTGCGTGTGGCAGGGTGCGCTGTGCGAACTCCTCAAAATCCAGTGCTAGTTCTAGAAAAGTCACTGTGCCCGGTTCTTGCGACCAGGTCAGCGCTCTCAGCCAGCGCAGTATATCAGCCAAAAATGGCATCTCCCACTGCCACTCAGGCTTTTTCGGCTTTTTCGTGCTTGCAAAATGGCTACAAAACATATTATGCAAAGTGCTCAGGAAATTGAGGGCTGCCCCTGATTTGATGTGTTCATCTGGCATCTCAGGTGATAGCCCATAGCATCGCAGGCATGGCGGCCATTGGTCCGGGGGGGAGGCACGGTATGTGCGTTGCAGCATCCAGGACACCAGTTCGATGTTGTGTGCGCGCTGTGTGCCATGCAGTGCAATGCGAGAGTATGTGTTCTTCATCCTCTGGGGCACTGTCCCAAAAAAGGCATGTGGACGTGGTGCGCATGCCCCTCTGATACGCCCTAAGCGCTGTCCATGTCGCCCCTGAGAGAACGCCACGTATGATGGATCTCTGGAGTTCTGTGGTAAAACTGGCTACGCTGTGCTGCACGAGTCGCCTGCATGTAGCATAGTGGACCCCTGCAAAGAGTCGGGGTCGACGCTTGACGAGTGTGTCCAACATTTGTGACCGGAGCTGTTCACGTACCTCGTGCTTCACTGTGTTCTTGTCTCCATAAAGGAGGAGGGGGTCGTTTCTCCCGTCCATCCCCACCATCCCTGTGTGGCCACCCACCTGCATTCATGCGCTGTATGTATGGCCCGGCCAAAGGGGCCAGACCCTTTGTGATTCCGGGTTGTTTCCCAATGGCCTGCGCTGTGATTTGTCCTGCACCCCTGGTGCGGCACAGCTGTGCCAGCCAGAGGATACGGTGATATTTGAGCACCAGAGTTGGCGCAATTCTGTGCCCCTTGTAGAGCAAGGTAAAGAAAATCTCCTTTGCCTTGCCAGGTCGGGATGGTCCCCATATGGTCTTCATGACTTTCGTTTGTGTGTGTGTGTGTGTGTGTGTGTGTGTGTGTGTGTGTGTGTGTGTGTCGGTTGTACCATTTTTACCAGGTCTCCCGGTTGAGCCCGTATAGGCCCCACTGGTGTCCTCGGGTCGGGTCGCTTACCCCATCATAGCAGGCCCACGGTGCAGGCCAGGGGTGTGAGTGCGTCCCTGTGTTACCCCTCGACCAGTGCGATATGCACTTGGGCCAGAACCTGGCTCGCTGCCCCAGGACCACCCTGGAAGTGGGGTGGTGGCTCCGTGGCTTCCGCCGGGCCAGCTCCACGGCATGAGTTCGACGAGCCCGCCATCGCCATGTTGCCCCGTGTGTTGTATGTGTATTGGGGCTTCCACAGCTGGTGGTGCTCGCGGCAGCGAAGCGGCCTCCACGGCCTACTCATTTGGCGATTTCCCCAGAAAGGATGCCCTTGACGCACGGCTGCCGCCGCCCGCCTCCAGACATGTGTGTGTGTGTGTATCCGTGTTTGTGTGTGTGTGTGTGTGTGCACGCGCATGCGTGCGCTGTGATTCGTGTATGTTGTGTTGCTGTGATTGAGGTGTGCTCTGAAGAAAGGTAGAAGAGCTATCGAGAAAAAGGCAGGGAGCATAGGTGACGATCCCTGCTCATGATTCAGCTTTCTACAACCTCATACTTCAGAGGATGCCCCAACACATAAACATCAACATGAGCGCCGCGGTGCGTTGACCATTTTCGAGGCACATGTGTTGTGCCAAGAAATGTGCAGGAAAAAAAACTGCTCCATCTTCATCAATTTCAATTGCATTAAGGGGATTGTCTGCCAAAAACTCATGCAACGCCTGGCTGGACTGCCGCACAAGATGCATGAGGGTTGAGAGGGCTGTTGGAACATGGCAGCCAAGGAAACGGAACAGGATCATGCCACGAAGGGAAACGAGGAAGTGGGCTCTGTGCAGTGCTTTGCCAGTGGTGGTGGTGGAAAGGTGAGCTGCTGAAGTGACGGTGAAGATGAAGTGAGGTGGGGTAAGGATGGAAGGGGGATCAGGGGGGATGGACTTTCAAAACTCCACTTGCCTTGCACCAGTGCTTGAATGTTTGGGCCTCTACGGCGTGCACCCCTTCAGAGGCCAAGGAGGATGCACAGCGAGAGGGGCCTCTCTTACTTCTAAGGTACGCAGTACAGACTCTCCCCGAGAGTACAAGGCAGGTGTAGAGGGGGCAACAACCTGAAGAGGCATACACCCATAAGTCATCCCCACCGTTGTTCCCATTCGTATCCTTGGGCCCCTTTGGCAGGCGGAAGACAGTGCTCTGGGACTCACTCTGCGACCCCAGGGGACCCAGACGGTTTCTATTCCTGGGCCCAAAGCCCATCGAGCGGGGTGCTCTGATGGACACCAGGTACCACAGTTGATCCGCCTCGTACACAGTGGCAATCACCGAGAACCCAAGGGCGACGCTGAGTGCCACGAGGATTCCCAAGAGTATCCGCTGCAGAGTGCGCGGGGCGTTGAGACTCGTCGGGGCTGTTGAATCGTGAGAGCACGAGGTGCGCGATGTTAGGGGTAAGCGCTCATTGGGCGCGGTGTGGTATGCCGGGCAGGAGGAGGATAGAGCTTTGGTGAAACCCGGCATGGCCTTGGGCACTCTGTGGGCAGCGCAATGAGCCCTGGTCGTGGTTCCCTGGCGGTTTGCTGATGCCGTACAGTGAATGCTCCGACTACTGCACCGATGCTTTAACACTGGGGTGCTCGACGGGATGGACGCAACCGGAGCTAAATAATTGTCATCAATGCAGACAAAAGCAAATACGGCAGGATGCCTGAAATCATGCAGAGCCACGGCGGAGACGGGAGGAAGCAACGGTTGTGGTGTTGTACAGCGCTCCAGCTCACAACAATCCTCCACACACCCTCAAAATACACAAGCCAATGGTATTTATCCATTTATCGATCACCATCCCACCACAGGGTACCAGTGGTTGACGCGGCTGTCCTTAAGGGGGGGAACAAAAAAAAGCCTTCGTACCGCCAACGTGAACGACCGCTCACCAGGACACCATCTGCTTCCCGGTCATGGGACCTTCTCTCCTTCAAAAGTTGGCGGTTGGCGGTTGGCGGTCGGCGGTTGGCGGTTGGCGGTTGGCGGCAGCTGGCGATTGGCGGTTGGTGGTTGGTGGCTGGGGGCGGTGAGCAGTTGGTGGTTGGTGGTCTCCGGGGGCTGTCCTTAAGGGCTGTCCTTAAAAACAAAGTGGGGGCCGTCTTATGGACAGCCCTGGTGGTTGTGTCAGCAACAGTACCCATCCCACATGTTATCTTGACCCATTCCAATGCATTCGAACTGATGAACCCCTTGTACACGTGGTCGGAATCCATTACAATTGTTGTTTTTCCTTTTGCCCTCTCAGTGGCATTGAGCACAGCACAAAGCTCTGCACGGTTGTTGGTTTGATGTTCTAACATAATCAAACAGCTCCGAAGGGGGTGCAGGCACCCCAATCCCTGCCATGGGCCAATTTTGTGGAAGAGCGGCATCTGTAATTGTGTCATTTGACCAGCTGCTTCGTTGCTTTTTCTGAAAATTTTAGAGATTTTTGAGTTCAATAACGAGGCACAGATGTCCATATTCCGCAAAATGTATTGCGCTGTGGTGGAGCATGGAAGGAATGTTGTGTTTGCTCTCGTCCCTGCGGGAATCCCTAAGATGGTGGGTTGTTCAATTCCTTCCTGCTTTGAGGTCCCCGAGATGGCAACAGCCATGTAACCACATTGGTTCCTCCCTGCTTTGGGGACCTCTGAACGGCAGGGTTATGTAGCCATATTCATTTCTTCATGCTATGGGGACCTCCCAAATGGCAGAGGACATGTAGCCAATTCTAGCCCTATTATCCACATACGATCGCCCCCAATATGGTAGGCAGCCTCTGCTCCGGGGTTGCACCTCCGACCCACAGGACTCAAAGAGACTATGCGCGAGTACTAGGGAGCTTGCTGCACATTCAGCGACTTCCAAAGAAGCCCCGAGATTCAACAGAGTTTGAGATTGCACCAACAGCCAAAAGGATGAAGTGTAATATGGCTGCGACTTTCCTACTTACTGCGGCCACATTCCAGTGCTCCACATTCCAGTGCTCCACATTCCAGTGCTACATAAAGGTAACGAACAGAGTTCTTTTTACCCACCAACTCCTAGTCCCAATTAGCCACCATTCTACAATATTTGTGTGCACCAAACAATCAAATAAGCAGCACAAACCACGTGAATAACCGGGGCATGAGCCTGAGACTCAGGCACACTGCATGAGCTGAGTACTAATTGCTAGGTATGTACATATATATGCATGTGTGAAGGCATATGCATATATTGCTGTACACTTGCATGTACTTCCGGTGGACTTCTCATCAGTCAAACCTGCACATAGACAGCACCGCAAACATTTTGGGGCACGTGGTGGCCAAAATGTGTTGCTGTGCACACTTTCCCCCATCCTCTTCCTCCTCTTTCCCCCACTTGCAGTGGTACCTTCACAAATCTCACGGCAATATACAAGACCACAGACACGTGGCGTCACAACATGCACAACCTTCACGGAAGTGAAATGACAGCTGTATACTCATGTTTCCTTCCTGTGCCAATGTCATCAGGCCATTTTTACATTGCAACTCATCCATTCATGCAGAAATATATACAACAGAATGCGAATCGTGCCTGGCTAAAATAGGAAGACATTTGATCCGGGCTCTCTTGCTGCCCCCCGCCCCATGCCCTTCCATCCATGAGTTGGGACCTACTTGCACATAGGTGCCACAGAAAACACCCCTGTGCTCAGGTATGACACTTGATCAAAAATGTCAACAGAATGAAAGGGCAAGGACACTATTGCTTTTTTTCTGGGGCTGCCCTGGAGATAGAGGCTGAAGAAAGGCAAGCATCATCAAATGCGCTTCGTTCATGCGAATTTTCTACAATCCACATTTCCAGCGGAGGGGGGAGGGGAAGGATCAGGAGACAAAACATAAAACCAGACATTTCCCCTCCACGGGAGTCGGCATTTTGCTGCTCCCTCTTCGCCATTGGCTCAAGCCAAGGCCAAATGCAATGGTCTAGATACGTACCTCGCAAACGGATACCCTTCGGTTCAGGCCCCAGCTAACCCTCAGGACACGTTT
The DNA here is from genome assembly GCA_964036045.1 of Eutreptiella sp. 'Long Island Sound 2002'. Lineage (NCBI taxonomy): Eukaryota > Euglenozoa > Euglenophyceae > Eutreptiales > Eutreptiaceae > Eutreptiella > Eutreptiella sp. 'Long Island Sound 2002'. Next base: position 31,551,753 of record OZ038394.1, on the reverse strand, counting down.
CGTCGGACAATCAGTGGGGAACGGCAAAGAGTACGCGCGCATGCGACTGACTTGTCTCGATTCACAGACATTAGAGGCTTTCAGTGGGCCTCTTCGCGGAGCACTGGGGGGTCAGGTACGCAGCAGGGGAAGAGAGGGGAACACAGAGCCTGCGGAAACGGAAACGCCACTGGACGCAGGAAGGGAAGGAAACAGAGCGAAGGGACCGAGACCTGCTCCTCCGACGAGAAGAAACCAACGCAAGAAATAACTGTTGACTCGGAAAGTGACTGACGAAACCCCCCCCCCCCCCTCTTCCCTCCGCCCCGTCTCGCCCTCTCTCTCAGTGGCTGCTTCACTGTCGCGTGCTTCCTGCGAATTAGACGTGTGATGTGTGACGTGTGACGCATTTCCTCTTGACTTAGCGGGAGATGAGTTCGTTCCGTTTGGTCGCAAAAAAGTCCGGCAACAAAAAGGTTTGCGTTTGCGTCGAATTCGTCGCCCCCGTACATGTTTTGCAATCGCACCCGATTCTCAAGGGTGTCCGTCGATGACGTACGCACTGGCAGCGCTCGTGCACTTTATCTCGTGCCTGTTCCATACACAGGCCTGCTCCTTGTGTACACTTTTGACAGCGTTGCCATTGCGCATGCGGCTGCAGAGCCCGCCCCCCAGACTCATTCATGCCCCCGCCGCCCAATCCCGCTACCCCATCAAGGCACCGCACGGCGAGCTGCCAACCCCAGGCCTTTGTGCGGTGGCCCCTGTCGTGTGTGCGCCTGGAACGATTTGTGCGTTCCTGATCCCGTGCATTCCGTTTGCACGGCCACGTTTTGGTCTGAATGTGCCCCTGTGCTGCTCGGTGCCGTGCCATTCACAGTGAGAGTTACGGCCTGCGGCATTTTGGATATTGGCGAAACCATCGGCGGATCGATTCCGCATCGGACGACCGAACTCCTCCGGCAACGCGGGTGCACAGGTGGTCAGCGCGATAATCATAGCAGCAAAGTTACCGGACACCCTCGTCTCGGGCTGGGATTTGCGGTCCGGTGTGCTCCCGGGGCTCGCACCGAGACCCCCTTTCAAAAAAGCGACCAGCAAATCAACCAAAACGGTGGGACAACACCATCACTGGCAGTTGAAGAAAATAACAGCGGATCGTTAACCATCGCCAGTTTGAGATGAGCTGCCACCACGAAAACCCGAGATAAGATTGTGCAACGATTGGCTCATTCATTTTGGGACAAAGAGGTCAAAAAAACGGATAACTGAAAATTCACCCCTGATGCGGCGGAGAAAGGAGGCGGTCCCCCACTCTGTGGCGGTGAGCGCAGGTCCGTCACCAGCAAGGCCTTGGGTGGCCCGGCAGACCGGGGACGTAGGTCACTGGCACGGGCAAGGGGGGCTGATATGTTGAGAGGGGGGCTTGAAAGGGCGTGGGCATCGGCAAGGGGGAAGGAACCGGCAGCAGCGACGTGGGCGTCAGCACAGCCGAGTGGGGCCGCGGCGGAGGATTCGCGTGTCGGAGGATCCGGGCGCCGGCGCTCGCACTGCTGCTCCGCGCCGGTCTGGCCCCCGCTGCCGGTGCCGCGACGGAGGACCGGCCCCTTGTCGGCGGCGGTGTCTGGGACCGCAGGCCGAGACCCGGCGGCGTGGGGGTAATCGGGCTGTCCAACGCACTGTAACCGCGGGGTCGCGGGTGCGCGTCGTCCGCGGCGTGTTCCCCGTCCGGGAGCTGCCGCGCGGGGCCCGGCGGCAGTCGGGGCCCCGGCGTCGACGGCACCTGCGGCTTGGGGACGGGCGGCGTCCGCGCCGGGGAGGGGGGGGGCGCCGCCGCGGCCGCGTGGCGCGGGAGGCGCAGGGCGTGGCACACGGCGTTGCAGACGTGCGTCTCGAAGAACTTCGCGATGCCCCGCTCGCGCATGTCGGACCGCCCGAAGGGCCGCTTGGGGGGCAGCGAGTGGACCTGCGGCAGGGAATCGCTTGAAGAGGGGGGGGGGTGGTACCCCCCTTCCCCCCAACACTCCGGCCCTGACTACACCCCAAAGGCATCCCCATACCCCGACACCAGCCCCCAACCGCATTTCCAACCGCCAGTAACCGCCCCCCAACCGCTTCACATCCCCCGTGACCGCTCTGCAACCGCTCTGGAATTCCCCTGATCGCACCCCTTCCCCTTCAAGCAAAGCCCTGACCTGCGGGTCGGTGTACCAGTCCATGCCCTCCTGCTGCAGCACGCCCTGGACGTCGCAGATGAGCATCGACCCCCGCGTGTAGTAGTGCGACCAGTGGCTGAACGCGAAGGCGGTCAGCTCCGGGGACGCCTTCGGGTTGACCCACCCGAAGTTGTTGAGGACCTTGATGAAGGTGCCGTGGAGGTAGGGCTCCGCGCCGCAGACCACCGCCCGCCCCCCCGGCCCCGCGCGGTCGTGCAGCTCCAGCACCACCGCCTCCACGTACGCGACGGGGCGCCCGGCCTTCTTGGCGCGCTGCAGGGCGTTCCACTCCTTCGCCAGGTAGGCCACGGTGGCCTGCATCTTGCAGTCCAGGAAGTACTCCGTGATGGGCTCGGCCTCGTTGCGGCTGGCACAGAGAGAAGCAAGATGGTGCATACGAAAACCCCCCCCCGAGACGTACCAAAAAAATCGCAAGCTTTGTACAAAAAAAAACCCTTTGTATCATGGGGTGCCGTAAAGAAAAGAAAAAAACTCGGAGTGTCCAATACGCCCTACGATGGCGGTCGGTGGGTAACCGATGGCGGTTGGTGGGTAACCGATGGCGGTTGGTGGGTAACCGATGGCGGTTGGTGGGTAACCGATGGCGGTTGGTGGGTAACTGATGGCGGTTGGTGGGTAACCGATGGCGGTTGGTGGGTAACCGATGGCGGTTGGTGGGTAACCGATGGCGGTTGGTGTGTAACCGATGGCAGTTGGGTGTAACCGATGGTGGTTGGTGTGTAACCGATGGTGGTTGGTGTGTAACCGATGGCGGTTGGTGGGTAACCGGCGGCGGTTGGTGGGTAGCCACCAAACATCAGAGAGTGGATGCCATAGTACAAGAAAAAAAAAAGGGTGAGCGTCCTTTCGGCACCCCCTGCTTTGTATAAAAAAAATCCCGTTTTGTACTGGAAAAATACCCCTTTTCGTACTAAACAGCCCCACTTCTGTATCAAAAAAGCTCCCCCTTCGTACTGAAAAACCTCCTGTTTTGTACCAAAAAAAAAACCCTCGCTTTGTACCTGAACTTGGCCACGTAGTCCTGGGCGGGGCCCGCGGGCTTGGAGAGGTCCTTCAGATGGTAGACGTTCCGCAGGGTGCCCTGCTGGAACGGGTGCTTGTCGATGCGCACGCGGACGTCGCTCCGCACCCACTCCTTCGTCGCGAGGTTGTACGTGTACTTCGTGGCGCACTCGCCGTGCGCGGGCGACTCCACCGGGCCGTCCTCCAGCGGAGGCGGGGTCATGTCGAGCCACTCGGTGACCGTCTCGTCGGCCCCGGCGAGGCCGAACTTCGGGTTCCGCCGCGGCCCCGGGGGCCGGGCCGGGGACTTGTGCGCGAGGTACGGGGCCGGGTCGGGGTACGTGGCGCTGTACGTGCAGCGGTGCAGGTAACTCGTGGGATTCACGTACGCGGCCTGCCCCTGCGCCATGGGCAACGCCGCTTCGGTGCTGCGCGTGAGGCGGTGCCTGGACTTGTCTGTCGGGGGGGGGGCGGTGGACTCCGGGGGGGCAGTCGGAGGGGGCGAACATAGCGACTCCGGGGGGGCCGACGCCGGGACCGCGACGGCAGGGGCCCCCAGGGCGGGGACCGGCCCCCGGCGCTGCTGCGCCTCCCGTCGTTCGGCGGCGGCCTGGCGCTTGGCCTGCAGGGCCAACTTGGTCTCGCGCAGCGACGACGACCGGGGCCCCCCCGGGGCCCCCGTCGGAGGGGGAACCGCGGGGCCTCCGTTCGCCGGGGGCGGCGTCTGGCCGGCGCCGCCGACGGACAACCGCCGCGCTTTGGCCCTTGACCTGCGGTACGTGGCCCCGGCGCTGTGCGACCGCCGCTGATGGGCCGGCTTGGGCGCCTGCAGGGGCAGTGCGGTCCGTTGCTCGTGCAGCGGCACCGTGCGCTCGCTCGGCACGAGGAACTGCCGCAGATCAGAGGCCTGTCGGAGATCAGACACCTGCTGCTGCTGTTGCGATGCGAAAAGCTGTTGCTTCAGCTCCTGCTCCCTCTCCTGCACCCGCTCCTGCTGCCGCTCCTGCTGCCGCTCCTCCCGCTCCTCCCGCTCCTCCCGCTCCGCGGGCGCCTGCAGGGGCAAGGCGGTGACGGGAGGACTCGTTTCCTCGTCCACTAGCTGCTCTTGTTGGTGCTGCTGCCCCTCGGGCGCTGGCGGGGGCAAAGCGGTGACGGGAGGACTCACGTGCTCCTCCACTGGCAAAGCGTGTTCACAAGGCACAAGGAATTGTCTCAAACTGGCGGCTTGGCCAAGATCGCAGGTTTGCTGGCGATGCTGCTGCTGCGCAAAAATGTGCACTTCTTGCGGCTGTTGTGCCTGCTGCTCCTGCTGCTCCTGCTGCTGTTGTCGTCGTTGCTGCTCCTGCTGCTGCTGCTGCTGCTGCTGTTGTGGCTGTTGCCCTTGCAGATGCCATGGTCGTTGCCCGTGTTGTTGTTGCTGCTGCTGTCGCCACTGTTGTTGTTGCTCTTGCTGTTCCCACTGCTCCGGCTGCTCCGCTTGTTGCTGCCGATCGCGTCGATCGTGATGAACTTGTTGCTGAAGGCGCTGGGGCTGCTCTTGTGCACATTGGGGGGGGTTGGTCGCACACTCTTCCACATACTCCTCAAGGGTCACTGGATGGCGGAAGGTAGCCCTTGAGCTGGTCTTCTCACGAAAATAGTACCGCTTGCCAGCAGTTAGACCATGAATCCATCCCTCTGGCAGTGGAGGGAATGGGACACCGGTCGGTCCCACTTGTGTTGGGGGAATGGCAGCCAATTGTGTCGTCGGATACTCCAAACCGGTGACCGGGTGTCTAAAAGAGCCAGCGTGACCATTGCCTTCCCAGAATAAAAACTTTTGGGACGACTCATGCCACATGTGCTTCCAACCCCCGGGCAATTCTGGAAAACTGCAATCCTCGCGCGCCATCTTTCAGCCAAATTTGCCTGATTGATCTTGACCTTTATGCACTTTGTTGCGAGACCACAACCGGTATGCCATGCATGTCTCGGCACGAAAAAGTGATACAACAGCTGTGCAGAAAACAGGAGCATGCTTTCAAAAGACCACCACAAAGGAGCTTGCGGGTTGCCATCAGTACAGGAACAGCACAGCTCTGGCTCCTCTGCACCTCGCTGCAGACTCAAGATGTGAGGTCACTTGGTACATCCTGGGTTTCCACGCATACCACAGGGACACAGCAAAGGTGCACAAGCAAATCAGACAGCCAGAAACATGGAGGATTCTGCGGTTCCTCGCCTTCCCCCCCTCCCCCTCTGACCACCCTAACCCATAGACTAAAAGCACACTGGGCTGTGTAGGCCAGCACCCCTATGGTTCGTAAAGACTGGTTTAAATGGAACTTGCAGAGGCCGGCGGGCAATGGTGGCAAGTCGGAGGTCGGTGAAAGTTTCTGAGGAGGGCATTGTTGTTTGGTCCGCTGCTCGCTAGTCCACTTGTTGTTTCTAGACTCAAGCTTGCAAACATGCACTCACCAACAAATCATCATCGGTATACCATAGGCTGCAGAGTATCACAGAGTAGCAATGAGACAACTAGTTCAGCAGAGCATACAAGCACCAAGTCCTCAGGCAAAAACAATATTGCTCATGATAGGGCCTAAACATGGTGCAACAAGCACATAGTGAAGCAAGGTTTGCTTACGCAAGTAACATTTGTCACCTCCCTGTTCTCATGTCTACCCTATCCCTTTTGTGGCTTTGCTGCAAAACTTGTTGCAATCACAATCAATTTGGCCCGGGACATGCATCACCATGGGAGTAAGAGAGTAAAAAAACCAATCCACAGGGCACCAGCACACTCGCTCTCAGCCCTATCCCTCCCACTGGCCCCCACCTTATCCCTCCCTCATTGGTGGGGCTGGATGGTCTTGTCATGTCACTGAGGTGGACGCTATCACTGTTGGACCCGTCCTACAACACAACAAAACACAACACAACACAATCATATGCCTGAGCGCAGTCGAAATTCTTTGCCTTCTTGAAACCAGCGATCTACATTGCAATGTGCTGGGCAATGCCATGTGCCCACGGCCCTCATTCAAGGACCCCCTCCGTTGTGCACTTCATTGTTTTTAAAAGGCACTGGCTAAAGTGGGAGATAGTGTAGCACAACTTTGTGAGTCACATCTTTTTGCAAAGGACAGGTATTGTTGTCCTCACCCTGCAGCAGCAGCGACTTTGAATGGCAAGAGTGGCTTCCTATTCATCCCCAGCTGCTAGAGAGGTCCTGGGGTCAACATTTCCTTCCCTCATGTCCAAAGGCCTACTCTACTGTTGCAATGGTGCGGGTTTTGTTGCAGATGTGAGGTCTGTTGATTTGGGGAGCAGTATGGCACTCCTATCCCCCAGAATGGTGGGGAAATCGGTGAAGGGTTTTTTGGGTGAGCTGTCTTTAAACCGTGACAGTAACACACATTGGATTGGTGAAGGTAGAAGGTCATATGACGTCTGGCGCTCGCGCCAACAATGCAAAACAGATCGATGGGGATCCAAAGGGAGAAGCGAGTCACCGTCTTTATTTTTGTTTCCAGGCTCAACAAGTTCGATGAGTATAATGTGAGCTCTCAGGCCTGGGTCAAGAAATAGGGCATATAGTACAAACGAGGGTCCCACATTTGTCATGTGTTCCAGCTTTACCTGGGGGTACCTGGGGAAGCGAGTCACCGTCTTTATACCTATGCGTTACACCGTTTGACAGTGGACACAAGAGATCTCATCGCATCAAACCACGTTTTCACTCTTCGTGTGTAGTGTGTAGCACTTTTCCCAAGGGGTTTGGGTAAAAATGACGCAAAGTGTATAATATAGGAATATTTGGTCATGCCTAAGGCTACCACATCGTGTCTTCTTGGACGCATTCCCTTTGAGGCATTGTCGACGCATTTCCACTTGTAGCGCATCTTTGAGCTTGCTCAACTGAGCGCCGGTGAGGTTTGGTTTGCATGTAAACAGACAATTTGGACTTTGAACATGGCTGTGATGTGACTGGCTCGAGGAGACTAGTATCCTCATGTGGATCAGAGAAGGAAGATGGGAATGTGCCAGAATACCGCTCGCTTGCTACCGACGTGTAGGGTTAGGCCTAAGCTGGATTATGGACGGTGCTTCGCACATAATTGTGGGTGGTTCTTCCCTTTGTGTAATGTTGTGCTTCAGGCGCGTTCGTCAACCTTGGTGTGTCCTTAGCCCCCATTCAGCGTGTAGAGGGGCAATGGTTTTGCTTCTCAGCAGATTCTGAACCAAACAACGACGTCTTTTTGGTGCAGCGTGCGTTTGGCGTGGTGCAGTTGCATGTGCTTGCTGCCAGCCCTGCTCTTCAGGTGTTGTCAAGTGGCTAGAAATTTGTGTACAGATGCCACGAAGGCAAAAATTTGCGAACACGGGTTTGGCAAGGCCGTGTTGCCTATCATAAAGGTATGAAATACCCTCTTGGTGTCCCCCTCCCTTTGGTCAGATATGCGGTACAATTCTGTCGTTGATGCTGCTTGTGTATCCCGACACACCTTGACTGACCACTGCATTACACGCACACGAAGTAAAGTAATTCATCCCAACTTCACAGTAATTTATCCCAACTACCCCGAACGAGCATAGAACCGCACACAAATGCGTTTAGCAGCCTCAAACATTGGAAGGGGAGGAGGGGGGGTCCAGGGAGGGGGGGGTAACCCCCCTCCTCCTACGGTGTACGGCCGTTCACTACATCAATTTTTTTGGGGCGGGTGGCATGACACCTGCAGTAGATTGCTGTCTGAAGCCGGCGGCACCTACTCGCCTCTTCCCACTTACCCTTGTCCGTTCCTTAAACCCTTTCCCTCCGCAGGGGGCGGTGTCCGTCGGCCTCTCACCCCCTTGTACCCTCCCCCGCAGTGCAGATGCAGAGCACAACGCGACAAGGATGGGCCCAACAAGCCCTGCCCTGCTGCTCCCCCCCCCCCTGTCCCCTGCAAGACCTCCACAAAAACTGCTGCCCCACACCCCGGCCGATGCCGGACACTATGGCCCTTCCCCCAACCCCACCCTACCTCCTCAACCATGGCACACAACACATCAAAGCCATTCAAACCAGACATGCAGCATTGTTCATCTTTCTCCTGGTGGGCCCATATGCAGGGCCATGACATTTGTGTGTTCATATAGCAGCCTACCTTGCTCCCACGTGGGCTTGTCATACAAGCTGTTGTTGACCACCGTGATGTATCTTGGAGTATCAGCATCCAGCAACCAACCAACCAACCATACACTGGTTGGTGAACAAAGGAACTTCGTCCAGACCCTAGTCCGTAATTCGCTCAGCAACCGCCTGCGTCAGCCAGAACCCCAGACAACATATGCTCAACATATGTGATTCTCAAGTCAGTCCTGAAAGCCAGACGCACACCATTCTCAAAATGGATTCTCTGGATTCTGCAAAGGAATGTCTGTGCTCAAATCCGAGTGTCTCTTGCCTGAACTCAAACCCATCTCACAGTATAACCCTTCGCACGGCCCCCATCACCACTAGGCAGGCCCAGCTCAACAACAGCACCACTGCAGTTCCCAAAGTCCAAACTACCAGCCAACAACAGGAATCCTGTCCAAGGTTTCACGAACAGGATTGAAACCAACCCGATTTCCAAAAAGGATGAGACACACCTACCCACTTTTTGAGATTCCTAAACACCCAAAACCGAGAAGGTTCAAAACACAGCAGGTCAGAGCCCACCCCCCAAAGGAATGCACAAACCCATGACCCCCACCGCCAGAATCCCCCACCCAAGAAAACACCACGGAGAGGACAAAACACACCACAGCACACACAAGCAACGTCCCGCCCACAGCCGTCCTCACCTGCACCAAACACACGCCAGACCACCCAGCACAGCCCCCCCCCCGCCCCCCCTCCCGAACACAAACACAGCCCGCCCAAACGCCACAGTAGCATCAGTCCATAGGCCCACCATATAATGAACTCTGAAACTGTACATTACTGCTGTACAAATGCCCATGAACAATGGATGTGATTGAGCACTTTGTTTGGGCAGCAGGGCTGCCCTGCATCAATCCCCCGATCCCATTGGAGTGATAGACTACCCCAAAAGAGGTCGTACCCCCCCCAAAAAAAGTTGATGAAACCACCCCAGGGATGACCCCCCCCCCCCGCAATGGGATGATAAAGCCACCCCAACGGGGTGATAAAACCACTCCCCCCTGAAATGGGGTGATAAAACTACTCCCAGGTGGGAGAAAACCCGTTCCAAAATGGCCCAAAAGGGGGTGGTGGGTTGTTGTATCACTCATTTGGGGGTGGCTTTACATCCACGACTAGGCGGGGGTATAAGACGCCACAGAATATATGAATGAATGTGATGAGTTCCACATGTGGTGGACCTGTTCATCCCTGTCCGCACAATCCGTAACCTCTTGGAAACCTGGCAAGAAATACAGGCGGGACAAGAAATAATGAGATAGACTGCAAAAACAATGCTCACAAGCAAAAGTGGCCACCCCATGTGTCGCTGCTATCCATCCTGTGTCACACGCACCACATTCTCTGCAAATTTGATGTGATCAGCTGTGACAAACCAACCAATAGTTCAAGCCCTGCAAAATGCAACATAATGAAAAAACTTTATTGCCCTACATTTTGGGATGAATTCGGATAGTTCCAAATCAAAGTAAATATATAAATGGAGGCAGCAAGTTCCATCACCAGAACCTTCCTCGCACTGCTGAGCCAATGCCCATGCCCTGCATACTCCAGAGCAGCCTTAATTCTTTCACCCTGTTGACACATGGACTATGCGGTACAAATGACTAGACACCACCACCGCCACCGCCACCACCACTACCACCACCACCACAACAACAACAACACCAACAGCAACAACAGGTGGGGTTTTTTTTTGGGGGGGGGGTATGGGCGCAATGATCACACCTTCTGTGGTACATAGACACTGTCTACTACAATGAGACGCGGTTTGCTAATTACGTGTTGTAGACAAGTTTTTTTTTGTGGCAAAGCGCCGAGCGCCGAAACATATGTGAGGCGCAAAGCACCGAAACATATGTGATGTGCAAAGCGCCATAACAAATATCAGGCTGAAGCATGCCGAACCATCGGAGGGGATGGGGATTTTGGGGGGGGGGGGTCAGGGGGAAGGAGGAGGAGGAGGACCAGTGCGCAGTAACTGGCCACTCACGTCATCAAAAGCTCGCCATGTGACAATCCTTTGACAGACCCTCTGCATTCCACCTCACCCATACTCTGGGAATGTTGCGGGAAAAAAGACCACTGTCTCCGGAAGACCATTCCGGCGAGCTGCAACCCGGCTTTGGAACACCCGAGTTCAGAGCCTAGGAGGGTACCCAAGGGCATCCTTTCATACACACATGTCCAGACTGTTGCATGTTGCAGTGGTGATCCACCAGGCATCCGTTCCATTGGAAAGAAATCGATACATTGCAATGCATCACAAGGAAAGTTGAACAACACTGTCCCTAAAACACACTGCCTGTGCAATGCAAGCCTTCCAGATCTCCGGGCTATGGACGTCCTCCCCTGTGTGATGCACCCCCAAGACATGGGGGGGATCTACCCACCGGGTTCATTGACCATGTTGCCGCTCTGGTAATACAGTCATCGGGTGCTTCGTCGCTGTTGGTGACCCTCTGGTATGATCACACAAGTCCACCGGGTCATTGGCTGCCCCCCAAAAGGGGAAACCAGCCCACAGCCACAAATTTGAGCTGACTGCGGGCAGGGGGGGGGGGGGGGCGAAGCACACACACACACACACACACACCAATCTTGGCTGTATGGCAATGTATCTGCACTGTGTGTGCACTGCATGCTTATGCCGTAAATCCCACTAGTCCAGAAGCCCACCCAAAACCACTAACCACTAACCACCTTGTCAAGTAGCAAGAACAACAGGAGAAATATTCTGTGGTACCCAACCTTGTACTTCAATGTACCTATGAATTAGGCACCCAAAGTACAACCATGCAATGCATACAGGATGTACACATGTTTCAGTGGCAAGTGGCACACTCAGATACATCACCTAGAGGGTGCACACAATTGGCAAGAAACACTGTCATCCTTTTCTTCTTCCTCTGCAGAGGCTTCCTTTTGTGCCCACATGGTCTGAGGCACATAGGACCAAATCTTTTGGACCACCGACCCCAAAAGCAGAGAGAAGTGGATATACTCGTCATCGGGCGATTCCCCATGATCATAGTCCAAGTTACAAAGGAGCAGAACGGGGGAAGAGGCAAAGTGAAGTAATGTGGTTGCAAGCTTCCGTTTGTACATTGCAGGGGCGGAAGCCCTCAACCTGGAGTAAACACTCGTTCTATACCCCTTTTCACACAAATTCTAATGAAATGCATGTCATCAATAGAGTTTTACTCATGTTACGCCCTCAGAAACCTGTTAACTTGTGGGAAAGGGGCAAAACTAGGGTCGAACAGTTACCGACACCCAAAACTGTGCACTATGCTCGCACGGTGTGAGCACAACGTGAATGGCATTCTCTTTATGCTTCTTGCTAAAATCCACTGCAGAAAGAAGGAAAACATTGCAGTCAGAGACACCAAACACAATGCGCAACTGCAGACCATAACACCAAGATACCAAAGGATGCAATTTTCCACAAAACCATCGTCAGGATCACACATTGCGTGGGGCGGCTGTTGTTGTGAAGGTCAGAAGGGCTCTTAGCCACCACAACTCTCTTTGGATTATCAACAGCTACTGGCACTAGGCCATGCCTCCTCCAAAAAGGATGAAACCACTCAAAATCATCCACCGGATCACCTTTGGCCACCACTTGTTGGCACAAGCAATACTCTCTGCTTGTTTGCCATATGCTTTTGGAACCAAAGCACCACTTGGTTCTGCAGTTTTATGGCAAAGGCCATTGGCTAGAGACAGGCTCATGCAACGGCGTGCCAGCCAAGAGACTTTGACCAACATTACACGGATTTTTCACTCATCTGTGGCTCAAATCTGCTGTAAATCTAATGGCCCAGCCTTGTCTGGCAGCAGGCACTGGGATCAAAACAACAGCTTGCACAAAGCTTACCCTTTGTTGCTGCATTCTGCCGCTGCGTTTTGCCGCCGTCACCCCTTCATTTTCCAACAGAGTACTCGAACACCTCTGCGTTACAACAAATCTTAAGCACCTCTCAGCGCACAGAAACACTTCAAGTTAGACTTTGGGCTCAGGGTAAAGATTAGGACTCAGGTCAGCACTGGCAAAAGAATATAAACAAAGAGGCATCGTGCACCATGCCAAGCAGTGAGGTCCGTAAAACCTAAACAAGCAATACCTGGATTTTGGACGCGGGACCCCGCCATGGGTTAGGGGGTGGATATTTCAGAAACAAGTTGTTCAGCAACCAGGTCCAAATCCACACACAGCAATACGCAAAGAAATTTTGACCCCCCCACCCCCCCTTAAAAGGGGTACCCAGGTAGGGGGGGGGGGGTATGGGGTGGTCAAAATCAAAAAATGCATTGGGGGGTCATTTTCTGTTCCAAAATGAGGATTTTACCAGGGGTTAGACATCTGATACCATATCTTGGGGTATGCTGCACAAAGGAACCCAAAAAGGGGGGGTATATGCTTCCTGCGCCTGTGCTTGATCTAAGAACCTCTCTTCGAGGTGATTTATCAAAGGGGCCGGAACTTGGAGGCCGATTGTAGGTACACCAACTTTTTTGGGCCTCTGACCCCCCCCCCCGGGCGCGGTTTAACCACCAGCCACTACGCAAAGGCCTGGTATAGATACTGCTTTTGTTGCCCAAAGTGCGTGTCAGAGATGCCCCCCCTTGACAATCGGACTTCAGCCGCACACTGACTCCGACCTCGCCGGATACACGGTCTCGCCCGACCACAGCAAGCGCTCTTCATGTGGAAACAACTGACATCCCTTCGCTCGTAGCTCCCGGAGGGTCTCCAGGTTCATATGCGGCTGCACATCCAAGAAAACGTGCTCACCACGTGCCCGATGCTCCTGCATCACTTCATATTTGGCCTGTGCCCAGACGTCTGCCATTTGCCTCTCCAGGTCGAGATTCGGGTCCATGATATCAATGCCCTTAGGATGCAGGTTTGAGGTGTGGAGTTGAAGGACGTTCAGTCAGCAGTTGCAGGGCGCAAAGGGGGCGGTGCTGGGTCATGGGTTGCGACCGCAGTACAAAGATGCAGCATGAAGCAGGGGTAAATATAAACGGGGAAGGGTCCTCAGAGACCCCTGTCCAGCCCTCCACCCTGATGGCACTTGCGATTCCGATCACAATACTGGTACCATGCAACACAGCTCGCTGTTGGTGTACCGGGCCCTCCAAACTTTCCGACCCACGCCCAGACGACATGCCCTGCGCACCACAAATGGAAGGCCGAAATCACAAACATTTTGGGTCTGGGGTGTATGGGTGTGCAGAACGTTATCCTGTGTAGACCCTAATTCACATCGTGACTGAAACCTAAGGTCAGTCAAACAATTCACCGCAATGCCGCAACAGTTTTTTGTTGCCATTCTGTCATCATGCCACACAAACCCGAGGAGTGATACCAAGATGGCAGGAAATTTGGGACGAGGGCGGGCATGCACAAAAATGGCAGAAAATTGTGGGATGTCGAGGAGGGGGTGCGGGGGGATTGCGGAAAGTTTGGGGCTGGGGTGAGTTTACGCAAAAATGGCGGAAGATTTGGAAGGGATTTCGCTAAAGTGGCGGAAAATTTGGGATGGGGACAAGCGTGTGCAAAACTGATGGCAAATTTCAGACTGGGAGGGGAGGCTCAAAAAATGGCGAAACGCTTGGGATGGGGTGGAGGGGGGGGGGGGGTTGCGTAGGTTGCGCCCCGCTGCGCCTTCCCAACACCCTGCCCACATACAGCACAAACCACATGGACCACAAACACAGACGAATCCTCAATGGCCTGGAGGAATTCTAAATGGCCGAGAGGAACCTTCAATGGCCTGGAAAATCCTCAATGGCATAGAGAAAGCCTCATTGGCCTAGAGGAATCCTCAATGGCCAAGAGGGATAGTCGGCACGAAGTCGCCCCCACATACCAGGGCGGCCCGAAAATTGCTTTGCGGGGGGGGGGGGGGGGGATGGCATGGGCGCCTGGCGAAGGAGGGGGGGGGGGGGTGTTCCAGATATGGGCTTCCGTGCCGGGCCCTGGTCTTGTGTAAGGACAGATGTTGCCACCAAAGTCGCCGGAACACAAATTTTGGCCAGGAAAATTTTTTTCACGAAAAAAATTTCCCCCACATATGTGTAGTCAAAATGATCAGCGCGACGTAGGGATCATTTTGAGCCATGTATGTTGGGGTCGGACCCCCCCCCTCCCCCCCAACACGGCAGGTAGGGCAGCCCCAGCTCAAACCCCCCTCACAGCACGGCGACCAAGGAGGGGGAGGGGGGGGGGTTGGGCAAATGGGCTTCTGTGCCATCCCCCCCCGCAAAGCAATTTTCTTCCCACCCAGCCCCCGTACTCCCCCCCCGTACCCCCTCCAACCCCCCGTATCCCCCCATACCCCCCCCGTAACCCCCCCCCATCCCCGTGTCATGCGCCTTCCTCGCTCGAGACCAACACCCTTGCACCTTCCTCACTCGCTTCGCTCCCTCAAGAGACCTGCACGTGTGCATGGGTAAACGCCGTTGGCAGACTGTTTTTGGGGAAGGGAGCCTTTGGCCCCCTTCCCAAATAGTGGCACTTGGCGTCTACAACATGCCGATGGTGTCTACAATCTCACAGACCGCGTCTACATGTGGCAGACCGCGTCTACAAACTATTCACCGCCTTCTCGTGTGCACGGGTAAACCCCCCCCTCGTTGGCCCCCCCCGTACCCTCCTCCCCGTACCCCTCCCGTACCCCTCCCCTCGTACCCTCCCTCCCCCCCCGTAACCCCCCCCCCCCTACCTCCAGGGTACCGAGGGCGACTTCGTGCCATCTATGGTAGAGGAAGCCCCAATGGCCTTCGAGGAATTCTAAATGGCCTGGAGGAACCCTCTGTGGCTTGGAGGGATCGTCAATGGCATAGAGAAGGCCTTATTGGCCTAGAGGAGTCCTTAATGGCTTAGATGAAGCCTTATTCGCCAAGAGGAAGCCTCAGTGGCCTAGAGCAGTAGCAATGCCTAATTGGTGCTACATGGCTCCCCATGGGGTTATACGCACTCCCAGCCAAGTGTTGTGCCCTCACAGCCCCCCTAGCTAGCAGGGCTGTAGCGCCACTGCCACGGAGCTTGCCACAATAGGTCCTCGCGCAGGGAAGCACTTCCACATGGCCCCGGGAGCCCTCCAAATGCCTAGCGCAAGTGACTAGGCTGTGGGATACTGGACCCAACCGGTATGACAGCACCACTTGTGCCCGATGGCTACTAAGGAGTGCGAGGCCTCCTCAGTCGCATTGCGTGCCGCAGCTGCCCCTGTGCGTTGCAGACATGCGGCGGCTTGGCAGCATGTCCCTTTGACTAGGAGGTTGCGAGCCCTGGCCCATTGCTCCACAGTGGGCTCAGCATCAGGCTCTCAAGCCTCCCCACCGAGCCCGCAGCAACGGGTCCACACACCCAACAACAACCAACTGTGGACCGAGCAGGTGTGTCGCCGTGCCCACCCCCAGACCACGCCGCCTTGCTGCTGCTCTCATGCACAAATGAGAACAAGGGGAGCAGGACCCGGTGGTACCCTGCCGGAGGATTGGTCTCCATTCCCTGGACACACACACACACACACATGTGGTAGTGCCTCCCGCCCACAAGCGCCCACGGGGGGGCAACTACAATCGGTCCTGATGCGACCCACTCCCCAGCTATCTGTCAAAACTTGCAGGGGGGGGGGCAGTTGGGGCGGGGGGGGGGGTCGGCGGGAAGATGGGGGGGGGGTATTGGCAGCTCGGCGGGGGGGGTCCCAAGAGGGGGGGGGGCTGCGCGCGACCCACTACTACCACATGCATACCTCAACAGTGTGTGTGTATTTGGGGGCATGGGGGTATAGAGGTATGTGTGCATTAATAGCGATTTCTCGTCTTTGCCAGGAAGAAAGTCTTAAGGGTCTTAAGGACCAAAGGCATAGGGGGGGGCTGGGGGGGGTCGCATACAAGGACCGGGCCTGGCCGCCCCCCCCGTGCAAGCACCACTGCAGGGTCAGGGGGCTGTCAGCAGCGCGGCAGGCTGTGTGACCAGGCAACCAGGGACATCTCTCCCAGTCTAGTGGCGCAGGGACAGCAGCACAGTCTGTGGGTGCTTGACGACTAGGAGGTGTCTTAGCGCAACCCAACCCAACCAATCCGAAAGCCCTTAACAGGTTTTCGGAAAGAGTCAAAATTTTGAAAAAATTCAAGTACCACTGAACTACCTGAAAACAGCACAAGCACTCAAAGCCCAGGGGGGTCCAAGAACATTTGCCGACTCAAAATTGAAAATTTTCGGGAAAAAATCATGATGTACGGGTGCAAAAATGGGGAGGGTAATTCAAATTGT
Source organism: Eutreptiella sp. 'Long Island Sound 2002' (assembly GCA_964036045.1). Lineage (NCBI taxonomy): Eukaryota > Euglenozoa > Euglenophyceae > Eutreptiales > Eutreptiaceae > Eutreptiella > Eutreptiella sp. 'Long Island Sound 2002'. Next base: position 31,535,069 of record OZ038394.1, on the reverse strand, counting down.
CAGATTTTTTTAACCCCCTTCCAAAGCGGTACCCAGCTACAGGGGGGCTGAGCGGTCAAAATCAGAAAATTCAGTGCTGGATCATTTTGTCCCCACTCCCAAAGTGATAATTTTACAAAGATTGAAACATCCAACTCCATGCACTGGGGAATGCTGTGCAAAACCTGCGCTGCGACCCTGGCAAACATCCAGTTCTGCATCGTGGCTTTGTGGCGCCTCCGTTGAAGCTGGATTCATCTCAGTACCTTGGGGCAAGGCACTCTCACGCGTACACAACAACTGCAAGCAAAATTCGCCTTGCAGTCAACAAAATTGGGGCAGAAATCTTGACCTTCAGCTACAACTCAACTTGAGACGAGTGCCAAAGGGGGGCCAGGATCATTTCGAGAGGGCGTATACCATAGACTTCAATTTCTCTGCAGTCTCCACCTCAATATTCACCAGGATCTGCTGCTGATTCATGGGCCACCCAATCATCAAATGCTCTATCCTCTTCTTGATCATCTCCTGGGGCAGAATGTGCACACTGATACGAAATGCGTGCTGCTTCAACAACGGAATCAAGTGCATGCGCCACTTTCCTCCAACCAGGTTGCCCATTCCATTGGTCAGTCAGGCGGGCCAGTTGGCAGGATCAGTTTGTGCATGGAAGCCATGGGATGGGATGGGACGGGGGATGGGATCCGGAGCGTCATTGACCTCCTGTGCAGGGGGCTCCACTGGACTGGCCAGGCCATCCACTCCCATGCCAGCGGCGGCAGAGGCTTCACTGGTGCTTACTTCTGTGGCAGCTGCAGTTGGAGGACAGCTGTAAATAATTCCAAGTGGCATATGGTCATTTCAAGTGGCACATAGTGGGAGTTGGTTGATGCGTTCATCGCTGGGTGTGGTTTTACCAAATGCGGAGGCCAAGGACTTCCAGCTACTGAATAAGCTGACTAAGAGGTTCTGGGACACGATGGTTGTGTTAAGGCAGCCCCCGCCGTCGTTGAAGGCAACCATGTAATACCTACCTACAGGTGGTACTGAATGCGGTGGTGGATATCAGGCCATGCACCTACGGAGGTGGAAGGAGCCGTTGCGTGAGTGGAAGGTGGAGGCGAGGAGACGAATCAAAGGGTATGAAGAGTGCCAACACAGATGCCGAGGTGTGTCCTGGGGGCGCCGCAAGAGTATTATGGAGCGTGGGACAGGTGTAGCACAAAAGTGGAGGGGGCATTGAAAAAGACCTGCAGTGCCCATTCTCCGTGGCGGAGGTCATTAGCTGGCTACCCGCCCCAAAGAACAACACATCCACCATCGACAGTGTGGCAAACGCCATCCTCAAGTATGGGTGCCGGAGAACGCTCCTCAATGTGGCGGTCATGCTCATGCGCCGCATGCAACACCTCCCCGATTGGATGTTCCGAGCACCGCATTTCCCACACAGGAAATCACTGGGGCTGATCCTGAATGAGTGCACTTGGCATAAATGAATGAAATGTAAGTCGTGTACGAAAAAATCGTCTAGGCGTGTAATTTTTTTTTGTGGTAAATACGTGTAATTTTTTTTTTGTGGTAAGTCGTGTAAATTATAAAAAAAAAATTGAATTTTTTTTTGTGGTAAGGGCGTGTAATTTTTTTTGCGGTATTTCGTGTAAATCATAAAAAAAATTGAAAAATTGAAAGAAATGCAACCTTTGCAATACATGCGCAATATGTACAGCTGCCGGTTCCGTATGGCACCCCATAGCGACCTTAACGATGGGACACCGGGTCCACAAAGCACATAGTACTCTGCGTGGCCACCAATTAGTTGGGACTCGGCCAATATAACATAGTTTCACATGGAGTCATTGGCACTAGACACAAAATCAGGCCCAAGAAAAGAGTCCTGACAGGGCCATGGCAAGATTGTGTATAAAGTCTGATGTCTGATGTGGCATGTTGTTTTTGCAGTGTATACAACAAGATGTGTGATATGTCTATACAGATCTGATGCTTGGAGGAAGGGGGGGGGGTTGGTGTCCAAATGGGTGTGCAACAAGTTGACGCCCCCCACCCCATAGGTCCCCATAGGCCCCGATAGGTCCCCATAGGTCCCCATAGGTGCCAATGGGTCCCCAAAGGTCCCCATAGGCCCCATAGGTGCCCATAGGCCCCCAAAGGTCCCCATAGGTGCCAATGGGTCCCCAAATGTCCCCATAGATGCCAATGAGTCCCCATAGGCCCCCATAGGTACCCATAGGTCCCCATAGGTGCCCATAGGTGGCAATAGGTCCCCATAGGTGCCCATAGGCCCCCATAGGTGCCCATAGGTCCCCATAGGCCCTCACAGGCCCCCATAGGTCCCCATAGGTCCCCATAGGCCCTCACAGGCCCCCATAGGTCCCCATAGGTTCCCATAGGCCCCCATAGGTCCCCATAGGCCCCCATAGGTCCCCATAGGTCCCCATAGGCCCCCATAGGTCCCCATAGGCCCCCATAGGCCCCCATAGGCCCCCATAGGCCCCCATAGGTCCCCATAGGTCTCCATAGGCCCCCATAGGTCCCCACAGGCCCCCATAGGTCCCCATAGGCCCCCATAGGTCCCCATAGGCCCTCACAGGCCCCCATAGGTCCCCATAGGTCCCCACAGGCCCCCATAGGTCCCCATAGGCCCCCATAGGTCCCCATAGGTCCCCATAGGCCCCCATAGGTCCCCATAGGTCCCCATAGGCCCCCATAGGCCCCCATAGGCCCCCATAGGCCCCCATAGGTCCCCATAGGTCTCCATAGGCCCCCATAGGTCCCCATAGGTCCCCACAGGCCCCCATAGGTCCCCATAGGCCCCGATAGGTCCCCATAGCTACCCACTGTCGTCATTGTCATCTTAGCCACAGTAGGACCATGGACATTGATATACTTCCTCCAAATGGTCCGGCGACCATGCCACACTGCCTGATCAGCACACGTGATCATTGTATACCTAGTCTAGCACCCCTTCCTTAGTCCACTATCTCTCGGTTAGTAACACAGCTTACTTTACAACTGTTCAATACAATCTGATGATGCATGATGCATGATGCATGATGCATGATGCATGATGCATGATGCATGACGCATGATGCATGACGCATGATGCATGATGCATGATGCATGATGCATGACGCATGATGCATCATGCATGATGCATGATGCATGACGCATGATGCATGACGCATGATGCATGACGCATGATGCATGACGCATGATGCATGACGCATGATGCATGACGCATGACGCATGATGCATGATGCATGATGCATGACGCATGATGCATGACGCAAGGCGTAGTCAAAGCGGCCAATCCAACACGCATGGGGAAGGAACCAGATATCATGGCATCAAGGAAAGCAGGGGGAAGAGGGCATGCATAAACAGCCCAGGGGGGCAGATGGCACGAGAGGGTGACGGTAAACGGAGAGCCAGAGTGATCGTAGACCTCCATTGGCAGAGCAAGCTTCTCGGCCGAAGTGAGTCCCACAGGCTTGGACACTTGCCGACGGACTCCTCCTTCAGCACTGAGGGCAGCATCGGTCTGATCCTCCTTTTCTGGGTCCTGCATAAGCACAGGACACAGCGGCGTGTGATAGATGGTGATCGAAAACGTGCGGCAAGAGGTGCAACCGACTGGCCAACTGGCCAATCACGTCAGCGATGCATGCTCTGCCTTCACAATGCACGATCGCACCTGAAGCCTCGAATCCCTTCCCCTGAAAGGTTGGACACCAAAAACTGGCCCGGAATCATAACCGCACACCCCCTATGCGGGCAAACAGGACATCTGGTGGCAGGAAAACGCAATGGAGACCTTTCCGTCGGGACTGAAAATTGCCCCCATACTTCATGGGGCAACAAAAAAGATCTCACCGTCAAAAAGGGGGAAAAAACACTGGTGGGCGGGGCTGTGGGTTGCGACCGTTGGTGTGCCCTGGAGACTGTTCCCTGCCTCACCTTGCTACGTGTCACTTGTGCTGCTTTTGCTGGATGTGATTGTCCTTGGGCGTCTGATGTTCCCAATACCTTTTGCAATTTCTTCTTCAAAGTTTCGCGCGTGTCCTCGGATCCCAAACGAGCTCGTTCCTTCACTCTTTGTGCGCCTCCTACTGCGCGTCTTTTGCAGCAGTTGCTGCTGCTGCTGTTTACTTAAATCTTACGGGTTCCACCGGCTCGGTGGGTATAACCGTTTAGGAGTTGCGACACCGGCTACACGCGCTTCCATTGGGTGAAATTGGAGAGTGGCCTCCCCACATGGGCCTCAAAGCATGTACAAAAGGGCAGATTTGAACTCACCTTGTCAAGGGGCTGCGTGGTGGTTTGACCTCCCTTGGGGAGATTTGTCCGCGATTCATATCTGCGTTGTTGTGGATGATGGTTGTAGTCCAGGACACTCATTGGACAATTTCTCCAAAATATTGTGTCGCTGAGAGCTGACTCTTGTAGATTTGAATTCCCCGCACCAAAATGCACAATGGTTCCCGTTTTTCTTGTGGGCTGAAGCAATTGTTAGACCTTGTTCCTCAAAATTGGAGTAAATGTTGGCAAGATGGGTTCCCAAATTGTGAAGAATGTATTCCGCATCCCCAAAATGTGTGTGTGTGGTGGGGGGGGGGAATGGGTTGTTGGCCGGTGACTCCCCAAGGTTTGACCGCCAAATTCACGTCGGCCGACGTGGGCCCTCTTGTTGCGAGCATGGCCAATCATTTTCCCAACCTGCATGTCCAGATCCTATCACATCTTCAGCTTTTGATGGATGGCAAATGAATGATATTCATTGAAATAGGGGGCTGCCAGAAGGCCCGGTTGAGCGCTGGCTGGCCCAACACTCCGTAGGCCGCCCGGGCATGGAGGACCGTAGCCCCCGAGGCCCTGGGTGTTGTACATCCGTTGGCCTCGGGGGATGCAGGTCGTGGACCATCGAATCCAAACGTGGGGAAATTGCGGGAAAATGTGGAAGAGTTCAGGAGAATTGCAGGGAAAATGGGGGGAATTGCATTGAATTGCGTGCAATCCCAGGAACCCCGCCTCGCCTTGGCCGTCGAGTTTCGCAGCATGTCTCGAGGGCCAGCCCCAGACCTGCCGAGCATCAATCATGAAATCCGGTTTCCAGTTGGAATCGAACAGAGCGGCCGGGACTGCGGCCAGCACTTCCTGGCGCACAAGCTCATGCAGTCGTTCTTGAAGATGCTCGGCAGACGGAGGGACCTGAAGAGGTGCGATTATGCAAGCGCCAACTCAGTGTCACGGTCGACCGGCCGACACAGCAACCTTCCACAGATTCTTTCGGCAGGGGACAAAAAACAAAAAAAGTCCGAAGATACTGGCGACTGAAATTTTGCACATTCATCTCCAACTTTCAGGCAACCCGTTCATGGGTCACTAAGTAAATACCACCCCCTAATAAGGACCCCATCTCAACCTCCCCTGACCCCAGCATGTCCACCGGCCACGGACCAGCCACCCCGAGGAGCTGCGCCAACCAGCCGCAGACCCCGCCGCGCCCACCGGGTACAAATTCCGCTTCCCTGTTTTCAAGGCCCCCTTCAAATGGGTCCAGAAATTCCGGATTGTAAACCTCCCCCTTACCCTGAAACCGGATGCGCACTGCACGGAACACGCACTGGCCAGAAAACAGATGTGAATCTGGATTCCTTGGGAGATGTTGGGGATTTCGTCCAAATCATAGTCATGATCACAACGCTAGGCAAAACCGGGGAAAACAGGAAGCGGCAAGGTAACCAACCCAACCCTAGTGAAGCCCCTCCCCGGTCCCAACCCCCCGCCCCTGAAGACAGGAAATCCTGCGGGAGGTTTCCTAAGGATAGCAGAAAGGCTGGTTGGTCACGGGGTGATACAACTGGTGCCCAGTGACATGTCTTTGTGTGACGTGTCTCATTGGTTCGGGTAATTTGGGGGGGGGGGCTTGTCCTTGTGTGGCGCCAACTCTGCCAGCACTGGCAGGCTTCAATGCATCATACTGCAAATCCAGGCAGTTTCCTTGAGGTGTGGCGAGTAGAGTGTGCTCCTTGTGCCCCAGGTCAGATGGTTCCCGACAGTTTTGTGCTGGGATTGAAGGTCTGTGGGCCGTGGTGCCCGAGTGCAGAGCCGTTGGCGTCGTCATGGAAATTCCCAACGAGCGCTACTGACCGCACACTCGCAACCCCCACAGCGACCAAGCCTGGGCGGGGGGGGGGGGGGGCAGTTCTTAGCAGTTCTAGCAGGTCTCTCTGCAGAAGCAGCTCAGGGTTCCACTTTTCCAATTCCTGGTTCATGGAGACTGGATTGCTTTGTTCCGGCTGCATAAGATTGGAGGGGGCCTCTTTTAGGTACCACTCTGCCACTTGCTTCGATGTCTGGTCAATGGCTGTTTACCGTTTCTCCGTTTGGTGCAAATCTACAGGAAGGCGCAGAGACCTCATGGTGCTCCATCTCCTCAAGCAACGTCACGCGTGCTTTGTGGATGATGCGCATGTCAACTTCGGAAAACAACATCAACGCGTAGCGGACCCGTGCGTCAATACTGGGGATCAACCAATTGGATTCCTCCGCTGCCTGACTCTGTACAGAGGGCCAGGGCGCACGGTGATGCGCCCAAAACACTACGCCACCGCAACACGATGCCCCCAAACACAGGGCAGGGGCAGCGGAAGCGGCTGGAGGGTGGGCATGGACAGGTACCAATGATGTGAAGGGCGCATGCGCAAAATCCGGATAAGAAGGCACAAGAGCATCAGGGTGGCGGAACAAGATTCCTCACCTGCACCTCCCCGCTCTGGGACCACGCTTCAGCACGAGCCATGCAGCCGTTTTTCCGACTGCCCTCCCTGCTCTGGAGAGCCCAATACAGCAAGGAGTGCATAGCTATTCTTTGAGCACCTGCTCTGGGACCACAACAATGCAGAGACTAGACAGCCATGCTTTCAATTCCTGATCCAGGGGCCCCATGACGACAGGGTTTACGGAGCCACCCTGTGCGTGCCCGCTCTGGGGACTCCAATACAGCAGGCAGCTCAAGGGTAACTGATGCCTGTTGGAACGTTACCAACATTACATGCAAAGATGTTCCGTGCACAGCTTTGGTCACTTCCACGCAGTCGAGCATTGCCACGCCCAAAATGCGTGTTCAATGATTGAAATCAGCACTTGCCTCCTTCTTCCTTCTGCATGTTCGCAAGGAACGAGGTGGGCAAAGGCAACAACATCATCGTGAAAAACACACGGCTTTGTCCTTCTCACTGCCTACACTCACAGACTCACATTACCATCATCTGCATGAAAAGCCACCCGTCCCCCAGGATGACTTCAGTATGAACAGTGGTGGAGCATATGATAGAACATTGGGCATTGTGTACACAAAAGGTGGGGCAGGTATGGGTCTGCAGCCTGGGTACTTTTCGACGCTCCTGAATACCACTTCGCACCCAACACCCACCCACAGCTCGTCCAAAATCCCTGATTCCGGCAATTCAACCAACTCCGGACCTGCAGGTTCAATCCTGGGGGATCAGTGACATCGGACGTTGACATGTACTTTGTGTTCCGCAGCTGCTTCAGTTGCCTGAGAAAACACGAAACATTTGATGATGAGTCGTGTGACCGGCTGAGCAGGACGCACCGAGACGTGTGAGCATAGTGGCACAGTAGCACAAGGGCATTGAGGCACAAAGGCATGCACAAGGACCCGCATAATGCAAATACGGAAGGGGCCAACGTCGAGCGTGGTCCCACCTACGCTGTCCCTCCTTGGATACCTTGCACTGGCATAGAGCTGCCGCATGCGTGTGCGCAGCAGCTGTGCATCAGAGTCCGCTTCTGGGGCCGCATCGAACACTGGCAGATAGCGAGACCATCGCTCCCACAAGTACTTCTGAGCGATTCGAAACTCCATTGAATCCAGCGCTATCAGGCTTTCGTACAACTTGAGGTTGGACTGCAACTTGCTGACCTGGCAGTGCCGGAGAGGAGTGTGGTCACCTGTGTCTTATTGTTGTTCGCTTTCGTCAAGTGAGCCAGATGATGATTCCAGGCGGCCCATGATGCGCAAATCAGTGCGCCAACAGCCAGTCCGTGTACAGAGGGCGGACCACAAAGCCCTCCCCCCCCCAACAAAAAAAAGACCCGTCATAATATCCCTCATGCCAAGTTTGGGGAAGAAGCCGAACCTGTTGGGGGATATCCCTTCCATGCCTCCTCATTGCCTTTTCCATGCCGCCTCCAAGCCCCATAACCTCGTGTTGCGAGTGTGTGGGTCATGTGGTTCGCTGGTATTGTGATATGCGCCATCAATAAAGGGCTGCGTTGCACAGGGTTGGGCAGGGATGCGCTTGAAAGCGGGGGGAGGGGCTAAAGTGGGGTTTCAAGAATGGATGCAAAAGCGATTACCGGCAGTATGAAAAGCGGCTGGGGGGCAATTTCTGGCAGGTACAAACCGGTTGGAGGGCCCTTGAAAACGGCGCGCCATGCAACATTCAACATTCGATATGGGTAATTATCCTATCACTCTTGAGGAGGCATAGGCAGCACAGCAGAGGGAGGGCAGGCATTTAGAGGCCTGTGTGTGGGGGAGGGACCTAATTAAAAAACAGACAAATGCAAACCAGAGGTAATGCACTCCACAGTAAGGCATAAATGCATCGTTATTCTCTATGCCAAACCTGGTTAACCTTCAAGACACACACTGTGTCTGAAACGGAAAACAGAACATCATGTCTGACTACATCAGTCAGACAATCACAGTCAGTAGCTGTCAGTCAGACATCAGCAGTCAGTGTCGGATGAAGACACCATGCATTACCGGCATGGCCGAAAAGAGCAACCCGCCACTTGCCGGTTGGAGAAGACTCCTGGGAGGGCAGCAATAGCACCTCTGCATTCTGCTCATCCTGCTCCCGCTGGAACAGATATTGGAAAGCCTTGAAATGCTCCAAGTAGTGATCCCAGCGGACCCGGTCCTGCAACTCTCGATTGGCACCTGCCTCAGACCACAACTGCGCCAACTCACCGAATTGGTCCGTTATGGGCACATACGCCGTGTCCTCCTGCAAGGCATGAGTCCGGGGACGGTACAGAGGGCTATGGTGGCGGCATGCAACGGTGGTCCCATCCGAGGGCCACACCACACATCGTAGACACCGCCTCCCGGTGTTAACAAAGGTGGAGATCGGATCCCTGAAAGCGTGCCATGCCAAGACCGGTGGACGCCACAGAGGCAGCCGGATGGGCAGACAAGGAACAGCAACGAATTCATGCACGTCGCGACGGCATTTGCGCGGTCCAGACAACGTGTGTCAAGGTGACAAGGTGACAAGAGTTCTGTGCCTTTTCGCCTCAACTTCAAGACAATGGCCCTCATGTCATCACGGTGCAACCCCTTCGAGTAAAGTGCCCCGAGCAGTCATTGCCCGCTGGAGCGGAAGAGGGTCCCGGGGCTGTGTAGTGCGGGAGGTGTCACAGGGGCCCGGGGGGGCGCCAGAGCATCACATCCTTGCGCCCAAATACCCCCGGAAACGCCCCACCCCCAAGCCACAAAGGCCGGCGTAAACCCAACCGTAGACCGGATGCAAGAGTCGCTAGGCCCAATCTTCCCTTGGCCAGTAACACTTGCATGGCTCTGGCAATCACGGGGAATCGTGGACGGTAGTAAAGGCGATTAGACAGACTTGGTTTTCACTGGGTCGGAATTGAGGGAGAGAGCTGACAGCCGCATTGAGGGCAGTCGGCCCTGCCAGCTCGCCACTCAACGAGTCGGGTTGCACTGACTCGCCCGCCCCATACACATCCTGCATGAGTTCAGACCCATCAATACGCTTTGTCCCGTTCAGAAACGCACGGTACAATATTCATCACTGTTCTCCGCCTGTCCATCAGTATATCTCTTTAGCGCCCATCTGGAGCCTTTCACACCGAGGGCAGAACGGTTTTACCCGGTAAAACCCAGGTTTCGAAGTTTCTGAGGCTGCCATCAGAGACTCTGATACTAATCCTTTAAGACATGGGTTTCAATTACATCCACTTCAAGGCTCGTTTGGTACAACCTCACGACACTGTCCAGCAGGTACACACCGTGACAGGGGCATTTCCAAGGTCCTTCACAACCTCAACTCGCTGCTCCTTGTGGGCTCGATTGACATGAGCAACAATATCGCCCTCAGCCCAAGTTTCGTTGAACGCATCAAATTCCATCAGCCCTTCAGTGTCCCAATCAAAAGGCTGTATACACAGAATCAGGTGGTGCAAGGCGAGCGCAGTCTCTCTTTGGTGGAGCTTTGCACACTTGCTGTCTCTGCAACCCAGACTCCGTGTTGGGACAGCTGACGGAGGAAACGGGCGGAGTAGTCCGCGCCCACCCAGTGGAAAAGTCCCATCATTTGGCAGCAGGCTGGCAGCAACCAATAGTTTTCGGGCACTGAATTCACCAGCACCAGCACCAGCACCAGCACCAGCACCAGCACCAGCACCAGCACCAGCGATTGTGTTCAGCAAATCCTGTCTTTGATTGCCCTGCCCACAACAACTGACCTCAATACTCACGAATTGTGGGCAATTCAGAAGACCTCTGGTTGTAGCTGTTAAGGTAAATGGTTGTGTAAAAGTAAAAGTGACAACGGCTGTGGAGGGCGGTGCAGTGTCGGTGACTGACGGTTGCAAGCGTTGTGCAGGCTTCAGGGTTGTCAAGGGATGTGAAAGGTGGCACAGCGCGCGAAGGATTCAGTAGGGTTGTGCAGGTTAGGTAAGAGTTGTGGAGCATTGTGGAGGCGAGGGACCACGGTTGTGACGGAAGCTTTCTTCAGCGCTGTGGCATGCCGTGGCATGCTGCAGCGCCGTAGGTGTGTGTAGGAAGGTGACCTGTTTAAATGCACCCGGTGCATTACCAACTTTGGAAGCATGGCCACCGGGTTCCCGAACATGAGAGCCATCTGGTTGCTTCATACTTTTTCCAGGAACATGATCCTTCAAGAGAGCACCCTTTGTTGACAGCCAAAAAGCACATAGAATGTGGTACAGCTTTTCAGTAGTTTCCTAATTTTGTGCATCAGTAAGCCACAAATGCTCTCCTGTGCCTTCGGAAATTGCCCAGTGCAAACAATCTGGCATGTGCCTGGTGGTTTCACACAGCTCTCTCAGGATTGTCCTCGGTACTTGACATGCCAACAATCAGACAACAAAGATAAATGGGAAGCTGTGGGGAAAAGCAGTGCAAAGAAAACCCCACCGAGAGACAAACACAAATCAAATGCATCACTTCTGGGATCAACACCCCACACAAAAATTCTATTGCCTTCAGCAAGGCCCTCAAGAAGAAGGGTTTTGGGGAAATTTGCATTCTGAAAAAATTTCAGGTGCCACTAAACATCTTAAACAACAGGAATTTTGGGGCTTTTGAGGGGACTTAGCGGCCACTACGTGAGCCCCATGCGTGCTCAAGTACCCGTTTTGTCACCAAATGATCATCCAAACCAATCCCAGGGGCAAGCAGAAGCGTTTTAGAAAAAGTCAAATTTTCGAAAAATGTTCAGGTGCGACGAAATAGCCTAAGTACCAGCAATTTTGGGGCTTCTGGGGGGCCCATGGTGGGGCTACATGGGCCTAGCGGCCATTACATGGGCCCCCATGTACCCGTATTGTCACCAAACGAACACCCGAACCCATCCCAGCGGCGACAGAAGGGTTTTGGAAAAAGTCTAAGTTTCGCTAAATTTTCGGGTGCTACGAAACATCCTAAACAACAGCACTTCCAGGGCTTTTTGGGGGACCCATGACTTAGGCTACCTGGGCCTAGCGGCCAGGAGATGGGTCCCTATGGGTGCTCAAGTACCCGTCTTGTCACCAAATCATCAACCAAACCCATCCCAGGGGCAACAGAAGGGTGTTGGAAAAATTCGCATTCGGAAAAATTTTCAGGTGCCACTACATCGCCTATCCAGGATTAAAATGGCGAAGTCCTCACCAACAAGGGCCCATAGGGGGGCTGGAGTTTGAACCCGGGACCCCCGCCATGGGTTAGGGAGTCCATATACAATAAAATGCAATACGTCAAGAAGTTTTGACCCCCCCCCCCGCCAAAAGGGGTACCCGGGAACAGGGGGGGGGGGCGGGGTTAGGGGGGCTAAATCCAAAATTTTCATTGGGATCATTTTCTGTCCCAAAATGATGATTTTTACAAGGGGTTACACATCCAATACCATTCCCTGGGGTACATTGCGCGAACGACCCCAAAAAAGGGGGGGAGGGTATTCCACGCCCGCGCCTACGCTTGATCTAACAACCTCTCTTCGAGGTGCTTTCGGCCGCTGCAGCTTGCTGCAGCATGCGCTTACCATTGGTCCTTCTTGGAGGCTCATGATGGAGTGCAAAGGGTCATGAAACGGTGTGGAGTGTTAGTGTGTGTTGTCTGCCCCCGCCACCATGTGCTGTCTGATGGGTCGGTGGCCTGCTGGGTTCCTGGGCTGGTGGGCCCTTGGCATGGTCAGACCTGCCCCAGGGATGCCTTGGAAGGGAAGGGTGCCCAAAATAGGTGCCAAGCGAAGGGGGGGTTGGCAAAACGATTCAAGGTGGTTTCTGTCGGTTAATTCTCCGTTGCCAAGGGGCAAGTTGTGAGCCTGGCCCAAATAGAAAGGGGACCTCCCTCTCTTCCCATGCGTGCCTCAACATCCCGCTCTCCCAGAAGCTTGTAGGCTCTTGTAAGCGCTTGAAACAGTTGTGGGGGCAGTAAAAAGTGTGCACAGGTGTTGGGCTATTGTGTATCACAAAGGAAACAGCTCATACTAATCACGATGCTCACTGCTCCTCAATGCCCCTCAACAATCTCCCACCATAGGGTACCAAATACACCCCTCCATACCCCTCAACAACCCTTCATCACCCCACAACAAAATCACAACAACAGCATGAAGCACCACAGCTTCACGAACACTGTATGGCATGCACTGCCCCTCGTATCCACGTTGGCGCAGGCCAGCAATCTCTTGGTGTACAGGGTGTCGGCAAAAAGTTCTCAATGGCACTTGTAGTTGTCTATGGTGTGTAAGCCAGCTTGAATAAAGACGAAAACAGGTGCGGCTCTGTGAGTGCAGCCACATTATTGCACGCCAACAGTCTGTTGGCGCACAGGGGCCCGGAGCCAACCCACGAACTGCCCTAAAACAAATATTCCTGTCGAACCTGTGTTGGTGCGGCACAACGCACCCCGCCGTGCGTCTACCCCCGCCACCACAAGTAGCACACAAACCACCTTGAGCCTTGCAAAGTGCCAGAAAAGGACCCAACGCCATCAGTAGAGAAGGGGTCCATTCAACCCCGCCAGCCCCTCTTTCTGCTGTTCCAATACCTGCAGTTGATAGTTTCCCGTCATCAAAACCCCTCGCTTCGAATCAAGCATAGTCAAACTTGGGCACTGGTTTTCCGGGTCAGCACTGGCACTGGCACTCATTTTCCGGGGCGTTGCGAGCGCAAAACACAAACGGGAGAAGGGTGTGCTGTCCACTGGATTGCGCGTGATTGTTCTCCCGGTTGGCTGGTCGTGGAGGGTTGCACAGGGCTGTGCCCCTACACACCCCATATCCGACTTCCAGCCGTGGGGCACAGTGACACCTGGACAATTGACCTTCACTTTGTGTGGGACGAGGGGATTGCATACGCAGGGGACAGCATTGTGCATCTGTCGGCAATTCAGGATGGCGTTGTGCAACCAACACTGCCTGCGAGACCCTTTGCAACGACCACTAGTTTGTGACTGGGTCCGAAGAACCCAACGAATCGGGGCACAAAATCTGGGCGGTGGGGGGGTATATCCCTGAAATGGCATTCCCGAAGCCCAACCTCTCATCGGTTGTGGGTCGCATGGAATGCACACCACAAAAAAGAAGGAAAAAATGCCGTCCACAGTGCATAGCAAGGCTGAAATCGCACACCTTTGGGGAGGGTTCTGTTGACTTCATACTGTCACCCGATTCCAAGCCTGATCAAACAGCCCCCCTCCCCACGCCACTGCAGTGCTCTTTCGTCATGATATTGATATGATACCAAAAAAACAAAGAACTCTGTCAAGCCACAGATTCAGCCTTCGCATGCCATGCACATGAACGACGTATGGCAGGCACTTGGGGAGAGCAGGAGATCTTGTGCAAATCTCACCTGCAAAATTGCATTGACTGCATCTTGTGTGACATCGAAGATGTCGCTGGGCTTGTACTCAGGATCCATGCGGGGCACTTCCTTCAGCCTGACTGGGTACACTGAAAGGAATGGTGCAGCAAGAGGCAAGGCACGGAGGCAAAGGCAATCTACACAGTATGTTGTGTGTCGGGCGTGACCGGGTATGTGTCGGGTGCTCAGTGACGTCTGCAGATGAATGGAAGCCAGAGATGGGCTAATCCAAACAACACCTGTTTCCATTGGATCACATCATATCAGCAGATCCTTCCTGTAGCTGCGTTTGGGGCTTTTCTCGTTGAGCCAACAACATCATCACCGATGGTGGTGGCCTGAGTTTGAGCTGGTTTGTGAGTGAGCTAATGAGCAACGGGAGTCTTTCATCCTCACGGATTTGGCCGATTCCACGATCAATGCCTACCAACGGCACCTCATAGTGCTCCACCAAAAAAGAGAAGCAAGGCACATGCAGAACATTAGTATGTGTGATCTGTGGTGTGTGTGGTGTGCGGCCTCATTATATGCATGGTGGTGCATGGTGGTTCATGAGAGAGGCGCTGAGGGGGATCATCCAGAGTTGGCGAAGCTTAGGGCCTTTGCTGAGCACAGCTTTGCGTCGTGGCTCGCACGCCTGCCCAAGGATTTCTTTGCCAACAAGATGGGGAAATTGGCGGTTCGTTCGCACCGTGTGGGAGCCAATGTGCCGTCTACGGCTGCAATGGCATCCCAATTTTGTGTACTAATTGCACCTGAGCAAGTTCTTGTTGGAGTGGTGGCTCCGGAAGAAGTGACAAGTTGCAGATTTGATCCGGTTTGTTAACATCATTTCATTTGCAAGCTTGAGAAGTGGCAGGTCAAGCCTGAGGCAGGGACGTCTGCGGATCCAGAGCCTTCAATAGCCCAGTCTCGAAAGCTAGCCCATGGTCTCTATTACACGGCCCATCCAACCGGACCCCAGCTCATCGGCCAGATCAGCTCTCATTTGAGCCTCGGGGTTGTCAGATGTACTGAGAGTCGGCTCTAAGAACCCTGTGATTCCCACATGTGCCGAGTTTACGATTTTGGTTTATCTGTTAGGTTTGACCTTGCTGAAGCTCAGACAACTAAAATTACGAACCGCCGTTTCTTTGCAGAAAGCTGTAGCTCAAGCCACCCGGCTTTGATGCATGTGCTCCTTCAGTTTGTCTCTTGTGCACGCATATGAATGGTGGTCAACTCAGAGCAAAGCAAAGACAGGACTGAGACTATGCAACGTGTAAAATTGGATATCTTGGATTGAAAAAAATAAGGTTGTGTGTGTGCCTTGGCCCTTCTGGCAATTCCCGCACCTCAAGTTCCTTTGTGCACACCAACTGGAGGCCGGCAGGGGAGAGCACATGCACCAGGAGGCAAAAAGGAGAAGGTGTCCAGGTGGAGGGGGGAATGAGAAAGGGGGTGGATGCAGCAAAGGGGGGGGGGGGCAAGCTGACAAGGTGGAGGCGGGGAGTGCAGAAGCACACCAGGTGGAGCATGAGGTGATAAGTTCGTCTTCCACTCGTCATTACGCTGCTGCATCGCCCAATGGAAATCATGGTGCTTCAGAAGACGCATGAGTGCTCGGTATTCCAGTTGCAGGGTTCCCGTCAAAGATAAATCCTGGTCTCTGGCACGTTTCAAGAGCTCTAGACTCACCTTCAAGGCCAATGGTGGCAAACTGAGTGAAACGGAGAAAATTGCATAGCGGAAAGAGGCTCATGGTGCTCGATTCGAGGAAAATGATGGAGGTGAAAAGAAAACGCAATGAAGACCACGGAAGAGGCAAGGAGAAAGAATCACAGGGAAACGGACCTGAAAAGGGCGGACTGTAGCAGGACTTTCTTTAGATTGCTTCAAAAAAAGGAAAATGTTCACTAAGTGGTTGACCAACCATGCTTGAACCGCATGGTGTGGCTGGGGGCCTGTGAAAGGAGGGCTGTCATGATGGATGACAGCAGCGCTTCTGTCTCAGTGAGGGCTGAATGAAAATAGTGGCCCAAAAAACAGCTTTTTCCCGAAACGATGCTTTGTCATCAGTACGCCATTTCTGGCTCCTGTGAAATACAAGCGGTGTTGGTGTGCGCAGCTTGTCAGTCAAGCTCAGTTCTGGGGGAAAACGTGCAAGGAAGATGGGGGAAAGGTGTGTGTGCATTCTCTCAGGGTGAGAGTGAGACTTGTCTGATTGCTGGCGATTGCCACTTGTTTCCTTCCGCCTCCTTGGTCCCAAGCGCAGCCGGGTCTGGCCCCGGCCTCCAGACGTCCGCATCCTTTGGTATATTTCACAATTCCTTGGAGAAAAGTCTTGTGATGTGGTCCGGTTGGTCAGCCTCGGTATGCCAAGTCTTTGAAGAATCCCCAAAAGGAGGGCTGTAGGCATATGCATACGCATACGTACTTGTGTAGATGCATATGTGTATACATCGCATTTCCATCTGCGCGTACAGAAACAGCATGTCTATACGAGGGGTCATTGTGTACGAAGAAATGTTGTGTGTATTGAAACCAAGATGACGTAGGGAGTGCACAAACCTGTGCCTTCTTTGCGCACCGGAAGCACTTCTTTGCGCACGGACAGCACTTCTTTGCGCACAGGCGGCACTTCCTTGCGCAGGGGCAGCACTTCTTTGCGCACGGGCAGCAATTCTTTGCGCAAGGGCAGCACTTCTTTGGGCAAGGGCAGCAGTTCTTTGCGCAAGGGCAGCACTTCTTTGCGCACAAGCAGCACTTCTTTGCGCACGGGCGGCACTTCTTTGCGCAAGGGCAGCAATTCTTTGCGCAGGGGCAGCACTTTTTTGCGCAAGGGCAGCACTTCTTTGCGCAAGGGCAGCACTTCATTGTGCACGGGCAACACTTCCTTGCGCACAGGCGGCACTGCTTTGCGCACGGGCAGCACTTCTTTGCGCAAGAGCAGCACTTCTTTGCGCAGGGGCAGCAATACTTTGCGAAGGGGCAGCACTTCTTTGCGCACGGGCGGCACTTCTTTGCGCAAGGGCAGCACTTCTTTGCACAAGGGCAGCACTTCTTTGCGCAGGGGCAGCACTTCTTTGCGCACGGGCAGCACTTCTTTGCGCACGGGCAGCACTTCTTTGCGCACAGGCGGCACTTCTTTGCGCAAGGGCAGCACTTCATTGTGCACGGGCAACACTTCTTTTCGCACAGGCGGCACTGCTTTGCGCACGGGCAGCACTTCTTTGCGCAGGGGCAGCAATTCTTTGCGCAAGGGCAGCACTTGATTGTGCACGGGCAACACTTCCTTGCGCACAGGCGGCACTGCTTTGCGCACGGGCAGCACTTCTTTGCGCAAGGGCAGCACTTCTTTGCGCACGGGCAGCAATACTTTGCGAAGGGGCAGCACTTCTTTGCGCACGGGCGGCACTTCTTTGCGCAAGGGCTAACTTCTTTGCACAAGGGCAGCACTTCTTTGCGCAGGGGCAGCACCTCTTTGCGCACGGGCAGCACTTCTTTGCGCAAGGGCAGCACTTCTTTGCGCACGGGCAGCACTTCTTTGCGCACAGGCGGCAATTCTTTGCGCACGGGCAGCACTTCGTTGCGCACGGGCAGCACTTCTTTGCGCACGGGCAGCACTTCTTTGCGCACGGGCAGCACTTCTTTGCGCACGGGCAGCACTTCTTTGCGCACGGGCAGCACTTCTTTGCGCACGGGCAGCACTTATTTGCGCACAGGCGGCACTTCTTTGCGCACGGGCAGCACTTCTTTGCGCAAGGGCAGCACTTCTTTGCGCAAGGGCAGCAATTCTTTGCGCACGGGTAGCACTTCTTTGCGCAAAGGCAGCCTTCTTTGCGCATGGGCAGCACTTCTTTGCGCAAGGGCAGCCCTTCTTTGCGCAGGGGCAGCACTTCTTTGCGCCAGGGCAGCACTTCTGTGCGCAGAGGCAGCACTTCTTTGCGCAAGGGCAGCACTTCTTTGCGCAAGGGCAGAACTTCATTGTGCACGGGCAACACTTCCTTGCGCACAGGCGGCACTGCTTTGCGCACGGGCAGCACTTCTTTGCGCAAGGGCAGCACTTCTTTGCGCAGGGGCAGCAATACTTTGCGAAGGGGCAGCACTTCTTTGCGCACGGGCGGCACTTCTTTGCGCACGGGCGGCACTTCTTTGCGCACAGGCGGCAATTCTTTGCGCACGGGCAGCACTTCTTTGCGCACGGGCAGCACTTCTTTGCGCACGGGCAGCACTTCTTTGCGCACAGGCGGCACTTCTTTGCGCAAGGGCAGCACTTCATTGTGCACGGGCAACACTTCTTTTCGCACAGGCGGCACTGCTTTGCGCACGGGCAGCACTTCTTTGCGCAGGGGCAGCAATTCTTTGCGCAAGGGCAGCACTTGATTGTGCACGGGCAACACTTCCTTGCGCACAGGCGGCACTGCTTTGCGCACGGGCAGCACTTCTTTGCGCAAGGGCAGCACTTCTTTGCGCAGGGGCAGCAATACTTTGCGAAGGGGCAGCACTTCTTTGCGCACGGGCGGCACTTCTTTGCGCACGGGCGGCACTTCTTTGCGCACAGGCGGCAATTCTTTGCGCACGGGCAGCACTTCTTTGCGCACGGGCAGCACTTCTTTGCGCACGGGCAGCACTTCTTTGCGCACAGGCGGCACTTCTTTGCGCAAGGGCAGCACTTCATTGTGCACGGGCAACACTTCTTTTCGCACAGGCGGCACTGCTTTGCGCACGGGCAGCACTTCTTTGCGCAGGGGCAGCAATTCTTTGCGCAAGGGCAGCACTTGATTGTGCACGGGCAACACTTCCTTGCGCACAGGCGGCACTGCTTTGCGCACGGGCAGCACTTCTTTGCGCAAGGGCAGCACTTCTTTGCGCAGTGGCAGCAATACTTTGCGAAGGGGCAGCACTTCTTTGCGCACGGGCGGCACTTCTTTGCGCAAGGGCTAACTTCTTTGCACAAGGGCAGCACTTCTTTGCGCAGGGGCAGCACCTCTTTGCGCACGGGCAGCACTTCTTTGCGCAAGGGCAGCACTTCTTTGCGCACGGGCAGCACTTCTGTGCGCACAGGCGGCAATTCTTTGCGCACGGGCAGCACTTCGTTGCGCACGGGCAGCACTTCTTTGCGCACGGGCAGCACTCCTTTGCGCACGGGCAGCACTTCTTTGCGCACGGGCAGCACTTCTTTGCGCACGGGCAGCACTTCTTTGCGCACGGGCAGCACTTATTTGCGCACAGGCGGCACTTCTTTGCGCACGGGCAGCACTTCTTTGCGCAAGGGCAGCACTTCTTTGCGCAAGGGCAGCAATTCTTTGCGCACGGGTAGCACTTCTTTGCGCACAAGCAGCACTTCTTTGCGCACGAGCAGCACTTCTTTGCGCAAGGGCAGCAATTCTTTGCGCAAGGGCAGCACTTCTTTGCGCAGAGGCAGCCTTCTTTGCGCATGGGCAGCACTTCTTTGCGCAAGGGCAGCCCTTGTTTGCCCAGGGGCAGCACTTCTTTGCGCCAGGGCAGCACTTCTGTGCGCAGAGGCAGCACTTCTTTGCGCAAGGGCAGCACTTCTTTGCGCAAGGGCAGCACTTCATTGTGCACGGGCAACACTTCCTTGCGCACAGGCGGCACTGCTTTGCGCACGGGCAGCACTTCTTTGCGCAAGGGCAGCACTTCTTTGCGCGTAGGAAAAAATACTTTGCGAAGGGGCAGCACTTCTTTGCGCACGGGCGGCACTTCTTTGCGCACGGGCAGCACTTCTTTGCGCACAGGCGGCAATTCTTTGCGCACAGGCGGCACTTCTTTGCGCACGGGCAGCACTTCGTTGCGCACGGGCAGCACTTCTTTGCGCACAGGCGGCACTTCTTTGCGCAAGGGCAGCACTTCATTGTGCACGGGCAACAGTTCTTTTCGCACAGGCGGCACTTCTTTGCGCACGGGCAGCACTTCTTTGCGCAGGGGCAGCACTTATTTGCGCACAGGCGGCATTTCTTTGCGCACGGGCAGCACTTCTTTGCGCAAGGGCAGCACTTCTTTGCGCAAGGGCAGCGATTCTTTGCGCACGGGTAGCACTTCTTTGCGCACAAGCAGCACTTCTTTGCGCACGAGCAGCACTTCTTTGCGCAAGGGCAGCAATTCTTTGCGCAGGGGCAGCACTTCTTTGCGCAGAGGCAGCCTTCTTTGCCCATGGGCAGCCCTTCTTCGCGCAAGGGGCAGCACTTCTTTGCGCAAGGGCAGCACTTTTGTGCGCAGAGGCAGCACTTCTTTGCGCAAGGGCAGCACTTCTTTGCGCAAGGACAGCAATTCTTTGCGCAAGGGCAGCACTTCTTTGCGCAGGGGCAGCAATTCTTTGCGCAAGGGCAGCACTTCTTTGCGCAGCGGCAGCAATTCTTTGCGCAAGGGCAGCACTTCCTTGCGCACAGGCGGCACTGCTTTGCGCACGGGCAGCACTTCTTTGCGCAAGGGCAGCACTTCTTTGCGCAGGGGCAGCAATACTTTGCGAAGGGGCAGCACTTCTTTGCGCACGGGCAGCACTTCTTTGCGCACGGGCGGCACTTCTTTGCACAAGGGCAGCACTTCTTTGCGCAGGGGCAGCACTTCTTTGCGCACGGGCAGCACTTCTTTGCGCAAGGGCAACACTTCTTTGCGCACGGGCAGCACTTCTTTGCGCAGGGGCAGCACTTCTTTGCGCACGGGCAGCACTTCTTTGCGCACGGGCAGCACTTATTTGCGCACATGCGGCACTTCTTTGCGCACGGGCAGCACTTCTTTGCGCAAGGGCTAACTTCTTTGCACAAGGGCAGCACTTCTTTGCGCACGGGCAGCACCTCTTTGCGCACGGGCAGCACTTCTTTGCGCAAGGGCAGCACTTCTTTGCGCACGGGCAGCACTTCTTTGCGCAAGGGCAGCACTTCTTTGCGCAGAGGCAGCCTTCTTTGCGCATGGGTAGCACTTCTTTGCGCAAGGGCAGCCCTTGTTTGCGCAGGGGCAGCACTTCTTTGCGCCACGGCAGCACTTCTGTGCGCAGAGGCAGCACTTCTTTGCGCAAGGGCAGCACTTCTTTGCGCAAGGGCAGCACTTCATTGTGCACGGGCAACACTTCCTTGCGCACAGGCGGCACTGCTTTGCGCACGGGCAGCACTTCTTTGCGCAAGCGCAGCACTTCTTTGCGCGTAGGAAAAAATACTTTGCGAAGGGGCAGCACTTCTTTGCGCACGGGCGGCACTTCTTTGCGCACGGGCAGCACTTCTTTGCGCACAGGCGGCAATTCTTTGTGCACGGGCAGCACTTCTTTGCGCACGGGCAGCACTTCTTTGCGCACGGGCAGCACTTCTTTGCGCACAGGCGGCACTTCTTTGCGCAAGGGCAGCACTTCATTGTGCACGGGCAACAGTTCTTTACGCACAGGCGGCACTGCTTTGCGCACGGGCAGCACTTCTTTGCGCAGGGGCAGCACTTATTTGCGCACAGGCGGCATTTCTTTGCGCACGGGCAGCACTTCTTTGCGCAAGGGCAGCACTTCTTTGCGCAAGGGCAGCGATTCTTTGCGCACGGGTAGCACTTCTTTGCGCACAAGCAGCACTTCTTTGCGCACGAGCAGCACTTCTTTGCGCAAGGGCAGCAATTCTTTGCGCAGGGGCAGCACTTCTTTGCGCAGAGGCAGCCTTCTTTGCGCATGGGCAGCACTTCTTTGCGCAAGGGCAGCCCTTCTTTGCGCAAGGGGCAGCACTTCTTTGCGCAAGGGCAGCACTTTTGTGCGCAGAGGCGGCACTTCTTTGCGCAAGGGCAGCACTTCTTTGCGCAAGGGCAGCAATTCTTTGCGCACGGGCAGCACTTCTTTGCGCAGGGGCAGAAATTCTTTGCGCAAGGGCAGCACTTCTTTGCGCAAGGGCAGCACTTCTTTGCGCAAGGGCAGCAATTCTTTGCGCACGGGCAGCAATTCTTTGCGCAAGGGCAGCACTTGATTGTGCACGGGCAACACTTCCTTGCGCACAGGCGGCACTGCTTTGCGCACGGGCAGCACTTCTTTGCGCAAGGGCAGCACTGCTTTGCGCAGGGGCAGCACTTCTTTGCGCACGGGCAGCACTTCTTTGCGCACGGGCGGCACTTCTTTGCACAAGGGCAGCACTTCTTTGCGCAGGGGCAGCACTTCTTTGCGCACGGGCAGCACTTCTTTGCGCAAGGGCAACACTTCTTTGCGCACGGGCAGCACTTCTTTGCGCAGGGGCAGCACTTCTTTGCGCACGGGCAGCACTTCTTTGCGCACGGGCAGCACTTCTTTGCGCACAGGCGGCACTTCTTTGCGCACGGGCAGCACTTCTTTGCGCAAGGGCAGCCCTTCTTTGCGCACAGGCGGCACTTCTTTGCGCACGGGCAGCACTTCCTTGCGCACGGGCAGCACTTCTTTGCGCACGGGCAGCACTTCTTTGCGCAAGGGCAGCACTTCTTTGCGCAGAGGCAGCACTTCTTTGCGCAAGGGCAGCACTTCTTTGCGCAGAGGCAGCACTTCTTTGCGCAAGGGGAGCACTTCTTTGCGCAAGGGCAGCACTTCTTTGTGCAAGGGGAGCAATTCTTTGCGCAGGGGCAGCACTTCTTTGCGCAGAGGCAGCCTTCTTTGCGCATGGGCAGCACTTCTTTGCGCAAGGGCAGCCCTTCTTTGCGCAGGGGCAGCAATTCTTTGCGCAAGGGCAGCACTTCTTTGCGCAGAGGCAGCACTTCTTTGCGCAAGGGCAGCACTTCTTTGCGCAAGGGCAGCATTTCTTTGCGCAAGGGCAGCACTTCTTTGCGCAGGGGCAGAAATTCTTTGCGCAAGGGCAGCACTTATTTGCGCAGGGGCAGCAATTCTTTGCGCAAGGGCAGCACTTCTTTGCGCAAGGGCAGCACCTCTTTGCGCTAGGGCAGCACTTGATTGTGCACGGGCAACACTTCCTTGCGCACAGGCGGCACTGCTTTGCGCACGGGCAGCACTTCTTTGCGCAAGGGCAGCACTTCTTTGCGCACGGGCAGCACTTCTTTGCGCAAGGGCAGCCCTTCTTTGCGCAGGGGCAGCACTTCTTTGCGCAAGGGCAGCACTTCTTTGCGCAGAGGCGGCACTTCTTTGCGCAAGGGCAGCACTTCTTTGCGCAAGGGCAGCAATTCTTTGCGCAAGGGCAGCACTTCTTTGCGCAGGGGCAGAAATTCTTTGCGCAGGGGCAGCACTCCTTTGCGCACGGGCAGCACTTCTTTGCGCAAGGGCAGCACTTATTTGCGCACATGCGGCACTTCTTTGCGCACGGGCAGCACTTATTTGCGCACAGGCGGCACTTCTTTGCGCACGGGCAGCACTTCTTTGCGCAAGGGCAGCCCTTCTTTGCGGAGGGGCAGCACTTCTTTGCGCAAGGGCAGCTCTTCTTTGCGCAAGGGCAGCCCTTCTTGGCGCAGGGGCAGCACTTCTTTGCGCAAGGGCAGCACTTCTTTGCGCAGAGGCAGCACTTCTTTGCGCAAGGGCAGCACTTCTTTGCGCAGGGGCAGCATTACTTGCGCAAGGGCAGCAATTCTTTGCGCAAGGGCAGCACTTCTTTGCGCAGGGGCAGAAATTCTTTGCGCAGGGGCAGCACTTCTTTGCGCACGGGCAGCACTTCTTTGCGCAGGGGCAGAAATTCTTTGCGCAGGGGCAGCCCTTCTTGGCGCAGGGGCGGCACTTCTTTGCGCAAGGGCAGCACTTCTTTGCGCAGAGGCAGCACTTCTTTGCGCAAGGGCAGCACTTCTTTGCGCAAGGGCAGCCCTTCTTGGCGCAGGGGCAGCACTTCTTTGCGCAAGGGCAGCACTTCTTTGCGCAGAGGCAGCACTTCTTTGCGCAAGGGCAGCACTTCCTTGCGCAGGGGCAGCACTTCTTTGCGCAAGGGCAGCAATTCTTTGCGCAAGGGCGGCACTTCTTTGCGCAGGGGCAGAAATTCTTTGCGCAGGGGCAGCACTTCTTTGCGCACGGGCAGCAACTCTTTGCGCAAGGGCTGCACTTCTTTGCGCAGGGGCAGCAATTCTTTGCGCAAGGGCAGCACTTGATTGTGCACGGGCAACACTTCCTTGCGCACAGGCGGCACTGCTTTGCGCACGGGCAGCACTTCTTTGCGCAAGGGCAGCACTTCTTTGCGCAGGGGCAACAATACTTTGCGAAGGGGCAGCACTTCTTTGCGCACGGGCAGCACTTCTTTGCGCACAGGCGGCACTTCTTTGCACAAGGGCAGCACTTCTTTGCGCAGGGGCAGCACTTCTTTGCGCACGGGCAGGACTTCTTTGCGCAAGGGCAGCACTTCTTTGCGCACGGGCAGCACTTCTTTGCGCAGGGGCAGCACCTCTTTGCGCACGGGTAGCACTTCTTTGCGCACGGGCAGCACTTCTTTGCGCACGGGCAGCACTTATTTGCGCACAGGCGGCACTTCTTTGCGCACGGGCAGCACTTCTTTGCGCAAGGGCAGCCCTTCTTTGCGCAGGGGCAGCACTTCTTTGCGCAAAGGCAGCACTTCTTGGCGCAAGGGCAGCCCTTCTTGGCGCAGGGGCAGCACTTCTTTGCGCAAGGGCAGCACTTCTTTGCGCAGAGGCAGCACTTCTTTGCGCAAGGGCAGCACTTCTTTGCGCAGGGGCAGCACTTCTTTGCGCAAGGGCAGCACTTCTTTGGCAGGGGCAGCAATTCTTTGCGCAAGGGCAGCACTTTATTGTGCACGGGCAACACTTCCTTGCGCACAAGCGGCACTGCTTTGCGCACGGGCAGCACTTCTTCGCGCAAGGGCAGCACTTATTTGCGCAGGGGCAGCAATACTTTGCGAAGGGGCAGCACTTCTTTGCGCACGGGCAGCACTTCTTTGCGCACAGGCGGCACTTCTTTGCACAAGGGCAGCACTTCTTTGCGCGGGGGCAGCACTTCTTTGCGCACGGGCAGCACTTCATTGCGCAAGGGCAGCACTTCTTTGCGCACGGGCAGCACTTATTTGCGCACAGGCAGCACTTCTTTGCGCACGGGCAGCACTTCGTTGCGCAAGGGCAGCACTTCTTTGCGCACGGGCAGCACTTCTTTGCGCAAGGGCAGCACTTCTTTGCGCACGGGCAGCACTTATTTGCGCACAGGCGGCACTTCTTTGCACACGGGCAGCACTTATTTGCGCAAGGGCAGCACTTCTTTGCGCAAGGGCAGCAATTCTTTGCACCCGGGCAGCACTTCTTTGCGCACAAGCAGCACTTCTTTGCGCAAGAGGCAGCACTTCTTTGCGCAGAGGCGGCACTTCTTTGCGCAAGGGCAGCACTTCTTTGCGCAAGGGCAGCACTTCTTTGCGCAGAGGCAGCACTTCTTTGCGCAAGGGCAGCACTTCTTTGCGCAGGGGCAGCACTTCTTTGCGCAAGGGCAGCACTTCTTTGGCAGGGGCAGCAATTCTTTGCGCAAGGGCAGCACTTTATTGTGCACGGGCAACACTTCCTTGCGCACAAGCGGCACTGCTTTGCGCACGGGCAGCACTTCTTCGCGCAAGGGCAGCACTTATTTGCGCAGGGGCAGCAATACTTTGCGAAGGGGCAGCACTTCTTTGCGCACGGGCAGCACTTCTTTGCGCACAGGCGGCACTTCTTTGCACAAGGGCAGCACTTCTTTGCGCGGGGGCAGCACTTCTTTGCGCACGGGCAGCACTTCATTGCGCAAGGGCAGCACTTCTTTGCGCACGGGCAGCACTTATTTGCGCACAGGCAGCACTTCTTTGCGCACGGGCAGCACTTCTTTGCGCAAGGGCAGCACTTCTTTGCGCACGGGCAGCACTTATTTGCGCACAGGCGGCACTTCTTTGCACACGGGCAGCACTTCTTTGCGCAAGGGCCGCACTTCTTTGCGCAAGGGCAGCAATTCTTTGCACCCGGGCAGCACTTCTTTGCGCACAAACAGCACTTCTTTGCGCAAGAGGCAGCACTTCTTTGCGCAGAGGCAGCACTTCTTTGCGCAAGGGCAGCACTTCTTTGCGCAAGGGCAGACCTTCTTTGCGCAGGAGCAGCACTTCTTTGCGCAAGGGCAGCACTTCTTTGCGCAGAGGCAGCACTTCTTTGCGCAAGGGCAGCACTTCTTTGCGCAAGGGCAGCAATTCTTTGCGCAAGGGCACCACCTCTTTGCGCACGGGCAGCACTTCTTTGCGCAAGGGCAGCACTTCTTTGCGCAGGCGCAGCAATTCTTTGCGCAAGGGCAGCACTTCATTGTGCACGGGCAACACTTCCTTGCGCACAGGCGGCATCCCTTGGCGCACGGGCAGCACTTCTTTGCGCACAGGCAGCACTTGTTTGCCAACGGGCAGCACTTCTTTGCGCACGGGCAGCACTTCTTTGCGCACAGGCGGCACTTCTTTGCACAAGGGCAGCACTTCTTTGCGCAGGGGCAGTACTTCTTTGCGCACGGGCAGCACTTCTTTGCGCAAGGGCAGCACTTCTTTGCGCACGGACAGCACTTGTTTGCGCACAGGCGGCACTTCTTTGCGCACGGGCAGCACTTCTTTGCGCAGGGGCAGCACTTCGTTGCGCAACGGCAGCACTTCTTTGCGCACGGGCAGCACTTCTTTGCGCGCGGACAGCACTTCTTTGCGCACGGGCAGCACTTCTTTGCGCACGGGCAGCACTTCTTTGCGCACGGGCAGCACTTCTTTGCGCACGGGCAGCACTTCTTTGCGCAAGAGCAGCACTTCTTTGCGCAGGGGCAGCACTTCTTTGCGCACGGGCAGCACTTCTTCGCGCAAGGGCAGCACTTCATTGTGCACGGGCAGCACTTCTTTTCGCAGGGGCGGCACTTCTTTGCGCAGGGCAGCACTTCTTTGCGCACGGGCGGCAATTCTTTGCGCACGGGCAGCCCTTCTTTGCGCACGGGCAGCACTTCTTTGCGCAGGGGCAGCACTTCATTGTGCACGGGCAACACTTCTTTGCGCAGGGGCAGCACTTCTTTGCGCAGCGGCAGCACTTCTTTGCGCAAGGGCAGCACTTCTTTGCGCAGGGGCAGCACTTCATTGTGCACGGGCAGCACTTCTTTGCGCAAGGGCAGCACTTCCTTGCGCACAGGCAGCACTTCCTTGCGCACGGGCAGCACTTCTTTGCGCAAGGGCAGCACTTCTTTGCGCAAGGGCGGCACTTTTTTGCGCACGGGCAGCACTTCCTTGCGCAAGGGCAGCACTTCATTGTGCACGGGCAGCACTTCTTTTCGCAGGGGCAGCACTTCTTTGCGCAGGGCAGCACTTCTTTGCGCACGGGCGGCAATTCTTTGCGCACCGGCAGCCCTTCTTTGCGCACGGGCAGCACTTCTTTGCGCAGGGGCGGCACTTCTTTGCGCAAGGGCAGCCATTCTTTGCGCAAGGGCAGCACTTCTTTGCGCATGGGCAGCACTTTTTTGCGCACGGGCAGCACCTCTTTGCGCAAGGGCAGCACTTCTTTGCGCACAGGCAGCACTTCCTTGCGCACAGGCAGCACTTCCTTGCGCACGGGCAGCACTTCTTTGCGCACGGGCAGCACTTCTTTGCGCAAGGGCGGCACTTTTTTGCGCACGGGCAGCACTTCTTTGCGCAAGGGCAGCACTTCTTTGCGCACGGGCAGCACTTCTTTGCGCACGGGCAGCACTTCTTTGCGCAAGGGCAGCACTTCTTTGCGCAGGGGCAGCACTTCTTTTCGCAAGGGGAGCAATTCTTTGCGCAGGGGCAGCTATTTCTTGCGCACAGGCGGCACGTCTTTGCGCACGGGCAGCACTTCTTTGCGCAAGGGCAGCACTTCTTTGCGCACGGGCAGCACTTCTTTGCGCAAGGGCAGCACTTCATTGTGCACGGACAACACTTCTTTTCGCAGGGGCTGCAATTCTTTGCGCACAGGCGGCACTTCTTTGCGCACGGGCAGCACTTGTTTGCGCAAGGGCAGCACTTCTTTGCGTAGAGGCATCACTTCCTTGCGCAGGGGCACCACTTCTTTGCGCAAGGGCAGCACTTCATTGTGCACGGGCAGCACTTCTTTTCGCAGGGGCAGCACTTCTTTGCGCAGGGCAGCACTTCTTTGCGCACGGGCGGCAATTCTTTGCGCACGGGCAGCACTTCTTTGCGCACGGGCAGCACTTCTTTGCGCACGGGCAGCACTTCTTTGCGCAAGGGCCGCACTTCTTTGCGCAAGGGCAGCACTTCTTTGCGCATGGGCAGCACTTCTTTGCGCAGGGGCGGCACTTCTTTGCGCAAGGGCAGCCATTCTTTGCGACGGGCAGCACTTCTTTGCGCACGGGCGGCAATTCTTTGCGCACGGGCAGCACTTCTTTGCGCACGGGCAGCACTTCTTTGCGCACGGGCAGCACTTCTTTGCGCAAGGGCACGACTTCTTTGCGCAGGGGCAGCACTTCTTTGCGCATGGGCAGCACTTCTTTGCGCAGGGGCGGCACTTCTTTGCGCAAGGGCAGCCATTCTTTGCGACGGGCAGCACTTCTTTGCGCATGGGCAGCACTTTTTTGCGCACGGGCAGCACTTCTTTGCGCAAGGGCAGCACTTCTTTGCGCACAGGCAGCACTTCCTTGCGCACAGGCAGCACTTCCTTGCGCACGGGCAGCACTTCTTTGCGCAAGGGCAGCACTTCTTTGCGCAAGGGCGGCACTTTTTTGCGCACGGGCAGCACTTCTTTGCGCAAGGGCAGCAAATCTTTGCGCACAGGCAGCACTTCCTTGCGCACAGGCAGCACTTCCTTGCGCACGGGCAGCACTTCTTTGCGCAAGGGCAGCACTTCTTTGCGCACGGGCAGCACTTCTTTGTGCACGGGCAGCACTTCTTTGCGCAAGGGCAGCACTTCTTTGGGCAGGGGCAGCACTTCTTTGCGCAAGGGGAGCAATTCTTTGCGCAGGGGCAGCAATTCTTTGCGCACAGGCGGCACTTCTTTGCGCACGGGCAGCACTTCTTTGCGCAAGGGCAGCACTTCTTTGCGCACGGGCAGCACTTCTTTGCGCGAGGGCAGCACTTCATTGTGCACGGGCAACACTTCTTTTCGCAAGGGCTGCAATTCTTTGCGCACAGGCGGCACTTCTTTGCGCACGGGCAGCACTTCTTTGCGCAGGGGCAGCACTTTTTTGCGCAGGGGCGGCACTTCTTTGCGCACGGGCAGCACTTCTTTGCGCACGGGCAGCACTTCTTTGCGTACAGGCATCACTTCCTTGCGCAGGGGCAGGACTTCTTTGCGCACGGGCAGCAATTCTTTGCGCAGGGGCAGCACTTCTTTGCGCACGGGCAGCACTTCTTTGCGCAAGGGCAGCACTTCTTTGCGCAGGGGCAGCACTTTTTTGCGCAGGGGCAGCACTTCTTTGCGCACGGGCAGCACTTCTTTGCGCACGGGCAGCACTTCTTTGCGTACAGGCATCACTTCCTTTCGCAGGGGCAGGACTTCTTTGCGCACGGGCAGCAATTCTTTGCGGAGGGGCAGCACTTCTTTGCGCACGGGCAGCACTTCTTTGCGCAAGGGCAGCACTTCTTTGCGCAGGGGCAGCACTTTTTTGCGCAGGGGCGGCACTTCTTTGCGCACGGGCAGCACTTCTTTGCGCACGGGCAGCACTTCTTTGCGCACGGGCAGCACTTCTTTGCGCACGGGCAGCACTTCTTTGCGCAGGGGCAGCACCTCTTTGCACAAGGGCAGCACTTCTTTGCGCACGGGCTGCACTTCTTTGCGCACGGGCAGCACTTCTTTGCGCAAGGGCAGCACTTCTTTGCGCAGGGGCAGCAATTCTTTGCGCACGGGCAGCACTTCTTTGCGCAAGGGCAGCACTTCATTGTGCACGGGCAACACTTCTTTGCGCAGGGGCAGCACTTCTTTGCGCAGGGACAAATTCTTTGCGCAGGGGCAGCACTTCTTTGCGCAGGGGCGGCACTTCTTAGCGCATGGGCAGCACTTTTTTGCGCACGGGCAGCACTTCTTTGCGCAAGGGCAGCACTTCTTTGCGCAGGGGCAGCAATTCTTTGCGCACGGGCAGCACTTCTTTGCGCAGGGGCAGCACTTCTTTGCGCAGGGCCAGAAATTCTTTGCGCAGGGGCAGCCATTCTTTGCGCAAGGGAAGCACTTCTTAGCGCATGGGCAGCACTTTTTTGCGCACGGGCAGCACTTCCTTGCGCACGGGCAGCACTTCTTTGCGCACGGGCAGCACTTCTTTGCGCAAGGGTAGCACTTCTTTGCGCACGGGCAGCACTTCATTGTGCACGGGCAACATTTCTTTTCGCAGGGGCAGCAATTCTTTGCGCAAGGGCAGCACTTGTTTGCGCAAGGGCAGCACTTCCTTGCGCACGGGCAGCACTTCTTTGCGCAAGGGCAGCACTTCTTTGCGCAGGGGCAGCACTTTTTTGCGCAGGGGCAGCACTTCTTTGCGCACGGGCAGCACTTCTTTGCGCACGGGCAGCACTTCTTTGCGCACGGGCAGCACTTCTTTGCGCACGGGCAGCACTTCTTTGCGCAAGGGGCAGCACCTCTTTGCACAACTGCAGCACTTCTTTCCGCAAGGGCAGCACTTCTTTGCGCAGGGGCAGCAATTCTTTGCGCACGGGCAGCACTTCTTTGCGCAAGGGCAGCACTTCTTTGCGCAGGGGCAGCACTTTTTTGCGCAGGGGCAGCACTTCTTTGCGCACGGGCAGCACTTCTTTGCGCACGGGCAGCACTTCTTTGCGCACGGGCAGCACTTCTTTGCGCACGGGCAGCACTTCTTTGCGCAAGGGGCAGCACCTCTTTGCACAACTGCAGCACTTCTTTCCGCAAGGGCAGCACTTCTTTGCGCAGGGGCAGCAATTCTTTGCGCACGGGCAGCACTTCTTTGCGCAAGGGCAGCACTTCATTGTGCACGGGCAACATTTCTTTGCGCAGGGGCAGCACTTCTTTGCGCAGGGGGAGCACTTCTTTGCGCAGGGGCAGCACTTCTTTGCGCAGGGGCGGCACTTCTTTGCGCAGGGGCAGCCATTCTTTGCGCAAGGGCAGCACTTCTTAGCGCATGGGCAGCACTTTTTTGCGCACGGGCAGCACTTCTTTGCGCAAGGGCAGCACTTCTTTGCGCACAGGCAGCACTTCCTTGCGCACAGGCAGCACTTCCTTGCGCACGGGCAGCACTTCTTTGCGCAAGGGCAGCACTTCTTTGCGCAAGGGCAGCACTTCTTTGCGCACGGGCAGCACTTCTTTGCGCACGGGCAGCACTTGTTTGCGCAAGGGCAGCACTTCTTTGCGCACGGGCAGCACTTCTTTGCGCAAGGACAGCACTTCTTTGCGCACGGGCAGCACTTCTTCGCGCACAGGCGGCACTTCTTTGCTCACGGGCAGCACCTCTTTGCGCAAGGGGAGCACTTCTTTGTGCACAAGCAGCAGTTCTTTGCGCAGGGGCAGCCCTTCTTTGCGCAGGGGCAGCCCTTCTTTGCGCAAGGGCACCACTCCTTTGCGCAAGGGCAGCACTTCTTTGCGCAAGGGAAGCACTTCATTGTGCACGGGCAACACTTCTTTTCGCAGGGGCAGCAATTCTTTGCGCAGGGGCAGCACTTCTTTGCGCACAGGCGGCACTTCTTTGCGCACGGGCAGCACTTGTTTGCGCAAGGGCAGCACTTCTTTGCGCAGGGGCAGCACTTCTTTGCGCAGGGGCAGCACTTCTTTGCGCAGGGGCGGCACTTTTTTGCGCACGGGCAGCACTTCTTTGCGCAAGGGCAGCACTTCTTTGCGCACAGGCAGCACTTCCTTGCGCACAGGCAGCACTTCCTTGCGCACGGGCAGCACCTCTTTGCGCAAGGGCAGCACTTCTTTGCGCACAAGCAGCGGTTCTTTGCGCAGGGGCGGCAATTCTTTGCGGGAGGACGGCACTTCTTTGCGCACGGGCAGCACTTCGTTGCCCACAGGCGGCACTTCTTTGCGCACGGGCAGCAATTCTTTGCGCAAGGGCAGCACTTCTTTGCGCAAGGGCAGCACTTGTTCGCGCAAAGGCAGCCCTTCTTTGCGCACGGGTAGCACTTCTTGGCACACCGGCGGCACTTCTTGGCGCACGGGCAGCACTTGTTTGCGGAGGGCAGCACTTCTTTGCGCAGGGGCAGCAATTCTTTGCACGCAAGCGGCACTTCTTTGCGCACAGGCAGCACTTCTTTGCGCAAGGATAGCATTTCTTTGCGCAAGGGCAACAATTCTTTGCGCAAGGGCAGCACTTCATTGTGCACGGGCAACACTTCCTTGCGCACAGGCGGCACTTCATTGCGCACGGGCAACACTTCTTAGCGCAAGGGCAGCACTTCTTTGCGCAAGGGCAGCACTTCTTTGCGCAGGGGCAGCAATACTTTGCGCATGGGCAGCAATTCTTTGCGCATGGGCGGCAATTCTTTGCGCACGGGCAGCACTGCCTTGCGCACCGGCAGCACTTCTTAGCGCAAGGGCAGCACTTCTTTGCGCAAGGGCAGCACTTCTTTGCGCAAGGGCAGCAATTCTTTGCGCATGGGCAGCGATTCTTTGCACATGGGCAGCAATTCTTTGCGCACAGGCAGCACTGCCTTGCGCACGGGCAGCACTTCTTTGCGCACAGGCGGCACTTCCTTGCGCACAGTGGGCACTTCCTTGCGCACGGGCAGCGATTCTTTGCACAAGGGCGGCACTTCTTTGCGCAGTGGCAGCAATTCTTTGCGCAGGGGCAGCACTTCTTTACGCAGGGGCAGCACTTCTTTGCGCACGGGCAGCACTTCTTTGCGCAAGGGCAGCACTTTTTTGCGCAAGGGCAGCACTTCTTTGCGCACAAGCAGCACTTGTTTGCGCAGGGGCAGCACTTCTTTACGCGGAAAGAGCACTTCTTTGCGCACGGGCAGCACTTGTTTGCGCACGGGCGGCACTTCTTTACGCAGGGGCAGCACTTCTTTGCGCACGGGCAGCACTTCTTTGCGCAAGGGCAGCACTTTTTTGCGCACGGGCAGCACTTCTTTGCGCACGGGCAGCACTTCTTTGCGCACAGGCGGCACTTCTTTGCGCACGGGCAGCACTTGTTTGCGCAAGGGCAGCCCTTCTTTGCGAACGGGAAGCAATTCTTTGCGCAGGGGCGGCACTTCTTTGCGCAAGGGCAGCACTTCTTTGCGCAAGGGCAGCACTTGTTTGCGCACAGGCAGCACTTCTTTGCGCACGGGTAGCACTTCTCTGCGCACAGGCGGCTTTCTTTGCGCACGGGCAACACTTGTTTGCGCAAGGGCAGCCCTTCTTGGCGTAGAGGCAGCAAATCTTTGCGCACGGGCAGCACTTCTTTGCGCAAGGGCAGCACTTCTTTGCGCAAGGGCAGCACTTCTTTGCGCACGGGCAGCACTTCTTTGCGCAGGGGCAGCAATTCTTTGCGCAAGGGCAGCACTTCTTTGCGCAGGGGCAGCAATTCTTTGCGCACAGGGGGCACTTCTTTGCGCAAGGGCAGCACTTCTTTGCGCAAGCAAGGGCAGCACTTCTTTACGCACGGGAAGCAATTCTTTGCGCAGGGGCGGCACTTCTTTGCGCAAGGGCAGCACTTCTTTGGGCACACGCAGTACTTCTTTGCGCACGGGTAGCACTTCTTTGCGCACAGGCGGCACTTCTTTGCGCACGGGCAGCACTTGTTTGCGCAAGGGCAGCCCTTCTTTTCGCACGGGCAGCACTTCTTTGCGCAACGGCAGCACTTCTTTGCGCACGGGCAGCACTTCTTTGCGCACAGGCAGCACTTCTTTACGCAGGGGCACCACTTGTTTGCGCAAGGGCAGCCCTTCTTTGCGCACGGGCAGCACTTCCTTGCGCACGGGCAGCACTTCTTTGCGCACAGGGGGCACTTCCTTGCGCACAGGCGGCAGTTCTTTGCGCAAGGGCAGCCTTTTTTTGCGCAAGGGCAGCACTTCTTTGCGCAAGGGCAGCACTTCTTTGCGCACGGGCAGCACTTCTTTGCGCACGGGCAGCAAATCTTTGCGCAAGGGCAGCATTTCTTTGCGCACGGGCAGCAGTTCTTTGCGCACAGTCGGCACCTCTTTGCGCACGGGCAGCACTTCTTTGCGCAAGGGCAGCACTTCTTTGCGCATTGACAGCACTTCTTTGCGCACCGGCGGCACTTCTTTGCGCACGGGCAGCACTTGTTTGCGCGAGGGCAGCACTTCTTTGCGCACGGGCAGCAATTCTTTGCGCACGGGCAGCAATTCTTTGCGCACGGGCAGCACTTCTTTGCGCAAGGGCAGCCCTTCTTTGCGCACGGGCAGCACTTCTTTGCGTAAGGGCAGCGCTTCTTTGCGCACGGGCAGCACTTCTTTGCGTACAGGCGGCACTCCTTTGCGCACGGGCAGCACTTGTTTGCGCAAGGGCAGCAATTCTTTGCGCAGGGGCAGCAATTCTTTGCGCATGGGCGGCCCTTCTTTGCGCACGGGCAGCACTTCTTTGCGCAAGGGCATCAATTCTTTACGCAAGGGCAGCTCTTCTTTGCGCAGGGGCAGCAATTCTTTACGCAAGAGCAGCGCTTCTTTGCGCACGGGCAGCACTTCTTTGCGTACAAGCGGCACTCCTTTGCGCACGGGCAGCACTTGTTTGCGCAAGGGCAGCAGCTCTTTGCGCAGGGGCAGCAATTCTTTGCGCATGGGCGGCACTTCTTTGCGCAAGGGCAGCACTTCTTTGCGCAGGAGCAGCACTTCTTTGCGCAAGGGCAGCATTTCTTTGCGCACGGGTAGCACTTCTTTGCGCACAGGCGGCACTTCTTTGCGCACGGGCAGCACTTGTTTGCGCAAGGGCAGCCCTTCTTTGCGCACGGGCAGCAATTCTTTGCACAGGGGCGGCACTTCTTTGCGCACGGGCAGCACTTATTTGCGCACAGGCAGCACTTCTTTGCGCAAGGGCAGCGCTTCTTTGCGCACGGCAAGCACTTCTTTGCGCAGGGGCAGCAATTCTTTGCGCAGAGGCAGCAATTCTTTGCGCACGGGCAGCACTTCTTTGCGCAAGGGCAGCACTTCTTTGCGCACAGGCAGCACTTCCTTGCGCACAGGCGGCAATTCTTTGCGCACGGGCAGCACTTCTTTGCGCACGGGCAGCACTTCTTTGCGCAGGGGCCGCGATTCTTTGCGCAAGGGCGACGATTCTTTGCGTAGGGGCAGCACCTCCTTGCGCAGGGGCAACAATGCTTTGCGCACGGGCAGCACTTCTTTGCGCACGGGCAGCACTTCTTTGCGCAAGGGCAGCACTTCTTTGCGCACGGGGAGCACTTCTTTGCGCATGGGCAGCACTTCTTTGCGCACGGGCAACACTTGTTTGCGCAAGGGCAGCCCTTCTTGGCGCAGAGGCGGCAATTCTTTGCGCACGGGCAGCACTTCTTTGCGCACGGGCAGCACTTCTTTGCGCAAGGGCAGCAATTCTTTACGCAAGGGCAGCTCTTCTTTGCGCAGGGGCAGCAATTCTTTACGCAAGAGCAGCGCTTCTTTGCGCACGGGCAGCACTTCTTTGCGTACAGGCGGCACTCCTTTGCGCACGGGCAGCACTTGTTTGCGCAAGGGCAGCAATTCTTTGCGCAGGGGCAGCAATTCTTTGCGCATGGGCGGCACTTCTTTGCGCAAGGGCAGCACTTCTTTGCGCAGGGGCAGCACATCTTTGCGCACGGGCAGCATTTCTTTGCGCACGGGTAGCACTTCTTTGCGCACAGGCGGCACTTCTTTGCGCACGGGCAGCACTTGTTTGCGCAAGGGCAGCCCTTCTTTGCGCACGGGCAGCAATTCTTTGCACAGGGGCGGCACTTCTTTGCGCACGGGCAGCACTTATTTGCGCACAGGCAGCACTTCTTTGCGCAAGGGCAGCGCTTCTTTGCGCACGGCCAGCACTTCTTTGCGCAGGGGCAGCAATTCTTTGCGCAGAGGCAGCAATTCTTTGCGCACAGGCAGCACTTCTTTGCGCAAGGGCAGCACTTCTTTGCGCACAGGCAGCACTTCCTTGCGCACAGGCGGCAATTCTTTGCGCACGGGCAGCACTTCTTTGCGCACGGGCAGCACTTCTTTGCGCAGGGGCCGCGATTCTTTGCGCAAGGGCGACGATTCTTTGCGTAGGGGCAGCACCTCCTTGCGCAGCGGCAGCAATGCTTTGCGCACGGGCAGCACTTCTTTGCGCACGGGCAGCACTTCTTTGCGCAAGGGCAGCACTTCTTTGCGCACGGGGAGCACTTCTTTGCGCACGGGCAGCACTTCTTTGCGCACGGGCAACACTTCTTTGCGCAAGGGCAGCCCTTCTTGGCGCAGAGGCAGCAAATCTTTGCGCACGGGCAGCACTTTTTTGCGCAAGGGCAGCACTTCTTTGCGCAAGGGCAGCACTTCTTTGCGCACGGGCAGCACTTCTTTGCGCACAGGCGGCTTTCTTTGCGCACCGGCAACACTTGTTTGCGCAAGGGCAGCCCTTCTTGGCGCAGAGGCAGCAAATCTTTGCGCACGGGCAGCACTTCTTTGCGCAAGGGCAGCACTTGTTTGCGCAAGGGCAGCACTTCTTTGCGCACGGGCAGCACTTCTTTGCGCACAGGGGGCACTTCTTTGCGCAAGGGCAGCACTTCTTTGCGCACAGGCGGGACGTCTTTGCGCACGGGCAGCACTTCTTTGCGCAAGCAGGGGCAGCACTTCTTTACGCACGGGAAGCAATTCTTTGCGCAGGGGCAGCACTTCTTTGGGCACACGCAGCACTTCTTTGCGCACGGGTAGCACTTCTTTGCGCACAGGCGGCACTTCTTTGCGCACGGGCAGCACTTGTTTGCGCAAGGGCAGCACTTATTTGCGCACAGGCGGCACTTCTTTGCGCAACGGCAGCACTTCTTTGCGCACGGGCAGCACTTCTTTGCGCACAGGCAGCACTTCTTTACGCAGGGGCAGCACTTGTTAGCGCAGGGGCAGCCCTTCTTTGCGCACGGGCAGCACTTCTTTGCGCACGGGCAGCACTTCTTTGTGCACAGGCAGCACTTCCTTGCGCACAAGCGGCAGTTCTTTGCGCAAGGGCAGCCTTTCTTTGCGCAGGGGCAGCACTTCTTTGCGCAAGGGCAGCACTTCTTTGCGCACGGGCAGCACTTCTTTGCGCAGGGGCAGCACTTCTTTGCCCAAGGGCAACACTTCTTTGCGCACGGGCAGCAAATCTTTGCGCAAGGGCAGCATTTCTTTGCGCACGGGCAGCAGTTCTTTGCGCACAGGCGGCACCTCTTTGCGCACGGGCAGCACTTCTTTGCGCAAGGGCACCACTTCTTTGCGCATGGACAGCACTTCTTTGCGCACCGGCGGCACTTCTTTGCGCACGGGCAGCACTTGTTTGCGCGAGGGCAGCACTTCTTTGCGCACGGGCAGCAATTCTTTGCGCACGGGCAGCAATTCTTTGCGCACGGGCAGCACTTCTTTGCGCACGGGCAGCAATTCTTTGCGTAAGGGCAGCGCTTCTTTGCGCACGGGCAGCACTTCTTTGCGTACAGGCGGCACTCCTTTGCGCACGGGCAGCACTTGTTTGCGCAAGGGCAGCAATTCTTTGCGCAGGGGCAGCAATTCTTTGCGCATGGGCGGCCCTTCTTTGCGCACGGGCAGCACTTCTTTGCGCAAGGGCAGCAATTCTTTACGCAAGGGCAGCACTTCTTTGCGCAGGGGCAGCAATTCTTTACGCAAGAGCAGCGCTTCTTTGCGCACGGGCAGCACTTCTTTGCGTACAGGCGGCACTCCTTTGCGCACGGGCAGCACTTGTTTGCGCAAGGGCAGCAATTCTTTGCGCATGGGCGGCACTTCTTTGCGCAAGGGCAGCACTTCTTTGCGCAGGGGCAGCACTTCTTTGCGCACGGGCAGCATTTCTTTGCGCACGGGTAGCACTTCTTTGCGCACAGGCGGCACTTCTTTGCGCACGGGCAGCACTTGTTTGCGCAAGGGCAGCCCTTCTTTGCGCACGGGCAGCAATTCTTTGCAGAGGGGCGGCACTTCTTTGGGCACGGGCAGCACTTATTTGCGCACAGGCAGCACTTCTTTGCGCAAGGGCAGCGCTTCTTTGCGCACGGGAAGCACTTCTTTGCGCAGGGGCAGCAATTCTTTGCGCAGGGGCAGCAATTCTTTGCGCACGGGCAGCACTTCTTTGCGCAAGGGCAGCACTTCTTTGCGCACAGGCAGCACTTCCTTGCGCACAGGCGGCAATTCTTTGCGCACGGGCAGCACTTCTTTGCGCACGGGCAGCACTTCTTTGCGCAGGGGCCGCGATTCTTTGCGCAAGGGCGACGATTCTTTGCGTAGGGGCAGCACCTCCTTGCGCAGGGGCAGCAATGCTTTGCGCACGGGCAGCACTTCTTTGCGCACGGGCAGCACTTCTTTGCGCAAGGGCAGCACTTCTTTGCGCACGGGCAGCACTTCTTTGCGAACGGGCAGCACTTCTTTGCGCACAGGCGGCACTTCTTTGCGCACGGGCAACACTTGTTTGCGCAAGGGCAGCCCTTCTTGGCGCAGAGGCAGCAAATCTTTGCGCACGGGCAGCACTTCTTTGCGCAAGGGCAGCACTTCTTTGCGCAAGGGCAGCACTTCTTTGCGCACGGGCAGCACTTCTTTGCGCACTGGCGGCTTTCTTTGCGCACCGGCAACACTTGTTTGCGCAAGGGCAGCCCTTCTTGGCGCAGAGGCAGCAAATCTTTGCGCACAGGCAGCACTTCTTTGCGCAAGGGCAGCAATTCTTTGCGCACGGGCAGCACTTCTTTGCGCAAGGGCAGCACTTCTTTGCGCACGGGCAGCACTTCTTTGCGCAGGGGCAGCACTTCTTTGCGCAAGGGCAGCACTTCTTTGCGCAGGGGCAGCAATTCTTTGCGCACAGGGGGCACTTCTTTGCGCAAGGGCAGCACTTCTTTGCGCACAGGCGGGACGTCTTTGCGCACGGGCAGCACTTCTTTGCGCAAGCAAGGGCAGCACTTCTTTACGCACGGGAAGCAATTCTTTGCGCAAGGGCGGCACTTCTTTGCGCAAGGGCAGCACTTCTTTGGGCACACACAGCACTTCTTTGCGCACGGGTAGCACTTCTTTGCGCACAGACGGCACTTCTTTGCCCACGGGCAGCACTTGTTTGCGCAAAGGCAGCCCTTCTTTTCGCACGGGCAGCACTTCTTTGCGCAAGGGCGGCACTTCTTTGCGCACGGCCAGCACTTCTTTGCGCACAGGCAGCACTTCTTTACGCAGGGGCAGCAGTTGTTTGCGCAAGGGCAGCCCTTCTTTGCGCACGGGCAGCACTTCTTTGCGCACGGGCAGCACTTCTTGGCGCACAGGCAGCACTTCCTTGCGCACAGGCGGCAATTCTTTGCGCAAGGGCAGCCTTTCTTTGCGCAGGGGCAGCAATTCTTTGCGCAAGGGCGGCACTTCTTTGCGCAGGGGCAGTACTTCTTTGCCCAAGGGCAACACTTCTTTGCGCACGAACAGCAAATCTTTGCGCAAGGGCAGCATTTCTTTGCGCACGGGCAGCACTTGTTTGCGCACGGGCAGCACTTCTTTGCGCACAGGCAGCACTTCTTTACGCAGGGGCAGCACTTGTTTGCGCAAGGGCAGCCCTTCTTTGCGCACGGGCAGCACTTCTTTGCGCACGGGCAGCACTTCTTTGCGCACCGGCGGCACTTCTTTGCGCACGGGCAGCACTTGTTTGCGCAAGGGCAGCACTTCTTTGCGCACGGGCAGCAATTCTTTGCGCACGGGCAGCAATTCTTTGCGCACGGGCAGCACCTCTTTGCGCAAGGGCAGCCCTTCTTTGCGCACGGGCAGCACTTCTTTGCGCAGGGGCAGCAACTCTTTACGCAGGGGCAGCACTTCTTTTACGCAGGGGCAGCAATTCTTTGCGTAAGGGCAGCGCTTCTTTGCGCAAGGGCGGCACTTCCTTGCGCACAGGCGGCAATTCTTTGCGCAAGGGCAGCCTTTCTTTGCGCAGGGGCAGCAATTCTTTGCGCAAGGGCAGCACTTGTTTGCGCAGGGGCAGCACTTCTTTGCGCAGGGGCAGCACTTCTTTGCGCAAGGGCAGCACTTCTTTGCGCATGGACAGCACTTCTTTGCGCACCGGCGGCACTTCTTTGCGCACGGGCAGCACTTCTTTGCGCAAGGGCAGCACTTCTTTGCGCACCGGCGGCACTTCTTTGCGCACGGGCAGCAATTCTTTGCGCACGGGCAGCAATTCTTTGCGCACGGGCAGCACTTCTTTGCGCAAGGGCGGCCCTTCTTTGCGCAGGGGCAGCAATTCTTTACGCAGGGGCAGCAATTCTTTGCGCATGGGCGGCCCTTCTTTGCGCACGGGCAGCACTTCTTTGCGCAAGGGCAGCAATTCTTTACGCAAGGGCAGCACTTCTTTGCGCACGGGCAGCAATTCTTTACGCAAGAGCAGCGCTTCTTTGCGCACGGGCAGCACTTCTTTGCGTACACGCGGCACTCCTTTGCGCACGGGCAGAACTTGTTTGCGCAAGGGCAGCAATTCTTTGCGCAGGGGCAGCAATTCTTTGCGCATGGGCAGCATTTCTTTGCGCACGGGTAGCACTTCTTTGCGCAGGGGCGGCACTTCTTTGCGCAAGGGCAACACTTCTTTGCGCAAGGGCAGCACTTCTTTGCGCACGGGCAGCATTTCTTTGCGCACGGGTAGCACTTCTTTGCGCACGGGCAGCAGTTCTTTGCACAGGGGCGGCACTTCTTTGCGCACGGGCAGCACTTATTTGCGCACAGGCAGCACTTCTTTGCGCAAGGGCAGCGCTTCTTTGCGCACGGGCAGCACTTCTTTGCGCAGGGGCAGCAATTCTTTGCGCAGGGGCAGCAATTCTTTGCGCACGGGCAGCACTTCTTTGCGCAAGGGCAGCACTTCTTTGCGCACAGGCAGCACTTCCTTGCGCACAGGCGGCAATTCTTTGCGCACGGGCAGCACTTCTTTGCGCACGGGCAGCACTTCTTTGTGCAGGGGCCGCGATTCTTTGCGCAAGGGCGACGATTCTTTGCGTAGGGGCAGCACCTCCTTGCGCAGGGGCAGCAATGCTTTGCGCACGGGCAGCACTTCTTTGCGCACGGGCAGCACTTCTTTGCGCACGGGCAGCACTTCTTTGCGCACGGGCAGCACTTCTTTGCGCACGGGCGGCACTTCTTTGCGCACGGGCAGCACTTCTTTGCGCAAAGGCAGCACTTCTTTGCGCACGGGCAGCACTTCTTTGCACAAGGGCAGCACTTCTTTGCGCACGGGCAGCAATTCTTTGCGCAGGGGCAGCACCTCCTTGCGCAGGGGCAGCAATGCTTTGCGCACGGGCAGCACTTCTTTGCGCACGGGCAGCACTTCTTTGCGAAAGGGCAACAGTTCTTTGCGAAGGGGCAGCACTTCTTTGCGGAAGGGCAGCACTTCTTTGCGCACAGGCGGGACGTCTTTGCGCACGGGCAGCACTTCTTTGCGCAAGCAAGAGCAGCACTTCTTTACGCACGGGAGGCAATTCTTTGCGAAGGGGCGGCACTTCTTTGCGCAAGGGCAGCACTTCTTTGGGCACACGCAGCACTTCTTTGCGCACGGGTAGCACTTCTTTGCGCACAGGCGGCACTTCTTTGCGCACGGGCAGCACTTCTTTGCGCAAGGGCAGCCCTTCTTTTCGCACGGGCAGCACTTCTTTGCGCAACGGCAACACTTCTTTGCGCACGGGCAGCATTTCTTTGCGCACAGGTAGCACTTCTTTACGCAGGGGCAGCACTTGTTTGCGCAAGGGCAGCCCTTCTTTGCGCACGGGCAGCACTTCTTTGCGCACGGGCAGCACTTCTTTGCGCACAGGCAGCACTTCCTTGCGCACAGGCGGCAATTCTTTGCGCAAGGGCAGCCTTTCTTTGCGCAGGGGCAGCACTTCTTTGCGCACGGGCAGCACTTCTTTGCGCACGGGCAGCACTTCTTTGCGCAGGGGCAGTACTTCTTTGCCCAAGGGCAACACTTCTTTGCGCACAGGCAGCAAATCTTTGCGCAAGGGCAGCATTTCTTTGCGCACGGGCAGCAGTTCTTTGCGCACAGGCGGCACCTCTTTGCGCACGGGCAGCACTTCTTTGCGCAAGGGCAGCACTTCTTTGCGCATGGACAGCACTTCTTTGCGCACCGGCGGCACTTCTTTGCGCACGGGCAGCACTTGTTTGCGCAAGGGCAACACTTCTTTGCGCACGGGCAGCAATTCTTTGCGCACGGGCAGGAATTCTTTGCGCACGGGCAGCCCTTCTTTGCGCACGGGCAGCACTTCTTTGCGCAGGGGCAGCCCTTCTTTGCGCACGGGCAGCACTTCTTTGCGCAGGGGCGGCAATTCTTTACGCAGGGGCAGCACTTCTTTGTGCAGGGGCAGCAATTCTTTGCGTAAGAGCAGCGCTTCTTTGCGCACGGGCAGCACTTCTTTGCGTACATGCGGCACTCCTTTGCGCATGGACGGCCCTTCTTTGCGCACGGGCAGCACTTCTTTGCGCAAGGGCAGCAATTCTTTACGCAAGGGCAGCACTTCTTTGCGCAGGGGCAGCAATTCTTTACGCAAGAGCAGCGCTTCTTTGCGCACGGGCAGCACTTCTTTGCGTACAGGCGGCACTCCTTTGCGCACGGGCAGCACTTGTTTGCGCAAGGGCAGCAATTCTTTGCGCAGGGGCAGCAATTCTTTGCGCATGGGCGGCTGTTCTTTGCGCAAGGGCAGCACTTCTTTGCGCAGGGGCAGCACTTCTTTTCGCACGGGCAGCATTTCTTTGCGCACGGGTAGCACTTCTTTGCGCACAGGCGGCACTTCTTTGCGCACGGGCAGCACTTGTTTGCGCAAGGGTAGCCCTTCTTTGCGCACGGGCAGCAATGCTTTGCACAGGGGCGGCACTTCTTTGCGCACGGGCAGCACTTCTTTGCGCACAGGCAGCACTTCTTTGCGCAAGGGCAGCGCTTCTTTGCGCACGGGCAGCACTTCTTTGCGCAAGGGCAGCAATTCTTTGCGTAGGGGCAGCAATTCTTTGTGCACGGGCAGCGCTTCTTTGCGCAAGGGCAGCACTTCTTTGCGCACAGGCAACACTTCCTTGCGCACAGGCGGCAATTCTTTGCGCACGGGCAGCACTTCTTTGCGCACGGGCAGCACCTCTTTGCGCAGGGGCCGCGATTCTTTGCGCACAGGCGGCAATTCTTTGCGTAGGGGCTGCACCTCCTTGCGCAGGGGCAGCAATGCTTTGCGCACGGGCAGCACTTCTTTGCGCACGGGCAGCACTTCTTTGCGCAAGGGCAGCACCTCTTTGCGCACGGGCAGCACTTCTTTGCGCACGGGCAGCACTTCTTTGCGCACGGGCGGCACTTCTTTGCGCACGGGCAGCACTTCTTTGCGCAAGGGCAGCACTTCTTTGCGCACGGGCAGCACTTCTTTGCGCACGGGCAGCAATCCTTTGCGCAGGGGCAGCACCTCCTTGCGCAGGGGCAGCAATGCTTTGCGCACGGGCAGCACTTCTTTGCGCACGGGCAGCACTTCTTTGCGCAAGAGCAGCAATTCTTTGCGCACGGGCAGCACTTCTTTGCGCACGGGCAGCACTTCTTTGCGCAAGGGCAGCACTTCTTTGTGCACGGGCAGCACTTCTTTGCGCAAGGGCAGCACTTCTTTGCGCACGGGCAGCACTTCTTTGCGCACGGGCAGCACTTCTTTGCGCACGGGCAGCACTTTTTTGCGCCCGGGCAGCAATTCTTTGCGCAAAGGCGGCACTTCTTTGCGCACGGGCAGCAGTTCCGCAGCACTTCTTTGCGCCGGGGCAGCACTTCTTTGCGCACAAGCAGCAGTTCTTTGCGCACAAGCGGCACTTCTTTGCGCACGGGCGGCACTTCTTTGCGCAAGGGCAGCACTTCTTTGCGCACGGGCAGCACTTCTTTGCGCACGGGCAGCAATCCTTTGCGCAGGGGCAGCACCTCCTTGCGCAGGAGCAGCAATGCTTTGCGCACGGGCAGCACTTCTTTGCGCACGGGCAGCACTTCTTTGCGCAAGAGCAGCAATTCTTTGCGCACGGGCGGCACTTCTTCGCGCACGGGCAGCACTTCCTTGCGCATAGGCAGCACTTCTTTGTGCACGGGCAGCACTTCTTTGCGCAAGGGCAGCACTTAT
Organism: Eutreptiella sp. 'Long Island Sound 2002'; assembly: GCA_964036045.1. Taxonomy (NCBI): domain Eukaryota; phylum Euglenozoa; class Euglenophyceae; order Eutreptiales; family Eutreptiaceae; genus Eutreptiella; species Eutreptiella sp. 'Long Island Sound 2002'. The sequence continues at coordinate 31,490,926 of OZ038394.1, read as the reverse complement.
TTGCGCACGGGCAGCACTTCTTTGCGCACGGGCAGCACTTCTTTGCGCACGGGCAGCACTTCCGCAGCACTTCTTTGCGCCGGGGCAGCACTTCTTTGCGCACAAGCAGCAGTTCTTTGCGCACAAGCGGCACTTCTTTGCGCACGGGCAGCACTTCTTTGCGCACAGGCAACACTTCTTTGCGCAGGGGCAGCACTTCTTTGCGCACGGGCAGCACTTCTTTGCGCACAGGCAGCACTTCTTTGCGCACAGGCGGCACTTCCTTGCGCACAGTCGGCACTTCCGCAGCACTTCTTTGCGCTCGAGCAGCACTTCTTTGCGCAAGGGCAACAATTCTTTGCGCGGGGGCAGCAATTCTTTGCGCAGGGGCATCACTTCTCTGCGCACGGGCAGCACTTCTTTGCGCACAGGCAGCACTTTTGTGTGCGGGGGCAGCAATTCTTTGCGCACAGGCAGCACTTCTTTGCGCAAGGGCAGCATTTCTTTGCGCAACGGACGCAGTTCTTTGCGCGCGGACGGCACTTCTTTGCGCAAGGGAAGCAATTGTTTGCGCATGGGCAACACTTCTTTGCGCGGGGGCAGCACTTCTTTGCGCAAGGGCAGCACTTCTTTGCATTGGGGCAGCACTTCTTTGCGCAAGGGCAGCACTTCTTTGCGCGGGGGCAACAATTCTTTGCGCAGGGGCAGTACTTCTCTGCGCACGGGCAGCACTTGTTTGCGCACAGGCAGCACTTCTGTGCGCAGGGGCAGCAATTCTTTGCACACGGGCAGCACTTCTTTGCGCAACGGCAGCAGTACTTTGCACAACGGCAGCAGTTCTTTGCGCAAGGGAAGCAATTCTTTGCGCACAGGCAGCACTTCTTTGCGCGGGAGCAGCACTTGTTTCCGCACGGGCAGCACTTCTTTGTGCACGGGCAGCACTTCCGCAGCACTTCTTTGCGCTGGGACACCATTCATTAGCGCCCGTGCGCAACTGCTGCCCCTGCGCAAAGAAGTGCTGCCCTTGCGCAAAGAAGTGCTGCCTGTGCGCAAAGAATTGCTGCCCTTGCGCAAAGAACTGCTGCCCCTGCGCAAATAATTTCTGCCCCTGCGTAAAGAATTGCTGCCCTTGCGCAAAGAAGTGCTGCCCTTGCGCAAAGAATTGCTGCCCTTGCGCAAAGAAGTGCTGCCCCTGCATAAAGAAGTGCTGCCCTTGCGCAAAGAAGTGCTGCCTGTGCGCAAAGAATTGCTGCCCTTGCGCAAAGAACTGCCGCCCTTGCGCAAAAAAGTGGTGCCCCTGCGTAAAGAAGTGCTGCCCATGCGCAAAGAAGTGCTGCCCTTGCGCAAAGAACTGCTGCCCGTGCGTAAAGAAGTGCTGCCCTTGCGTAAAAAAGTGCTGCCCATGCGTAATGAAGTGCTGCCCTTGCGTAAAGAAGTGCCGCCCTTGCGTAAAGAAGTGCTGCCCTTGCGCAAAGAAGTGCTGCCCTTGCGTAAAGAACTGGTGCCCCTGCGTAAAGAAGTGCTGCCCTTGCGCAAAGAAGTGCTGCCTGTGCGTAAAGAAGTGCTGCCCTTGCGCAAAGAAGTGCTGCCCTTGCGCAAAGAATTGCTGCCCCTGCGCAAAGAAGTGCTGCCCGTGCGTAAAGAAGTGCTGCCCCTTCGCAAAGAATTGCTGCCCTTGCGCAAAGAAGTGCTGCCCGTGCGCAAAGAAGTGCTGCCCTTGCGCAAAGAAGTGCTGCCCCTGCGCAAAGAATTGCTGCCCTTGCGCAAAGAAGTGCTGCCCTTGCGCAAAGAAGTGCTGCTCGTGCGCAAAGAATGGCTGCCCCTGCGTAAAGAAGTGCTGCCCATGCGCAAAGAAGTGCTGCCCTTGCGCAAAGAAGTGCTGCCCGTGCGTAAAGAAGTGCTGCCCATGCGCAAAGAAGTGCTGCCCTTGCGCAAAGAACTGCTGCCCGTGCGTAAAGAAGTGCTGCCCATGCGCAAAGAATTGCTGCCCCTGCGTAAACAAAGGCTGCCCGTGCGCAAAGAGGTGCTGCCCCTGCGCAAAGAATTGCTGCCCCTGCGTAAAGAAGTGCTGCCCATGCGCAAAGAAGTGCTGCCCGTGCACAAAGAAATGCTGCCCCTGCGCAAAGAAGTGCTGCCCCTGCGTAAAGAATTGCTGCCCCTGCGCAAAGAAGTGCTGCCCGTGCGCAAAGAAGTGCTGCCCGTGCGCAAAGAAGTGCTGCCCATGCGCAAGGAGGTGCTGCCCTTGCGCAATTGGTGCCTATGCGCAAAGATGTGTTGTTGCTGCCGTGTGTTTTAGGAAGGGGGCTTTGTCCCCCTTCCGGAATGTTGTCTCTTCGCATCTACAACATGCTGACAGTGTCTACAATAAGTAGGCCTCATCTACTTGTGGTGCAAAATGTCTACAAACTACAGACCAGCACAACCCCGTGCATGGGTAAACATTGTTGCTGCCCTGTGTTTCAATGTGTGCAACGTATGCGTGTGTACACAAACTCCCTAAATAGACATGGTGCTACGATATGCGCATAGGTATACACGCGGATGCATGAATAGAAATCCCTCGCAATCGAAACGTTTTGTGCCAACTTTGTGCACATTAACGGCTCGAGGCCTTTGTTGCCTTATTTGTGCCCCGTGAGTGTCCCGGGGGGGGGGGGGGGGCATAGGAAATATTCAAAAAACCCTTGACGGGGGCTATTTGGAGCACCCAGGTTTGCTTGTTGTACGCCCGGTATGATTGAGATTTTTGTCCGTTTTGGACGGTGTGTGTGCTGCTTGATGCTGCTTTGTGTCACACCATGTCTGCATACAAATTTACACCGCCTGCCGTTGCCTCTCCAGATTAACCACAGAAGCCTTTGGTTCCCAAAAGAGCACGCTCTGGGGGTGAAACTTGGACAAAGGTGACCCGGCGCCCTGCCAGCCAGTCCAAGAAAGAGCCCTGTCTTTCCCGCTCACAGCCACCTGCATGCACCCACAAGGAGCACGACATTGTGACGAGCGCTGAGGCCACTGCTTTTGTAGGCTAGTTTTGGGATCCAAAGACACACCACACCAAGGATTCACAGCAAGAGTTTTTGGGCACATGCATTGACGTTCATGTGGACAAGAACGTGAAGTACAAACATCCACAGAAATACACCATCAAAAGGGGCCATTGAACGAAATATTTTCTACCTTACCGGGGGATGCGTCGTCAGATTTGCGAAACACAGTTTCTCCACTACTTCAAGATATCGTGCACTATTGTGCGGTCTGTGGCCAAGGCCAAAGCTGCCGCGGCCATTACATCCGCCTTGAGTCCTAGAAAAGTCAAGAAGGCTGCCAGCAATACAAGACGGGACTAGTTCCATGAAGGTGAAATTCAAACTTTCTGCAGTCACTTCCCTAGGTGAACAACAGATCAGTGATGCTGCTCGTCCTCACAATGAAACCGTGCATTTGGCCCTCATTGGTGGACAACGAGCATCTGCATACAACGTGTGGGTGCACTAGCTGTAAAGGGAGGAGGCCGAACAGTCCCGGCCCTGGCCAAAAAAGGAAGCGCAAATGACAATGACGATGGAACTGTGCAGTGCATGTTTGTGTGCCCCATGCCATATGCAGCTCTGTGTTGAGAAATGTGAGCATGCCCCCCCGCCCTAACCCATATATTTCTGAAACGGCCTTTTCTCACAGATTTGAAAAAGCATACACACACACACACACACACCCTACATGGTGACATGTTTGCACATCGGTGAAAGCCTTGTAAAAATACCCCAAAAGAGCCAGAACGCACAAAGTTGGCTCGTTATGAATGAGGCCGAGAGTTGCATCGCGTATACGTCGCAGATACGTCGCAGAAATGTATGTGCGAAAATGTATACGCATAGATGTAATTACGAAGATGCATACACGTGTACATGTGTATACATACATATCTGCAAAAACGAGGGTCAAAACAAGCAAAATGCCTAGTCATCAGCCAGTGTCTCTAATTGTGCTTGCGTGCCATACATTGCACTCTCTTGAATTGTATTTCCTGTTTGCTTTCGATGTTCGAGTAATGCTTATGCTGCATGCTTGGCTAACATGCGATGGTCCGCTGTTTTCTTTTTTGCGGCCACACGTGTGGTGCCATCATGCAGCCGTGGGGGCTCTCCCAAGGATGTCTCATCTCCCATGGACCACTTGCACTGTCCGCAAGATAACAACCATGAGTTTGGCCCATCCTCTGGGTCCCCCCCTGAGCAAAACATACAAACCCCTTTGTGCCACATTCTGTGTGCATTGTCGACCAGAACACAAATTCGTCAGCACTTTGTACACACAGGATAGGTCAACGTGTCACCACAACCTCACCAAGCCCCCAAACGAGCATTAACCCCAAAAGGGTGGGTGTCTCTCGGGAACCCGGACTGGAGGGTCAGGACAGGGGCAAATGCCCCCCATCCTTCGCAGATTCAGGTCACTTTCTCAGGGGAGTCCTCGGACCCAAATGCACTGAACAACAGAGCACACATGCCACACATTTGGCCAGACATGCTTTGGAGCGGGCCTTGGTAGGTCCAGTGGACTTGCCACTTGGCTCTACCTGCGCTTGCCTTTGCGTGGCCTCCAACCTCTCCCCCCTTTTGTATCACGTGCGTGATATTATTTTGGTGTGTGATATTACTTTGTGCGTGATATTGTTTTGACCACCCCCTGTTCCAGGTTTTTTTTGTGATGACTGATGCCCCTGACATTTCCTTTCTTGCTGATATGATTGAGGCACAGCAGCATTATGAGCTTGTTGAACATGTGTTTGAGGCTGTGATTGATGATGAGGTGTCTGATGTTGAGGAATACTCCACTGAGGATTACGCTGACAGTTGAGAATGCTGCACAACAAGCGAAATCTGTTTGGACTTGTGCTACACTGGCCTTGATTCTGCGACTGCCAGCCTCGATGTGGCTGCAGTATCTTGGGTATATTGATCCCAAGAAGGCAAAGCTTTGCATCCCCTAATCAGCTTGCCCCCCCGCCCCCCCGCCCCAGATCCTTCGCCCCAAGCTGTTGAAAATGCAAAGCCCAAGCCCAAACGCAAGCCGACACCATGGCAACTGGCCATGAAAGCGTTTGTGGCACGAAAAAATAACTGCACGTTCGGCGTATCGATGATTTCGCACAGTGTTTTGCCTTGTTATTTGTGTTATGCTCAGGCGCGCAAAATGCATGCATGATATTATTTCAGTAGTCCAAACAAAATATTATTATGCATGCGTGATATTATTCCGGTGCGTGATAATAAAGAGGGGATGGTTCAATCACTCTGTAGTCTCAAGCTGTTCTGGGTGCAAATGCACGCCCCCCATCCCTGATTGGGGCAAGGGCTCTCCGCTAAGTTTGACAAGCATCTGGCAAGCGTCCCTTTCCTGACCTCCTGATTCGGTCAGGTAGTGTTGGGGTTGTCTTTTTTGTCAGTGCCACTCGCTTGGGAGCAGGGGAGGGGCGGGGAAGGGGTCTGCGACCCCAGGGCTTGTGCATCAAAATTTGTTTCTCGTCCAAAAATTGAATCCAGAATAATTTTCTGTTGCACACGGGCGGGGGGGGGGGGGCTGGAGCCCTGTATGGGGGACCTCCTCCTGAAAAATATTTTCCCTGTGAAAGCATCCCTGCCCTTGACCAACTACATTTCTACGGATACTGGCACCTGTAGATCATGGCGAGGGTCCTGTCTGCCCACTCCAATGGCGTCTCATGTGGCTCTTCCAGGCCCAGGTCGTGAGGTGTGCGCCGAGGCTTGGGCGAGGATTGTGGACCTTTGGCATGCTTTGCCTTGAAAACCTCAAGGTTGAACACAATCTGCTCCAAGTCCATCTCCATCCCAAAACATTCTGCAAGCCACGGAGATAGCTCTCATCAACATGAACCAACGCAGTAAATCCCTCGATCCTGCCGAAACCCAGGTTTAGGCTGATTGATACTGCTTTTGGGGTTGTGGGGGTGCCGGCCCTGTCGATATAGGGGCTGCGGCTCTACATAGTGTAGCGCGAGGCTACAGATTTTGGCTGTGCCAAGCAGCAGCATCGGAGTGCAAGGTCTCTGTGAAGGCCGTGAATGACTGTCTGTGTAAGCATCAATATGCGTGCAGAAAATAACAGATTTGTCGCAGCGCGGAGTTGAGAACATCTTTCATGTGTGCTTTGCACCGCCCCCCGCCCCCCGCTGCTCCTGAGATGTCATGTTGTGCAACCTGGCGCACGGCTGCCACTGCACTCTGCACAGGGCACCAGTGGCAACAGCGGTTTGTTGCTTGCGTTTGGGCTGCACTGGGGAGGCTTCATGGGTGTGCAGCTTGCCCCCCAAGGAGGTTGACCCAGGGGCCCCCTGCGCAACCAAGGCCAGGCTCTGAGCCGGCAGTGGCGGATTTTAATTTTGGGAGTGCGTGGGTAGAGCAAGGCTTTCTTTAGCAACAGGGGGGGGGGTGTCAGAATGAGAAGGACAGGCACCCACTTTTGGCAAGCACCCACAGCACTTGACCTACCCCCACGGGGCGAGGGGGGGGGGGCTCAGTTCAAGAGGCACCCATCCACTCACCGACTGACCAACAAAAGGGAAAATATAAAGTGGAAAATTTTCCGGCACCTTCGGCACCGGGAATACAGCCCTTCCCCTCAAAACCGCCAACTCACTCTTGGCCCACCCCCAGGGGGGGGGGGGTCCCGATCAGAAGGAGGCACCCACCGTTACCCCGCCCTGGGGTAGGTAGGCGAGGCACTACAAAAAGGCCCTGGTTGGAGGATGGGCTGGATGGGTTCGGATGATGTCCACATTGATTGATACCCTCAAGGAAGCTTTATTCGTTCTCGTTGCACCAACATGGCGCATCATGCTCCAGTGGAGCAGCACGACCCGTGGTTCCTCGACCAGCGAGGGGCGGGGAGCGCGAGCAGCAGCTCCCTCTGAGTGCCAAAAAGACCTCCATCCGTCGCCCGTAACCCCACCAGGTTTGATGGTTGCGGCTATTGGGAATGCAAAGCTGTCTGGTGGTCGAACGCCCCACACAAGTCAAATGGGCTCCAACAGCCAAAATCAAAAAATCTGCCGGGTTTCACGGCCCCGGCTATTGGAGAGTAACGTACAGCAATTGGGGGGTAAATGAAATGGAAAAAAAGGAAGTCTGAAATGGCACAGAAAAATACCTGACTTGTTGCAGTTTTGGAGGCAGGGGGGCTTGGATGCGGAGCCACCCTTCCAACTTGCTTGCCACCTCCTCCATTGGTGCGGGATGAAATGGTGATGACGAGGATGTGTATGAAATGAAATTCCCCCTTTGAGGCACTTCTGTTCACTTTCGTGGTTTGTTGGGAGTGGGTAATGAGAATTCATGGTTGAGGATTGGTGAGAATTCACGAGTGACATGGGTTGCAAATTGCAGAGCCCACACAAGTATTGAATGGGTTGCCATGAGGGAGCTGCCAAATTGTATAAGGGGTTGCTATTACATGAACAGAGGGGTTGCATCAAAGCATACCTTGAATCCATGCCAAGCGCTTTTCGGTGAGCGTGCAAGGATCGTGTTGATCCTCACCGGCAAGCAAATCTTGCGCTTGCATTAGCGCCTCTGTGACTGTGTGGTAATCCCATGCGGAAGTGGCTTGTAAACACTCTGTGCGGAGGGGTAAGAAACGGTAGCGAACAAATTTTCGATTTTGTTCCACCGCAATGCCCTTGTGGGGAGGTTAGGGTGGTCTTGGGGAGGCTTGGGGAAGTTGCCACTTGCAACAGCAAGACACAAAAGAACACCACAAGACCAATCTTATCGAAAACATTTTTGAATGAGGCGTTGATGCTCGGGCCACAAGGTAATTGATATAGGTGCACTAAAATTGTAATAGCAACCCATGCAGACCTTTGCTTACCAACGGGGGGAGTCAAGGGGTCATTTTGGGGCTGCCTGAGGACCGGATATCCCACCCATCCACCTAGGTTGACCCATCCCCCCACCCCCGCAAAGGGTCCTCATACCTCATCCCTTATCCACTGCATGTTGAAATACTCGAAAAAAAATTTTTACTGCTCGGGTCTAAATACTACTTGACACCACATGTGGCAAATTTGAAGTCTGGTCTAGTGGTAATGCATGGGAACACTGGTGGAGTGATAGGTGGTTCACATCCGGGCAAACTCAACTCTTTAGACGAGAAATCACTATCCCCCAAGAACAAAAAATTTGTTTGCACCATCCTAAACACCAACAAATCACCAACACAACTCGCATGCAACACGGTGTCGTTGATGGGTGTCCGGCAAATTGTCCTTAGTGACCCTACTTCGAATCGGAGTCCGAGTCGTCGTAGCCGTCGTCGGAGGAACTAGAGGAGGAGGAGGCTGAGCAGTCACTGCCAATCTCCACTGCAGCCACCGCCTCCTTTGACTTTTTTGCCTTCTTTCCTTGCCCTTTTTACCATTCTTTCTTCCTCTTGTTCCTTGTGACACCCTTGTCGCTGCGCACAAGACGGAATCTGGCAAAGAGTGCCCCCCCCTAGTGACACAACTGCTGGCATGAAACCCACCCGCGCACCCAAACCCTACACCCCCCAAAGGGGGGGGGTCGGCACTTTTGGCCAAACTGCCCAAAACCAAACTAACCCACCCACCCAAAGGCCATTGACCCCCCCCCCCCCGCGGGGGGTAGGGTGGGACCCACCTTTAGCTTTTGGTCATCGCACGAAGATGACGAAAATTATTTCAACGCACATGCGCCGGTATATGCATGGATCAATAAAGTTGAATGGATAGAATGGCACTGGACGATGCCCTACTACTGAACCCTCCGAAAGGTGTTGGACTCCGTTACACATCTATGGGACAACTCGCGTGAGTGCTGCACACATCACCTTTGATGGTAAGCTGCGGTTGGTCGCTCACCCGCATCTGGCCGAGCCCTAGTCGCATGGCATCTGCTGCAAACAGCGGCACTCCTGGGGTGCAGACCAGATACTGCGCAAGCCCCATGTGAAGCTTGTTGGAAGATGTTAGCAGCCGGGTCCAACCGCCGTGAACGGGTAATCCATACTCCGGGCCGTTAAACACCAACTCCGCCCCTCGAGTCAAACACGTGAAGTCCGCGAATAGAGCCAACCCGGTGCCGTACCCCTCAGATCTCCCATTGACGATGCTCATGAGGAATGGGAGGGAGACCGAGGTGAGGTGGTGGCTCGAGGATGTTGCAACGAAATACACAAGCTTCAACCCTAAAATGTGCAAACCGAGGCCGTAGCATGACGAAGGCGGGGCGGGATAGACGGGGGCAGCGAAGGAGCAAAGTAGGGGAACCACATCCATTGGCCACTTTACTAATTTTGAGCAACGTGCTTCTTGATATTGTAAGCTTCCGAGCACTTGCTTCACGACTCCCCACCCAATAGCACCAATAATAGTGTGTGCAACAAATGTGCCTTTATGGGAAAGATGGACACGGTACGAAAAGAAATCGTGAAGGCAATATGTGCGAGGGCACGATGTGAGCGGGACGATAGGATGTGTTGAGCACGAGGGCACAATGTGAAAGGATATGGTGCAGAAGCACCATACGCAAGGGTTTGCATGCATTGGGCAAGGGCGTTGCGTGCTCGGGTGTGGTACCCATGGGTGGCGTGCAAAGCACGGTGCTCAAGGGTGCTACACGCAAGATGCCCTCCCCGACATTTTGACCACTCCGCCCTCCAACACAAGAGCGTTCGTATCCACTCAACATTTAGAGCTTGGGGATGCTATTTCCTTCTCGTCACATCTGTTCGCGTTTATGTGTGCGATCATACATCATACATACATCATACGCTAAAATCCTTCCATGGGTCCTTTGTCGAAGATGCCATGTCATCACGCGGTCGTCAAGAAACCCTTTCTTTAGAAGGAGCATCGGACGTTTTTCCTTCCACCATCGGGGCGAAAGGTCCCATTGACGAAGGGGTTGATTGGTTTTGGGTTGTGAACGGCAACCCACATTGCAACCGAACGAACATATCGCCTCGCAGCGGTTGTGCCGTTGTTAACTACCTACTACGTGTTGGGGGTGAACGTGCACGGGGATAACAACCCCGAAGAGACACCAAAGAAGCTGTGTCAAGAAGTGGTCCCGTACAAACCTTGGAATGTGCACCCGAAGGCATGCGCAAACGCTTTGTCTTAGCGAAAGCTTCAATAGGCACGTACTGTGGGCGATCGCAACCACGTTGGGAGATGATCTCCGTTTACCCTCCCGCCTCGGCCGTGATTAAGGTAAGGCTTCAAAAACGAGAAACAAATGCCTTAGGAGCCAAGGTGTGATGGACCACACCCGTACGGATCGTTTCGTCAACGACATCGAATCGCTCTTGCAATAGAAGTTCTTGCAAGGATGTCCAATCGTGCCCGCCACAAAAATAATTTGAATCCTGTGATGCTGCTCCTCGAACCAATAAAGCTTTTAGGGCGCGGCCTTCCCGCTTGGCAAGCAACGCAGCAAGCAAATCCTTTTGTACACGCAAACTAGTGCGGTTTTCATTTTGAGGCACGTTGAGCACTATCTCGGTGCACAAAGGAGGACTTCGAATCGTCTCCACAATAGTCTTGCTCCGATTCAAGGGCTATAAAATGAAGGATGCATACTTTAGTTAGATCTCAACGGCACTCCACACTAGTTGGAACATTTCTCGCTTCACACACTACGGAGCCATTGTATACCCGGACACCATGCTTGCCGAACGCGTGCAACCAAGGTAGAAACGAAAAAAAAACATATACTTGAGAAAACTCATCCACGAAGTCGTGACGCGGAGGTGAAATCTTGCCTTCGTGCCGTAACGTAGACCTCATGCCACGAGCGAATACCGTCTCTGCAGAAATTGTCGAGAATCTCATCCTCGGAGCCCTCCATAGCGGCATTAAGCCTACCCTTCTCATGAGGCACGGAAGGATCTACAGCAAGAAAGATGTTCGTGATGCCCGACTTTCCCCCCTCTCCACACGCACAATAGTCCCTCGGGGACGTGTCGAAACAATATGAGATGCCATTAGGCTATGGGTACTCCACAATTTTTCGAAATAAGGAATAATCATGGGAATAATAGTAAGTAGTAAAATGTCCAATAATGTCCCATAAAAAAAGTCTCGATAATGTCCCAAATGGCCCTCGTAATGTCCCAAGACTTCAGATTCGCACGTCTTGGGACACGTCTACTCATATCCCAAAAGGCTAAGTCAACACGGGGGGAAGGAAATTTTTTCCCAAAATCACTACCCCACCAGCTGGATAGAAAGTCAATTCGAGTTTCTGCATAACATTTGCAGACGTTTATCGCTGCCTCCCACTAACCTTGCCACTACAGCCAAGCTACATAAAACTTGCGAAAACTCCAAAACTTCAAGAGCAAACCACGGTACGACATTAAATGTTCAACTTGGGATCTGCAACCTGTTCGACACAAATGTCAGACGCCAAAACACTTCTAGTCCTCGCGCTACGAAAAGAGTACAAACCAAATAAAATTTGGCAAGGATCCTAAAAGTTATTGGGTAATGTAAGAGCGAATATACAGATGGCAAGTGACAGAGGTGGCAAGAAAGGAGAGATGGCTTGTGGTGGATCATCACCGTATGTCTCTCGGCAATGCAACCAACATTTCTTTAAGCTACCCTCCAAATTCGGGCAAGGTGTGCTATGCTTCTTCGGAGCCCCAAGAGCTGTTGGCAACAAGATCAGCAACAAAAGCACAAGGATACGCATAATCTTCTGGAGCATACAGATTATGAAATTTGCCCCTTTTCTTGACACCTGGTGCAGATATACATGGCTCAGATGGCAAAATTTTGGGCGCAGAAAGATGTAAAAGTATTGGCGGATGTATCAGTACGAAACACGTGCGTAAAATTTCCCATATAGTGAAGTCAGTGCCGCTGCAACTTTTTTCCCGTCCCCTGGTGTCCCTTCGCGGCGCCGCATCGGGCAACTCACGACCGGAAGGACACGTAAGCTGGCACGCAACATCAGCAACGGAACAAATCAGACACAACCTACGGAACCAACTTTTAACACGATATCTCTTTCGCCATTCTGCGATCAATCTTTGCACAAACCTCAAGCATCCTCCTTGATCACCTGCACGCACAGTCTCTCTTTCAAACACAATGGGCAACAAGGGCAGCAAGAAGAAGTGTTCGTGCACTGGCGTGTCCGTCAATGACAGCATCAGCTCGGTTAAAAAGTGTCAGAGCAACTCATTTCTCCAGGTCTACGCCGGAAAGAACTGCTCAGGAAGTACTGCTGCCAGCAACACCAATGGATTCGGTGAAAACATGAATGACTGGGGCAGCGGCATGAACGACAAGATCAGCTCGTATAAGTGCACAGGCGGGGTCACGGCGTATCTGGATAAGAATCACAACTCCTGCTACAAAGAGTTGAATTGCGACTCGTCCAGCACGGCTATAGCTAATCTCACCTGCCGCAATCTCAACGGAAAATATGAAGGTGGCAGTTGCTAGTTAATTCGAACGCAGTATCTTGGTAATCTTCGTTCATGCAACTTCCTCGTGAAGTCGCTACCGCAGCTTGGATGCCGTGGTCTGGAGCTTGCGCCAGAGCTGGGGTTTGGCCGAAGATTTCCGAGGCATAAGTATCGCCCACGTTGGTCTCTATTGCTGTCGCTTTATATATGCATTTTATATACATTTTATTTGCATTGCTACATATCACAAAGCCCCTGACCACCCGTAATCTTTCTCATATGGACCAGAGTATCACCGTGGACAGAAGAAAAGCGCTCTCTTTCTTTTTGCCTGTGGACGAGGTGTGTCGTGGTGTAATCTTGGGTACCATGCTCAGGAATATACTCCGGGAATTTGTACCCAGCAGCATTTTCAATTCGTCAGATAGATTGCTTAACTTTAACTGGTTGGCTGGTCATGGTCATGTCTCACAACCAAAAACTTTTGAATTCAAGTTTTAATTTTTTTTATATGCTTGTGCTGGCAAAACAAGTTGCATTTTTGAAACTTTGTATTTAGTCTTCAAGTTGTGAAATGATCACATCACAGAGAACACACCAATTTGAGGTTGCAAGGTTTTTGAGTTCATCATGACAGACAGTGCCCTGCAGTGCCCAAAAAGTGGCATCTGCACCGCAACGCCACCAGCATAATATATGGGGTTATGTAACATACAAATGTTAGTACAACCAAGTACTAAACACTATACAATAGTGAAAAAAATAGCAATAAAGATAATAAATGGTAAACCAAGGGAAGACACGGGCATTCAGGCTTGTCCTCACCTTTACACACCCCCCCCCAAGCCCACACAGGGCCTGCGCCAGAGTGGCTGAACCAAAACGACCCAAAGGTGAGGCAAGACGGTTTGGGTGGGTCAAAAAGCACTGCTTTGGGTGGTGAAGCCGGTTCGGACCCCCGTGGCCATCTTTCGGTCACTTGGTGTGTGTATCTATGTGCCGGCAAGCCGCCACGGTTGACATCATACTCTCCCATCCACCTGACCTAACCCGATGTGATAGTGTGATAGGTTTGGCCATTCCGGCTATGAGCGGCCATATTCAGTACCGAGGCGCCGCCAGCTGAGATTTATACATCAGAATATCAGGAATCAACAGGGTTTAATTATCATAATGTTTCAGTAAGAAAAAGTGCTTTTCCATTGCTTTGAGGCATACTCTAGTTGTATTAGAGATGCACTGCCCATCCATGCATTTTTATCTTAGTATTGGTCCAACCAAAAGTGGTGATAACACATTTTGACCTATGGAACCAAACACCCAATCAGGATATGGAGTGGACCCCTTAATCTCCTTTCAATGTGAAGCTATTCATCTTTTCCTCAGTTGACTGAGCACTGACATACCTAAAGTAGAGCCTATGAATTTATCTATGTTTTTCCTTGAATTCTTAGCTATCCTAGTGGTATGCACCCTAGGGGGCTGGGCACCTCTTTTTGAGAGGTCCTGGGTTCAATTCCTGGTCAGCCTAGCTAAGTAGGAAGATCCCATGTGACATGGCAGTGACCTCATCGCCACATACCATGCCACCTCAGCACATATGGGACCCAAAACAAAGAGTGCACATCTCCTGAGATGGCACTATGGAGAGAGAGTGACCATGGGGCAGTTTTCTAACTGTTTTCCAAAAACATTTCAGCTATCTTTGTGAATATGCATTCATTTGTGACCTGAGTTGCAGTTTCTGTGAATATCCAATCATCTTTCACTGTTTACACTGCAGCCCTTCATGCTTTGATCCTGAATCCTCTTCTCTTTGCATACTATTGGCTTGGGCTATCCTGGAGTGACTTGGAGTGACTGTATTTCATCAAAACCAAAGCTTTTCATCTCCAAAAACAAGCAGCAGGAAACCCTACACCAACAGCAAGCAGCAGGAGAGGCAAAACACAGTGCTGAAAACACTATAAACTTTTCTGGTAGCAAGAGGCAGCCCGTCTCTGTGCACCGGCAGCGACCCCGCGCCGTACAACCAGTGCTCCGAGTACAGGCAAACATAAGCAGAAGGGCGGACTAAGATGGATCCAGGAAAGGAGGACGCTGACGTGAAGACAGCACCAGCGCCTGAGGCACCGGCAAGGCCGGCACCTGGCGCTGTACCCTCGGCGGAGCCCTTACATGGGCCAGTGGATACGGCTGAGGACTCCCTGGATGGGCTTCAGACGGCCTTGGGGGCCCTGTCTGTCGAAGAAGTGGTCTCTCAGCCTCAGCCTGTGAAGAGGAAGAGAGAGAACGAGAGCGAGAAGGATGCTGGAGGAGAAGCAGACGAAGGAGAGGAACAAGGGCAAGACCTGACGAGTATCCCTACCTTCGAAGGCGCACCAAGCACTTCTGGCCTCCACGCATCACCCTCTCCCATAACCACCACACTCCCAGCCGCCGCAACATCCACTTCCACAACCAACCTGCCTATGGCAGAGGGCACAGGCTTTACTGGCATGCCTCCCTACCCCGCCTATGGTATGGGCCCACCTACCACTGCGCTCCATGGGGCAACTACTGCCAGTGAGCCTGTGGCTTCCAGCGCTGCGCCGCGATGGTATGCAGCTGATTATCCCCACCCACTACACGCTACTGGAACCTATGTGGATGTTCCTGGGTATGCTCCTGGGTATGCACCTGGGTATGCACCCTTGAGTGGGTTGAGGAGAGGACCCAAATCTCTGGGTGGCAGGAGTAGAGGATCGGGAAGATCCTCCAACAGGTCCTTGACGCGGTCGGAGATCAACGAGGTGCTCCGAGGAGCCACTTCAAAAATCGCGGGCGACCTCACACAAGAAATCCGTGAGAAGCTGGAGCCCCTGATGATCCCGTCCCACGCGTCGCCTACTACGGTGGGAATGTCACCCCACCGAGTACAGGCTAACCACCTGGCGGCAGGGTTGACAAATACCCTGGGGAGCCTGAGGAGCAGACCGATGCCGACGCCTGCAGCTATTCCGAGAAGTCCCTTCGTGCCGAGAACGGCCCAGCCGCCCTACAGCCAGGTGACGAACTCGACGAGGGCCGAGCTGGACCAGCTGGGGCTGACAGCCCTAAGGGCAATGGTGGACGTGGAGCCTTATGGCTCCAGTGATCTAGGCGGAGACCCCTCCGATGACGAGCCGCCGTCGATGGATTCTTCTTCGCCCTCAGATGACGAGGACCCTGAGGACCCCGAGGACCCCAAGGGTAAGAAGAAGAAGAAGAAGAAGAAGAAGACCCGACGCCCTGAAGGACGCCGAGCTCAGGAGGCGAAGGCTATTGCCACCTCCAAGATAGTGGTGAACCTGCCTGAGTTCACAGGCAAGGACCTCAGCGAGTTCGCTGAGAACTTTGGCCGGTTCCTACGACTGACCGGCCAAACCCACGCGAGTGGGCGAGTGAAGTGCGATCTGCTCCTGCAGTGCTGCAAGACCAAGTACCTGGAGAAGCAGGTCAGGCAGATCGTAACTAACTCCGCCACCTTTGCCGACGTGTTGGTTGCCCTGGAGAGGCAGTACCCAACCTACGAAACCGACCTCTCCATCAGGGCCGAGATCCAGAACCTGCCGATGCTGCCCAACAACCCCGAACCTGGCAGGGTCTCCGAGCTGTTGGCTGACCTGGATCACTGGGCTGGACGACTGACGCCCGGTTCCTACAGCAGCGACGACCTGCTGTTCTGGTTGTGCGCCAAGCTCCCCCGAGAGCTATGGGACGAGTGCCGTTTGACGGCTGAGCGCAAGGCTAGTGAAGCGGTACCCAGAACCCCATGGCCAGGTTACGGCATACAACCGGTCTCCGGTCCACTAACCCCATGTACGGCGTGTTCCGTGCCGTGAAGCCCCGCATCGGCAACCGATGCACCGCCAGCGGAGATTTGTGTATCAGAATATCAGGAATCAACAGGGTTTTATTTTCATATTGTTTCCGTCAATTTTTACGCTTCCGTTCTGATACTCACTGTTTTGACTGCTGGCGGTTGGTTCGCGACTTTACCGTAACCGCCAGTTTAACTGTTTATAATGGAAATTTTAACGCTATCCGTCACGAAGGCTCCAAAGTCGCCAGGAACTGCATGGATGCTTCCGCAATTTTCATAATTAATACTCGCAATTTTAATCCGAATTTTTCAGGATGTCGAAATCGGATTTTCGACTTCGACATCCCCGCACTTGATTTGACCTCTTTCGAGTGGACCTACGTGCTTCCCTATGCACGAATCAACTTCCCTTTTATCTTGCCCTCCATTTGACTCAGAGATATGGGCAAAACAAAGTTGATTCGTGAGGCCACTTGTGAGGGTCATATCTCGTGCCGCTTGCGAGTATTGACGATAAGGAAACGTGGGATGTATTCACAATACTCCCGACGTAATTTAGGAAGCTTCATATGCCTTGCGTTTCTACACATGCGCGCTAGTGTAATGGATCATGGTCAAGAGGGTAGAGTTTGCGTTATAACTCTTTGGCCATGATATTGCGTGCGTTAAGATAACTTTCGAGTGTAGCGCGCAAGTGTTGGTGTTGCATAGGAACTCTCCTTGAGTTCCTATGAGCGATTGACACAAAGTTATGCCCTTGGAGGGGCATGACATATCGTGGTGGGAGATACCTTTTGGGGCAATATGTGGTATGT
Source organism: Eutreptiella sp. 'Long Island Sound 2002' (assembly GCA_964036045.1). Lineage (NCBI taxonomy): Eukaryota > Euglenozoa > Euglenophyceae > Eutreptiales > Eutreptiaceae > Eutreptiella > Eutreptiella sp. 'Long Island Sound 2002'. The sequence continues at coordinate 31,473,832 of OZ038394.1, read as the reverse complement.
GCCATGTGTTGTGTTGCGTGCCCATTTGGCGGGTCCATTGCTCCAAGCCGAACCCGCCAATGGACCTCATATTGTGCAAGCCCTTTCTCCATACTCCCTACGGTCAATTGCATGCCTAACCTTCGTGAAGGGAAGCTTGTGTGGTGATCCCGAAGCGATGCGTTGGGATCAAGGTGTGTGTTTTACAATTTTCCATATTTTCATGTGCCCACTTGGGAAGTAGCGCTCGTAACCTTTCAAGGCGCCCCAAGTGGAGCACATATGTGGGATCGAAGGTCAATGGTGTCAAGTCATTGTGTTTAGAAGGATTAGTTGATTGCACGATCCAAACCAAAGATATTATAATATAATTGTGCGCCTTTCAAGGCACTTTGGTTTGTCTTTGTGCCAATTTTGCCGTTTTTGGCCCGTCATGATGTCAAGTGGCGACCTTGTATCTCAACGTTGCGCTCAATTGACATCATGACCCAAGTATGTTATGAGGGTACATACTTCGGTGCCCAACATACCTTGGACCCGGCGAATAACTCCTCTTGGGCTTGGCGTACCGTGGCTGCCATGTTGGCGATTTGGGACTATCCCAAATCATGGGCTCACTTGGCGACCCTGCCATTCCCAATACCGGAGGAGTTGGGCGACGCCCAAAAGATATGTTGGACACATATGACTTGATACCAATCCTATGGCACACTCCGGTCCGAGTCGGGCATGTGCCTCATTTGCCCCAACCATGAGTGTGCGCATTTTTGGCCATTTTGAGCATTTTTCCACTTTTGCTGCCCGCCGTGCCCCATGTTCTAACCTTCGTGCACGCCGGACGCATGGACCAATGGACCATATATGACATGGGTGTTATGGGTAATGGTCCCCATGGTCCACACACTACGTGGGCGAAGCGGAGCCGCCTTCGTTAAGGCGCTAGGCCAAATTGAGTATGGGCAATTTTGCCATTTTTGCATTTGTGGACCCAATTGGGATCGTCACCACGCCAAGTAGCATGGAGATCTTTGTGAGCCAAGGGCATGGGAGTCTCCGTTGGACTCCCGGTGGATCGCGTATGGAATGGCGGATCCGATCTCCAAGCCGGCGTGGAGATATACTATTGGGAGCACACCGAATTTTGGCTCATTTCAAGCAGCCAAAATGACCCAATTTTGGGACCCCAATTTCCCCCTTCCGTGTGGTCAATTGGCGGCCCCATTTCTCTAAGCCCATAGGGAGCCCGGACCTAAATCCAAGTTGTACACTCAGATATAAGTCCTAGGTCCTGCCTCCTACCCTGCGAGCCATTGGCCTTACCTTGGCCAAGCGAGCCACGCGTGGGAATGACGCCAATTTTGGTGATTTTGGCATCATGACCCCACTTGACTCATCCGTGTTGCCCTGATGCCGGGACCTCAGAGGGAACCAGGTTGGGTGAGGGCTCCAGGGAGTTCGTACTCGAAGGGCATAGGGTCAGTTGCCTCGTCCCTACCTCTGGCGGGTCCGGACGAGGGGTCAATTTTGGGGATTTTTGAGTTAATCTCAGTTTGGGCTGAAACAGCCCATTTTCAGCTACCAACTCCTGGGTGATAATGGCGGGGCCATATCTCTGGCTCAGAGTGGAGTTGGGACCTGCCATTAAGGGAGCATAGGGAGCCACTGTCGGTTGGCCTTGGAGCCTCTTGGTTCCCAGGAACTCGCCTGTGGCTGGGCGGGACACCCCCCCTATTGGCAGGGTTTCAGGGTCCGGACTGAGCAGGGCATGGGTTGTGTTTGAGCCCCCGCCCCCATCAGCCACTGAGAGGGTCGGACCTGGGATTGGGATATGAGTTGGGACTGAGTGTCTATGGTCCTGTGATGCCCTTACCCCAGTCCAGTCTTAACCCCATGTGTACATATCCTGATGTGTTGCTGTACATACTTTCGTTCCCTCTTTGCAGAGTGGCAAGGATTCTGAAACGCTTTGTCACATGACAACGCATTGATGCCCTTGTGAGCGTAGTGCTTTGCCTGCCTGCTCACTTGCGTGTGTCCACCGCAGCGTCCCGTGGCCGGCCCCCCACGGGAACGCGTCAAAAGCGTTTCACCGCCGCGGGGTTACCCAGCCCTCGCGTGCCACTCGGGGCCACCAACCCTGAGCAGCGCGTCGCAGCAGCGCGGCGCAGCTCGCAGCTCGCAGCGCAGCGCAGCGTCTCGCAGCGCAGCGCAGCGGCTCGCAGCGCCACTCAGCGACAGCGCCGAGTTCGTCACGGAGCCCGCAGCGCCGTCCAGCGCATCGCCCTGACCGCGCAGCAACCGTGAAAGAGGTGCACAGACCAGGACTCCTGCATCAGCCCCATCGGCCGACCCGGCGTCCCATCGGCCGACCAGCAAGGCCGCGTCAACCACCTCCACAACCACCGGCTGACCAGCACCAGCCGCACTTCCAATCCAGTGCTGCAGCACCCTCCTCAACAACCACAACCAGTTCGTTGAGTTGAACGAGTGCACATCAAGGACTTCGAGACCATCTACGCCCCCGCTGCCATGGTGAATTGGCAGGAAGCGGGCAGGACGTGGCCGCGGCCCCACCCCCATGCAGCACGCCTGCTGCGTGGGTTGGTTTGGGACCAGCACTACCGCCACAGCAACCCCCAGTGCGAAGGCGGCATGCCCAGGAGCTTCGAGCTCCGCACGGACATCGCCCCCGACCGCCTGCAGGCCGTGGAGGACTGGCTGCGGGCGGAAGGGTACGAGTACCGCCACCAGCAGAGGCGCTGGAGGACGTGGACCCGGCCGGACAGGCCCGGCGAAGGCCTGCGTCCCGACGGGATTGAGGAGGACGAGGAGCCCAACGTGTACCCGTCGGGCGCCTCGATCAACGTCTCCCTGTGGGACGTTATCGAGAAGAACTTCCCGGAACCGGGGAGCGAGCGCAGGCTGCAGGGCAGCAGCAGCGCGTCTCCGGGGAAGGAGAAGCGGTCCGCCGGGGACAAGAAGAGGGACCGGAGGTGGCGGGAGTACCAGGAGTCCCTGGCCGCCGAAGCTGCCCAAGGCGCCAAGGGCGGAACCCCAGCCCCCAGTCCCCAACGGGCCAATGGTGGTCACCACCCCGGCTCCACCACCCTTGGCGACTACATCCAAGTCGCCAAGCAGACCCAGGCCAAGCCCCGTCCGCTGCTCCTGAGGGCCCGGCAGGCCCCAGCAGGCCCCAGCAGCGACGTGGAGTCGGCCCACCGCGGGAGGATGCCGGCCGACCAGGCCAGCTCCAGCAGCAGCGTCGCTCCCGAAAGGGACGTGGCGCGCGCCTGTGAGCGCGCCTGTGGGGTGCCCTGCAACCGTCGGGTTGCCCGGCAACGGGCCAGGCAGTACAGCGCTGCCGTGGAGAGCGCCGCCGGCATCGCCCAGGAGGAGGCCGCGGAGTGGGCGCATGGCATGGCCATCCACGCCCAGACCGTGGCGGCCATTGCGGCCGGACTCACGGCCGTGGCCGCCCACGGGGCAGCGACTGCCCAGGTCAACGGTGAGTTGGCGGCAGCCGACGAGGAAGCCCGCCTGACGCAGGAGGCCATTGCCTGCAAGGAGGCCGAGGTGAAGGCGCTGGAAGAGGCGCTTGCCCAAGAGAGGGCAAAGAAGGAGGCGGAGGAAAGGGCCCATGCCGAAGCGACGGCTAAGGCCCAGGAGGACGCCGCCAAGAAGGAAGCCATCGAGGCCGCGCGACGGAAGGTCGCTGAGGAGAAGGCCAAGACGGAGGCGGAGCTGGCAGCGTTGGAAGCGCAGAAGGCGCGGCTGCTGCAGGCCCGGGAAGCCGAGGCGGCTCGTGCTCGGGAGGAAGCCGAAGCGCGAGCTGCCGCAGCCACCGCCGCCGCAATGGAGGAGGCAGAGGCCAAACTCCGCCGCGAGACTCCCCCGGGAGCATCACGAGTGGAGACCCTTCGAAAGCTTTTCGAAGGGGACGCCTCCTCCAGGATGGCGCTGGATGAGGCCGACACGGGCAGCAGTGGGAGCGGTGGCACCACCGCCCGTCGACGGAGGAAGGGCAAGGGGAAGACCCCCGAGAGGCCGCGGAGGCCAGCGGGTGGGCACCCCCACGACAGTGACCCCTTCTTCACCGCCAGTGACGGGGATGAACGAGGCCGTCGACATCGCCAAGTGGTGGCTTGGACGGGCGGAGGCGGCGGAGACGTCCCCATGGAACCGGAAGGTGAGGATGAGGATCCCCCTCCTCCCTACCGGAGCTCGGAGTCCTCCGTGACCGAGACGCCCAGGTGGGGCGACATGGACGAGGATGACGACATGGAGTTCGGCATCACGAGGAAGCGCCCATCCTCGGACCCACCGAGGCGACCCGGCGGAGACCCACCGGGACCCCCTGGCGGAGGACCATCAGGACCCCCTGGAGGACGCCCACCGAGTGGACCCCCTGGAGGCGGACCACCGGGCGGGGGAGGACCCCCTGGACCGGGCGGACCCGGCGGAGGCCCTCCTGGAGGACCCCCTGGGGACCCCGACGACCCACCAGGGAACGGCGACCCGGACACCACCTGGCGGTGGATTGTCTACCTCCGCAGGAGGGTCTTTGCCCTCGAATGCGAGGTAGACACGGGCAAGGTCGAGATGGCTCGCATCTCCGGGGTCGCCGCGCGCGCGCAGAAGGACCTGGACATCGCCAGGGCCGAGACCAAGTCGCTGACCAACGTCGTCAGCGGCCTGCAGGAGAGGCTGGATGCGCTGGAAGCTTGTGGGAGCGTCGGCAGCGACCACCCACCCCTGGAGTCTGGCTCGTCGGACGACGGCTGGGGACCCGGACCAGGTCCAGGCAGACCCCACGCCCCCGGCGGAGCCCCCAGGAGTCGCCCCAGCGCCAGTGCCCCCTCTCTCACCGCCCCCTCTCACCGCAGCGCGGGCCGCCGCAACGAGCGCGTGCCGCCCGGCAGTGGCAGTGAGGAATGGCGCGATGAGTGGCTCAGCGCGGACTACCACAACCGCCGTGCCCCACCGCGGACGCCTGTACGCCCCCGACGCCCGGCACCAGCCCCGGCGCCAATCCCCAGGGCTGGAGGACGTTATGGTGGACTCAGGGATGAGGTCCCCAGAGGAGACGTGGAGTGGGATGTCGGCGAAGGTGAGGACCTGGACCTGGACCTGGACCTGGAGGAGTTCGACATCAGCCCGCCACGTGGTGTACGACGGGAGGCCGCTGAACGCAGCCGCCGGCGCCGTGATGAGGATGCGTACATGGATGCAGTACGGCGTGAACATTTTGGTTCAGCGTACGTGGAGGAACCGCGGCGTAGCCACAGGGGTTCCATGGAGGAGATGGACGTGGCAGCCGTGGGAGTCCGTGGGCGAGGCCGATGGGAACCTCGGTCGACCTCGCGGCCGGCGTTCATGGTCTCTAAGGCCGCGGACGCCGCCGTGTGGGAAGACTTGAAGGACATCAAGCCCCCCATGTACGACGGCAACCCCCTCAACCTCGACCGCTTCTTGGAGAAGCTGGACGATTGGGGGCTGACCGTCACTGAAGACCTACCTCCCGCGGATGCGGAGAGATATGTCTTCAAACGGTTCAGGTACCGCCTGCCGGAGGTGCTCGGCGAGCTATACTTCGTGGCGACCAAGGAGGGAAAAATCAAGACCCTCAAGGACGCCAAGAAGTGGCTCAACGAGCAGGAGCGGGTGGACGCTCCGCAGGTGGCTGCCAAGCGCTGGAAGTCCATCAAGCTTGAGCATGATGGACGGGAGATCCGCCTACGGGACTGGCGTGACTTCCGAGGGAAATACACCCTCTTCCGCCGCAATGTGGAGGATTGGAACGAGGGTGACGAGCAGGCTCGCCTGCTCTCCATGCTGCCGGAAGCATGGATCAAGAGGGTCACCAAGGAGGAATCCAAGAGGGCCAAGTCCAACCACACGGTCAAGATGATGCTCCCCAAGGAGTATCGTACGAACGTGGTGTCTTGGGCGAAGAAGAACGTGGCCCGGGATGTCAAACGGCACTCCCTGCGGAACGCCCTTCTCATCACCGTCTCGGGCGATCGCGAGAAGACCGCGATGTGGCGCCTTGACGACTGTGAGTTGAGCGGCCAGACCATCCGTCTGCAGCCCATCCCGGCGCGGATGAGCTGCGACGAGATCCTGGAGTGGGTTGGCGAGGAGGTACTCAAGGAGTACCGAAACCTCCACCACACCCGCGGGTTGAGGCCCGGCGACCGCGACGTCAACTACGTTGGCGAGGGACCTGGCGGGGAAGGCGCCATGGACCCAGCGGGAGCCGGCGGCGATGAGACTCTCGTCGACGATGACGACGACGATGAGCCCGCCGAAGTGGCCGTTTGTGCCTTCGTGGCCAAGAACCTGAGCGCGGGGAGCAAGCCGGGAAACTAGAAGCCCCTGCAGCAGGGTTGGAGGAAGCAGGAGAAGAGGGACCCTCGCCGCATTGGCGACCCTCCGCTGTCCTTTGGGGAGTTCATACGAGCTCACCCTCAGGGCTGTTTCGTGTGTTATGGGAGGAAGAAAGGCTTCAACCATGACCACCGAACATGCCCCGTCCACAAGGCCGACACGGAGGCTTACAAGAAGGCGCACGGGTCGAAGAAGCGTGCGCCCGCGGGTATCCGGGAAGCCAAGATGGAGGTGGACAAGGACGAGCTGGCCAAGCTGATGTCGTCGGTGGGAACCGAGTTGGCCAAGGAGATCCAGGAGATCAAGCGGAACTGGGTCCCCAGGTCGGATAACAAGAACAAGGAGAACAACCAACATGACCTTGAACAAGGTCGTCCTACCGGCTGGAGAGAGTGTCTATCAGGACGCTAAGGGACAGCCCATGCCACCCCAGAGATGGCCAACAGAATTCCACTATGTGGATGGGGGCCTTGATCAGGCCGACACCACGGACTTCGTGTGTGTCAACCGTATCATAGCAGAACCTTGGAGGCAATGCTTTGCGGTTCCCCCTGTTGACATCGAAGAATCGGACTCCGAAGACCCCCTCACTGAAGAGGAGTGGGATCTGGTTCAGGGGTATATGGATCAGCCCTTTCACGACTGGGGAAACCAGCGTGAGGGCAAAGGCCAGGACAAAGCCTGGTGGGAAGTGGACTCAATCGTCTCCGGTTCCTATGACGGGAATACCTTCGTGCAGAGGGTGCTGGATCACATGTCCAGCCAAGACGAGCCGCCTGGCGGTAACCCACCCACCTACGGCGATCTGTTCCGAGGCAAGACCAGAGATGGCCCTTTGGGCCACCTGGGAAGACCACCTGAGCCGAAAGCGAGCGGGGTCGCTACCCCTCACGTAAGCTCCGTGGTTCAAGTGCCCGGAAAAGCCAAGGCGGAGTCCGATGACTGCCCCAAGATCCAGGCGTTGAGGGCCAGGCTGAAGCAGAAGTATGGCGAGACCTTCTTCAGCGGCAAACCTGTGTTCCCCCCACCGGTGCGTGGACCGTATGGCGAGGCCAAGATACGACTGAAGCAGGACCCCCGTGTGTATCGTCACCGGGAGTTTGCCCTGAGGGGCGAGAGGAAAGAGGCCATGGAGAAGATCCTCCGTGACTTCATCCAGAGAGGCTGGCTCGAGCCGTGCCACTCCGAATGGGTCTCTCCTTGCTTCGTCGTCCCCAAGAAGGTTGCCGGTGAGTGGCGGCTCGTGGTCGACTACCGCGGCCTGAACGCCCAAACGCAGCACGACAGCTATACGCTGCCCCTCATTGAGGACATGCTGCAAAAGCAACACCGGCGGAGGATCTTCACGGTGATTGACCTGAAACATGGTTATCATCAGATGCCTCTCGCCGAGGAGTCCCGTGCCTGCACAGCCATGAGCACCCCACTTGGACCTCTCCAGTGGAAGGTGATGCCCATGGGCGTTACCAACGGCAATGCGGCTTTTCAGCGGATGCTGGAGAACCTGCTTGAGCCGGTGCGCGACTGTGCGGACCCCTTCGTGGACGACGTGATCATCGCGTCCGGGGACCCCAGCATGAGCTACGAGGAGCTCCTGGAGGCACACGAGAGGGACGTCACTCGGGTGCTGGACCTTCTGGTTCGGCACAAACTCACGGGCAGCAGTGACAAGGCCACCATTGCGGTAAGCGAGGTGGTCTTCGCTGGCCACGTAGTCGGGAACGGGCAGCGAAAGCCCATACCTGGCAAGGTGGCTGCGATCGAGCACTGGGAAAAGCCCAAAACGGTCTCTGAGCTACGGGCGTATCTGGGGTTCTGCAACTACTACTCGGGGTATATCAAAATGTATGCCGAGTATGCAGCCCCCATGACGACCATGCTCAAGGGCAACCGAGAGGAGACCAAGAAGGGGTCCAAGAAGGCTTTGGTCTGGACTGAAGAGTCTGACTGTGCCTTTGAGGGGATGAAGCAGGCGCTGCTATCCGCAGTGGGTCTGCACCTCGTGGATCCCGACCGAGGGTTCGTCCTGCGCACCGACGCTTCCGACTACGCCATTGGCGCTGTGTTGGAGCAAGTGCTTGACGATGGGAGGCACGTGCCCGTGGCCTTCTGGAGCCGAGTCCTGGCGGAAGGCCAGAGACGGACGTGGACGCCCCGCGAAAAGGAGGCGTATGCCATTGTCATGGCTCTCAGGAAATGGGCTGGGTACATAGCCCTCCATCCCGTCACCGTCTGCACCGACCATCAGAGTCTGCAGTCGTGGCACAAGGAGCACGTGGACACCCCCTCGGGTCCCGCCTCCCGACGGGCAAGATGGCACGAGACCTTGGCCAAGTTCGACCTTACGGTTGTTTATATTCCTGGAAAGGATAACACCGTGGCGGACTGTCTCAGTAGGTGGGCCTATCCCGCCAGCAAGGGCATGCAGGATATCTCTGCCCATGGCGATGAGGCTGAGACCGCTGAAGCCAAGAGGATCATTGAAATGGAGCGCCTGATGGAGGAGGAGGGTGCCGAATGCTTCGTCGTCATGGCCGCAGATGCCCCCCTCGCTTCGAGGGTGAGCAGAACGGTCAGTGTACTCGCCCCTGTGGGTGCCGCGGGCGGAAGGCCCGGTCCGGCACCCCCTGTGGGAACTGAGTCCGACAAGCACCTCTTCCCGGAGTCTTGCCTCCAGGACGACTGGACCGACGATTACGCCAAGTCTGAGGCCTTTGCGGCCGAGTATAGGGCTGTGACCGACCCTAATGACGGGCAGAAGTGGCCAAAGGGGCTGACTGAGGAAGATGGCAAGCTCTACCGGAATGGTAAGTTGCTAGTCCCAGAGTCCCGGGTGCTCGAGCTGTGTGAAGCTTGGCACCACCACATGCTGCACCCAGGGGTCAAGAAGCAAGCTCTTGACATGCAGCGTCGGTTCGAGATCGACCATATCGTTCTCTACACCGCCATCAAAAAAGTCAGGAAGGGTTGCTCGGTCTGTCAGGCCTGCAATCCCGACAACCGGAACGTCAAGGGGGAACCCCAATGGACCCCGGTTCCTGACCAGCCCATGGAGAGCGTGGCCATGGACGTCTTCTCCATGCCCGAAGTGCACATTGGCAAGGAGACCTTTGACTGTGTGGTTCTCTGTGTGGACCGCCACAGCGGCTACGTTGTAGCCGTTCCGGCACGCAAAAAGGGGTTGCTTGCCAAGGAAGTGGCAGTCATGATGATTCGTCATTGGCTGACCGTCTTTGACATCCCCCGCACCATTTGCAGTGACCGAGGGCCCCAGTTTACTGGTGGCTGGTTCAAGGCTATGTGTTCCCTCATGGGAATACGACATGCCAAGAGCGTCGCCTATCTCAGCCGGTCTAACGGCCGTGCTGAAGTGGCTGGACGGCAGCTGTTCGAGAAGCTGCGCAAGATCCACATCACCAATCCACGTCGGAACTGGTTTGAGGAGATGTGGCCTGCTCTGAAGGCCCATCATGACACCCCCACTCCGGGCGGTTTGTCCCCTCACCAGATTCTGTTCGGCAGGGACCCCCTGGGCAGGGGACTTCCCTTGTCTGGTGATGGCATGGCTATGGATGCCAAGGAGTTCTTCGCGCGGCAAGAGCAAACGGCGCGGGACATCCGCCAGCAGCTTGAGAAGGAGCATGCTGAGCGTCAGAAGTCCGCCCCGAGCTCGACAGCGCAGAAGTTCAGGGTGGGAGACCCGGTGTGGGTGATCAGACCCCGCCCCATGGGCAGCCACCGCACCAAAACCTGGTTCACACCCGGCGAGGTGGTCCGCAGGATTGGTGAGGACACCTACCGCATCAAGGTGGGTCACGGACAGTTCCGGGAGCGCCACGAGAGTCAACTCCGTGTGCGGGAACCCGACCTCCGTGGCCGACTTGTGTCCCTGGACTACGCCAAACATGAGGCCGATTCGGACGACGACTATGCTGAGCAGGACGACTATACTGTCGAGAAGATCCTGGCTCAGCGTCCGAAGGCCTCGGCACCCGGAGGTCTGGAGTTCAAGGTTCGTTGGCGAGGCTATGGGCCGTCCCACGACACCTGGGAACCCGTCTCCTCGTTTGTGCCGCGGGTCAATACTCCCTTCATGGAGTACATCCGCAAGCACAAGACCAAGATCCACGTTTCGGACTTGGCAGCACTCACCCGGGCGATTGCAGCCAGGGGTGCCTGATCAGCGCCCTGAGCTCTCCCCTGATGTGTTATGAGCGCTTGTGAGGCCGACGAATCGTCCCTTACTTGCTTGCTCTCTTCCATCTTTCGGTGACAGAGTGGCCATATACCCCCCCCTGCTGAATCCAGAGGAGGATGGCCCCTCTCTTCTTTTATTCGTCACTCACCCCCCCTGCTGAATCCTTGGGAAACCAGGTAGGGCGACTGACCTTCATATTTTTGAGCTCTTGGGGCCTTGAAGCCCATACGACGTTGCGCAACGGATGCCGCTGTCATCGGCATTGCGATTTTTTGGTGTGTGGTCTGGTTCCATGGCATTTGCGGAATCCAGACCAGTCGACGTGTGTCTCGAGACTATATATGCCTGAACTCAGGCGTTATCCTGTCCATCCTCCTGCATTTGCCTTATCCTGACCGTGGCGTGGTTTGGCACTCTGTTCTGAGTGTGTTTACACGCCTATTTACCCAAATTGTTGCTTGTTTTTCTGCCCTCCAGGATATGTGCATCTGTATGTTAAGTGTCATCAGCCCATCGCTGAGGGATGGACTGTTTTTCACCACGAATCGGGATACAGAGGCGCCTTGAGTCGCCGTGTACATATCCTTACAGCCTGGTCCAGCCTGGACCAGTACTTGATTACAGATTCTACTGTTTGAGTGCCCGTGATACCGTGTTGCCCTATTCGCTGTGATGTGTGGAGATCCTGATGGCGCCAGGCGGGAAGCCCAGTTGCCTGACTACACTCCCAGCGGTCCGCCACTGTCAGTCCCAGTGTGAGCCTACCGATTTGCAGACGCACTTGCATTCGGATGGCGGCCTCCGGTGCTCCTGACCTCGGTCAGTCTGCCTGGGAAACTGGTGGTTTGAGGAGTCGACGCCTCCGCCCACACTGCATGAGGACTCCCTCATGTATGGCCTTCGTGGCAGTAGGGCGAGGGAAAAGACGGCCTTGATGCCCGATCCCTTCAGGAGGAGTTCCCTTACGATTTGGGGTTCGTAAGGAGTTCGACTATGGCACTCTGGACTCGCGTCGTATGGATATGGACATGGTGCGCCCGAGGAAGGACCCGTGGGGACTCTCCCCAGTCGGCGGGCCTTGGGAAGCTTGGGGTAGCCTGATGGATCTTTGTGGTCGCTCTCGACTTGTGGGGCCACCTCGGCCGTCGTGTGACGCCTATGTTGGCCGTGTATGCCACTGCCACTGTGGTGGTGACCGTAGCAGCCGGCACCCGGTGCGCCTGGTATGGGTTAACGGGTCCCTTGGATGCCGAACAATCGCCGCCAGGACCCGGGACTTGATACTTGATACTATACATGTGCTACGAGCTGTTACAGCAGCATACCTATCCCACTGTGGGATACCTATCTTACTGTGACTTACTGAAGTGAGGATGTGACACCCCCCCCCCCTTTCAGGGAGTGGTCCTGGGTACCCGCTGCCATGCATGAGTGTTATCGAGCCCCCCCAGGGTTTGCTCTAAGGAGGGGGGTGAAGCGGTACCCAGAACCCCATGGCCAGGTTACGGCATACAACCGGTCTCCGGTCCACTAACCCCATGTACGGCGTGTTCCGTGCCGTGAAGCCCCGCATCGGCAACCGATGCACCGCCAGCGGAGATTTGTGTATCAGAATATCAGGAATCAACAGGGTTTTATTTTCATATTGTTTCCGTCAATTTTTACGCTTCCGTTCTGATACTCACTGTTTTGACTGCTGGCGGTTGGTTCGCGACTTTACCGTAACCGCCAGTTTAACTGTTTATAATGGAAATTTTAACGCTATCCGTCACGAAGGCTCCAAAGTCGCCAGGAACTGCATGGATGCTTCCGCAATTTTCATAATTAATACACGCAATTTTAATCCGAATTTTTCAGGATGTCGAAATCGGATTTTCGACTTCGACATCCCCGCACTTGATTTGACCTCTTTCGAGTGGACCTACGTGCTTCCCTATGCACGAATCAACTTCCCTTTTATCTTGCCCTCCATTTGACTCAGAGATATGGGCAAAACAAAGTTGATTCGTGAGGCCACTTGTGAGGGTCATATCTCGTGCCGCTTGCGAGTATTGACGATAAGGAAACGTGGGATGTATTCACAATACTCCCGACGTAATTTAGGAAGCTTCATATGCCTTGCGTTTCTACACATGCGCGCTAGTGTAATGGATCATGGTCAAGAGGGTAGAGTTTGCGTTATAACTCTTTGGCCATGATATTGCGTGCGTTAAGATAACTTTCGAGTGTAGCGCGCAAGTGTTGGTGTTGCATAGGAACTCTCCTTGAGTTCCTATGAGCGATTGACACAAAGTTATGCCCTTGGAGGGGCATGACATATCGTGGTGGGAGCTACCTTTTGGGGCAATATGTGGTATGTGCCATGTGTTGTGTTGCGTGCCCATTTGGCGGGTCCATTGCTCCAAGCCGAACCCGCCAATGGACCTCATATTGTGCAAGCCCTTTCTCCATACTCCCTACGGTCAATTGCATGCCTAACCTTCGTGAAGGGAAGCTTGTGTGGTGATCCCGAAGCGATGCGTTGGGATCAAGGTGTGTGTTTTACAATTTTCCATATTTTCATGTGCCCACTTGGGAAGTAGCGCTCGTAACCTTTCAAGGCGCCCCAAGTGGAGCACATATGTGGGATCGAAGGTCAATGGTGTCAAGTCATTGTGTTTAGAAGGATTAGTTGATTGCACGATCCAAACCAAAGATATTATAATATAATTGTGCGCCTTTCAAGGCACTTTGGTTTGTCTTTGTGCCAATTTTGCCGTTTTTGGCCCGTCATGATGTCAAGTGGCGACCTTGTATCTCAACGTTGCGCTCAATTGACATCATGACCCAAGTATGTTATGAGGGTACATACTTCGGTGCCCAACATACCTTGGACCCGGCGAATAACTCCTCTTGGGCTTGGCGTACCGTGGCTGCCATGTTGGCGATTTGGGACTATCCCAAATCATGGGCTCACTTGGCGACCCTGCCATTCCCAATACCGGAGGAGTTGGGCGACGCCCAAAAGATATGTTGGACACATATGACTTGATACCAATCCTATGGCACACTCCGGTCCGAGTCGGGCATGTGCCTCATTTGCCCCAACCATGAGTGTGCGCATTTTTGGCCATTTTGAGCATTTTTCCACTTTTGCTGCCCGCCGTGCCCCATGTTCTAACCTTCGTGCACGCCGGACGCATGGACCAATGGACCATATATGACATGGGTGTTATGGGTAATGGTCCCCATGGTCCATACACTACGTGGGCGAAGCGGAGCCGCCTTCGTTAAGGCGCTAGGCCAAATTGAGTATGGGCAATTTTGCCATTTTTGCATTTGTGGACCCAATTGGGATCGTCACCACGCCAAGTAGCATGGAGATCTTTGTGAGCCAAGGGCATGGGAGTCTCCGTTGGACTCCCGGTGGATCGCGTATGGAATGGCGGATCCGATCTCCAAGCCGGCGTGGAGATATACTATTGGGAGCACACCGAATTTTGGCTCATTTCAAGCAGCCAAAATGACCCAATTTTGGGACCCCAATTTCCCCCTTCCGTGTGGTCAATTGGCGGCCCCATTTCTCTAAGCCCATAGGGAGCCCGGACCTAAATCCAAGTTGTACACTCAGATATAAGTCCTAGGTCCTGCCTCCTACCCTGCGAGCCATTGGCCTTACCTTGGCCAAGCGAGCCACGCGTGGGAATGACGCCAATTTTGGTGATTTTGGCATCATGACCCCACTTGACTCATCCGTGTTGCCCTGATGCCGGGACCTCAGAGGGAACCAGGTTGGGTGAGGGCTCCAGGGAGTTCGTACTCGAAGGGCATAGGGTCAGTTGCCTCGTCCCTACCTCTGGCGGGTCCGGACGAGGGGTCAATTTTGGGGATTTTTGAGTTAATCTCAGTTTGGGCTGAAACAGCCCATTTTCAGCTACCAACTCCTGGGTGATAATGGCGGGGCCATATCTCTGTCTCAGAGTGGAGTTGGGACCTGCCATTAAGGGAGCATAGGGAGCCACTGTCGGTTGGCCTTGGAGCCTCTTGGTTCCCAGGAACTCGCCTGTGGCTGGGCGGGACACCCCCCCTATTGGCAGGGTTTCAGGGTCCGGACTGAGCAGGGCATGGGTTGTGTTTGAGCCCCCGCCCCCATCAGCCACTGAGAGGGTCGGACCTGGGATTGGGATATGAGTTGGGACTGAGTGTCTATGGTCCTGCGATGCCCTTACCCCAGTCCAGTCTTAACCCCATGTGTACATATCCTGATGTGTTGCTGTACATACTTTCGTTCCCTCTTTGCAGAGTGGCAAGGATTCTGAAACGCTTTGTCACATGACAACGCATTGATGCCCTTGTGAGCGTAGTGCTTTGCCTGCCTGCTCACTTGCGTGTGTCCACCGCAGCGTCCCGTGGCCGGCCCCCCACGGGAACGCGTCACTAGATCCCTCCGCTACGAGGATCTATGCGTGCTGCTCCTGGAGATGGCGCTGGAGAAGGAGAGCGACCAGCACCTGAACAACTACCGTCCTGGTGGTGGAGGTTCTGGAGGCAAAGGGTACCAAGGGTCCCGACCTGGGCAGGGGACTACCCCCAAACAAGCCCACGCCCGCACCATGGAGAACGTGAAGGAGCTATTCTGGTGTGATGCCAGAGACGAGCAGGGCCACCTGCAGCACGCCTCTGACTGCGAGCAGCGAGACTGCTTCGTAGTTCAGGGGAAGCAGCAGGAAAAGAACACCGGCGCCAAAGCGAAGCTGCCGGATCATTTCCGCTGCACCATCACGTGTGCATTCTGCGGTAAGCGGAAGCACTACGAGGATGAGTGCTACCATAAGCAACGCCTATCGGCGAAGCTTAAGGGGGAAGATCCTGGCAAAGGCTCAGGCAAAGGTGGAGGCAAGGCCAAAGGCAACGACTCCGGCAAGGGCAAGTCGAAAGGACGTGGTCAAGGTGGTCAAGACAAGGGTCAAGGTGGACGAGGAGGAGGCGCTAACCGCCAGCCCGACAACAAGAACAAGGACAAGAACGGAGGCAACCCCAACCCTAATCCAGGGGGGAACTCCGAGCCCTCTGGAGGGCAGACTGGTCCTACCACACACTCACAGACGCAGGCCCAGCAAGAACAGGGAGCCAAGCGTGAGCATGAAGGTGGTGACGACGGCAACGCTAAGAAGAGGAGCCGTTTCATGAGGATGGCCCGCAAGTTGCGGAACAAGGGGTCCGAGGTGACCTGTCCCGCGGAGTTCTGACGGGGACACTCTGGTGGCACCCAAGACCTGGTGTTTTGGGTACGTATCCGACTAGGGGGACGTGAATACCTGGGGGTAGTGGATACTGGCGCCACAATATCTATAGTGGCCAAGAAAATTTTACCTTGTGGGAGCCTGAAGAACACCATGACCACCGCCGCTATACGCATGGGGGATGGACATGTGGTGCACAGCTGCGGGGACTGTGAAGTGGAGGTACCTATGGGCTCCAGGACTATCGCCCATCGGTTCTATGTGATGGACACTGATGCCTTCGACTTTGTACTGGGGACTGACTTCTTCGTGCAGCACTCCCAGATACAATCCCTGACGCTGCAAGCGCCCTACCTCCTCTACGTGGACCACGGCAGTGGCAGAGAGTCTGTGCCACTGGAGCAGTCGGAACATACCTCGAGTTACCTGAGGCTATCGAAGGAGGAGCCCTCTAAAATGATGGCGGCCTCCAAAACTGAGGACTATCAACTATTGGGGGAAGTCCTAGACCAAGGTCTGAAGGAGTTGGGTTACTCTCGAGAAGACCTAAGTGTGGAGTTGTTCGCCAGCGACAAGCAACATGTACTGGACCTCTACTGCAGCAAGGGTAAGAACTGCAGCTACAAATTTTACTGGCCCTCTTTCGGGATGGCCTACGGGAACCCCAGATTCAGTGAACTGGGGAAGGTGCTGACCAAGGTGGCCTTGGAACGTTCCCGTATGGTCCTGTGTTCCCCCAATTGGGGAGCCCGTGGGGGCAACGAGTACTGGCGAAACCTCCTGGACAGGCTGACTATCAGCTCTGTACGTTTGCCTGATGAGGCCATCTACCTGCCTCTGGGACGCAAGACGCCTATTGGGAAGCCCGGATGGGGGAGTATGCTCAGCGTGGTGGACGGAATTCTTACCACCATCCCCTGGGAAGACCTGGACCCGACTCTGGTCCAGGCAATACAACGAGAGAGCGATGGACTCGCCTTGGGTGACTTGAAGGATCGCCTACGACCTCAAGATGCTGTCGAGACTACACCCGGAGGAGATGAGTACGTCGTGACTGACACCAACGCCCCCAACTCTCCCTGTCATGTACCTGTTCCTGATGGAGTCTCTGAGTGTGGATTATCTGAGCTACCTAGCTCAATCCACTCAGACGACGAAACTGAGCACGACGCCTTCTTCATGCAGACTGCGGTGGAGGAAGTGGAGAACGCCGAGTACGTCGCCCCACTAAAACCCCTACTCTCCATGAGGGTGGAAGACCCCGTGGACGAGGAGCTGGACCCTCGATCCAGGCTCAGGGAGTATGTGGATTCCAAGAGGAAGTTGGTGGCGAAAAAGCTATGCTACGCGAAGCCTACCCGCAGCTCATGGCCACTGAAGCAAGGACGTATGGGAGACCTATCCCAACTGAAGAAGGACCTCGAACAGAAGATCACCACCTGGCAAAGGGAGGTAGATCTTAAGCTCATGAAGAGCGCGTGGGGCGCCCATGTGAGGACCCCAGAGGAGGACGACCTCTCGGAGGAATGTGTATGTGAACCCCCTCGAGCGTGCCTATGTTGCCATCGTCCACCGGAGATGGTTGAGCAAGACCTTCTATATGCCTACCAAGGGCTGAAGGATGCTTCCGCGGGCGAAGAGTCGGTGGAGGACCACCTCCCGACGTCTATTCAAGGGGCAAGCAACTTACACTCCGACGAGGACATGGAGGACAAGATCAAGGTATTGGACCCGCGGGTACAGAAGCTTATAAGGACCTATCTGGAGGTGTTCGGAGAACTACCCCCTCCAGCCTCATGTGACAAGCTGGTACAGATGGACCTCAAGCTGAAACCCGAGTTCGTGGGTCACAAGATCCGGAGGAGACCCTATCCAGCTCCTAAAGAGCAGGCCGACGAGATTGAGCGACAGATACAAGAATGTATCGACGCTGGCCTAGTCCTGGAGTACAAGGACGGGGACTACCCCCTACACTGCAGCCCCTGTTTCCTGGTGGCTAAACCTGGGTCTACAGCCAAACGGCTGGTAGTGGACTATGGACAGCTGAACAAGAAGACGCTGAACCACTCAGGGTCCATTCCCAATATGGAGTCTACCCTGGAGAAGATAGCCTCCTGTCGCTACAAGACCAAGATGGACAAGCGAAGTGGATTCTGGCAAGTGGACCTGACGCCCAACGCGCAGGAACTACTGGCCTTCATCACCCCTCAGGGGAGGGTATTCAAGTGGAAGGTCATGCCATTTGGCGTGGCTAACGCACCCGCTCTGTTCCAAGAGCTGATGAACAAGATCTTGTCCATCCTACGAAGGAGACCTAAGGTGCAGGAGCTCATATCCCGTGGTGCCCAGATGGAGGCTCACATCGATGATGTATGCCTCGGGACCAATACCCAGGAGGATCACCTAATCCTCTTGGGCGAGTTCTTTGCGGTCTGCCCGGAGAACCACACACGACTCAAGCTGGAGAAGTGTGAGTTCATGCAGGAGACCATGCAGTACTTGGGGTTTGACGTTGGCTATGGGTGGTGGACCCCAGCGGCCTCTAAGGCCAAACCCCTGATGGATGCCAAGGTGCGACACGAAGACCCCAAGAAAGGACTTCATGATGTACGCAGTTTCATTGGGGCGTGCAACTTCTATCGCCGCCACATCAAAAACTTCACCTATACCAGCGCCGTACTGACGGACTTGATCAAGAAGAGTACTACTTGGCGCTGGGGCCCACAAGAGCAACAAGCGTTTGACGAGCTCAAAGACAAGGTAGCCAACGCTAAGTGCTTGGGCGTGCCTAGGGCACAAGGGGAGATTATCCTGGTGACCGACGCCAGCAATGTGGGCGGTGGTGGAACGTTGTTCCAATGGCAAGCACTAGAGAAGGAGGAGTTCGACTCGGCCATTTCCCAATGGGGGACGGAAGGTCTCAACCCAGATGGAACCCTCAAGCACAGCTACCCTGACGACAAGTGGGTCCTAGTACCTCTGGGCCACTGGAACTGGAAGTTGAACCAGGCCAGGGGGAACTACTCCACCTATGAGCAGGAATTGCTCGCGGGTATGCTGGTGCTATCCTCACAAGCACGACTGTTGGGGAGTAACCCTGTGGTCTGGCCGTGCGACCAAGAACCGGTCCGCAGTTTCCAGAAGGGTCCCCCACCTGAGAAGGCCAAGCTACGTCGCTGGTGGACCTACCTCAGTCAACTACGGCTGACGGTACACCATATCCAGGGAGTGAAGAACGAGTGCGCCGACTACATCAGCCGCAACAACTTCGACGCCCTGATTGGGGTGCCCGGTCTGAAGCGCTGGCTAAGGAGGCGTTCAGCCGTATGGACGTACACCTGGACCTGAACATGACCATGATACGCCCCCTGGATGGACTCCAACAATCGGAGTACGTGAAGGAGTTTGGGGATATCTACAAGCGCCTGGAGAAACGCCTTGAACCCCTCCTGGTCAACCACGACCAGTGGAAGAGGGACAAGAGCTACCTCTGGCACGAGGACCGCATTGTGGTGCCTAGTGACCGAGTCCCAGCGTTGCTGAAGTGGACCCATGAGTCCAGCGGTCATGTGGGTGCTGACCGTACCCTGAGGCTGTTCAAGCAGTGGTTCCACACTACGTGGACTGACGACCAACTGCGGAAGACACTCCAGCCTATCGTGGACAAGTGCCCGTGCAGGTCCTGTAAACCAGGGGATATCAGGGACAGAGGTCTCTACTCGACCCTGCCCATCCCACACTGTGCCAACAGTGTTCTATACGTGGACTACACGGAGATGCCGAAGTTCGGGGGCTATGACTTCGCCCTCGTGGTAACCTGTGGGTTGACCAGGTTTACCAGGGTGTTCCCATGTACCAAGCACATTACCGGAGAGGACACTATCAAGATACTCCTGGAGGAGTGGTTTTGTGTCTATGGGGCGCCCAAGGAGATCAACTCCGATGAGGACGTACGAGTACGCTCAGATACTGGCTGGTACAAGAGGGTCCTGAGATCCCTCAATGTCCAGGTGTCTACGGGGATTCCCTACTCTCACACGAGCAACCCCCTATGTGAGCGACAGATTCGTGTCCTGAAGGAGAACGTCAGGATATGGTGCAAAACTGAACGCACCAGAGACTGGGTGAGACTACTCCCCGTCATATCCTTGATAATGAACTCCCAAGAGAGTTCAGCTACTGGCTACTCGCCACATGAGCTATTCATGGGGCGCCCGGCATGGTTCCTACATGCCCCCTATCCAGAGGACACCCGTTCTTCTGTGGGTGAATGGGTCCAAGAGCAACAAGCGAAGGTGGACAAGGCCAAGGCTATGCTCCAGAGAGTGAGGGAGCGTCAGTGGAACAAGAAGAACAAGCACCGTGTACCGGCCACCTACCAAGAGGGGAACTGGGTGCTGGTGCACCACAGTCGACTACCCGCCTGGCCACGCTCTACCAGCGATGACCCATACTTCGGGCCGTACAAGATCCTATCTGTGGATGGACACCGTATCACCGTGCGGTGTTCTCCCCGTCTAGGGGGGACCCTGGTGTGCGCTGCTCAACACCTGAAGCGCTACCATGATCCTGAAGACCTCTGTGGGGAGGAGTGGGAGCTGAACGACGAGGAAATCGCAGCTCTGGACCTACTGAAGCGGTAGCGGCAGGGTCTCCCTACCGCTACCCGCTGTGGCTCGCACGTGCGCTGAACAGCGCAATTTATGACGTAAAATGGGATTACGAAGGCAACAGAGCAATAGCTAAAATTGCCGATTTTTATGTTAAAATAGCAGTTTTTTATAATAAATTTATGCTGTTGTGCCCCATTTTGTAATTATACGTGAGATTTCACTGTTTTCCGTGTTTTCACAGGCATCTATGTAGATTCGAAGGCCTGTGGCTAACGCCTTAGAACAGTTTAAGCAACTTAAACCGACTCACGAAATGTTCGATTCTTGCAGAAATTGCGGTGCTTTGCAGGAGGGTCACGAAAACGCTTCAAAACTGTTCTAACAACCCTGAACAGGGACAGCCGCCGGCCGCAGCGCATCGCAGCGCCGAGGAGCGGCGCTAACACGCGCTGGAACCAGAAGGCGTTGAGCGCAGCGCCAGTCAGCACCGCAACGTGGCCGTCAGCCGCAGCACGCCGCCAGAAGTGAGGCAGCAAGTGCCTCCGCAGCGCAATGTGGCCGTCAGCCGCAGCACGCCGCCAGAGGAGAGGCAGCAAGTGCCTCCGCAGCGTCCTGGATGAGCAGCAGCGACAGCAGCGGCGTCAGGACATGGGGACCGCAAACTGGCGGCTACAACCTGGACAGCATGAGCGACGCGTCAGACTGGAGTCCCAGTCCAAGGCCAAGTTCGAGCCGCAGTCCCGCGTTCGAGCAACCGAGGTATGGCCCTTCCAGCCGTCAACCCTATGGCCACGAGAACCAGCACGGCGCCAGCATCGGCCGTCCCAAGAGCGGCCGTACCAGCCGCAATCCGGATTACCGTGACGGCCAACCAGCCGTCGAAAGAGAGCTCTTCCGCAAGCCGGACCATCGTCAAGCAGCGTGGGATCGCCAACCAGCGTCCTGGAGAACGCCGGAGCGCCAATCAGCGCACCACCGAAGACAAGGTCCAAGCCGTGGTCACGCAGACCGTGGTCAAGCGTCAAGGGAGCGCAAACAGCGCCCCAGAAAGCGCGGGAGTACCGACCAGTACCCCAACGTGGAGGAGCGTTCGCCGGAAATCCACGCAACCCCAGTCCCAGCCGGTTAAGTTCGGAGATCGCCATCCTACCAACCGAGACGGTGGAGTTGAAGGCCTGGGCCGTGGAGATGGCAGCGTGGGCGAGGAGTGCAGCAGCGGAGATCCGGACCCTGAAGTCGGAGCAGGAGAGTCTGCAAGAGCGAGTCCGTCGCCTGGAGAAGACGTCCAAGACGAAGTGCGCTACGGGCGAAGCGAAGAAGAAGGTGGAAGTCGCCTTCCAGACGCCGAAAAAGACCGCCACGACCAGCGGAGCGACCAACCAAGAGAGTGGGACGCAGACGCCCGGCAGTGGCAGCCGTCGTTGGAGACGGTAATAATTTAATATTCCGTTTGTTGGAACACCCGTGGGCAGGTCCAGTCTTGTCAGACCTGCCGTGGTGAGAGCCCAGTCTTGTCAGGCTCCACCAACCGGGTATATATGTGGGGCTTAAAACCCATGTATATATGGGGCGGATCAGCCCCTGGCACACGCACCCGCACCTGTACAGTACAGTGCACGGTGCCTGGGTAAGGCACGAACTGACACAGCAACGTTGATTTGATGCTGAGTTGTAGTGCTGTGTGCATGCCTGTCCTGTTGTTTGGTTTTTGAAAGCATGGAGGTTTTCAGGAAACTGAAAACTTTTTCAGGTTTTCAAAACAAACGGGGCAGGCCACCCAAGGCCTTTTTCTTTTATTTTCCTAGAGTGGCAAAGGCGGTTTTTGCCTGAGGGTAGTATTGGTGTTCCCCACCGGACACCTAGGAAAAGGCTGCCTCTGGGGTTTGTTTTTCCTCTTGGAGGATAAACAAACCTTCAAGAAGAGGGGTGAAGCGGTAGCGGCAGGGTCTCCCTACCGCTACCCGCTGTGGCTCGCACGTGCGCTGAACAGCGCAATTTATGACGTAAAATGGGATTACGAAGGCAACAGAGCAATAGCTAAAATTGCCGATTTTTATGTTAAAATAGCAGTTTTTTATAATAAATTTATGCTGTTGTGCCCCATTTTGTAATTATACGTGAGATTTCACTGTTTTTCCGTGTTTTCACAGGCATCTATGTAGATTCGAAGGCCTGTGGCTAACGCCTTAGAACAGTTTAAGCAACTTAAACCGACTCACGAAATGTTCGATTCTTGCAGAAATTGCGGTGCTTTGCAGGAGGGTCACGAAAACGCTTCACTACAAGGGGCTGCCAGCCCTATGGAAGTTGAAGGTGAACTCCCCGACATGAACGCCGAGGAGATGGCTAAGGAGGGCTTCTACCTGGTGAAGTCTGTCCTACGCCACCGCTATCGCCAGGGTTGGCGCTTCCTCACCCTCTGGGAAGGGTTTGGAGTCGAAGAGGCCACCTGGGAGCCCTTCTCTGCATTTGTTCTACCTGAGGGACGCCTAAACTCAGTTCTGGTTGACTACTTGTCCCAGAACAACCTTGGGGGGTTGCTGAGGCTCGCTGAGACGCTTGCCTCCAAGACTAAAGCTAGGGACTGAACCTTACCCTTACCTGCCAAAGCGTATGTGTGAGTGTGCTATTCCTAAGGTCCTGAGAGCAAGCCGCAGAAGTGGTGTCCTAATTATACCCAAGTCTGCGCCCTTGCTGAACCTGGAGGGTTGGCTTATTGATGCCACGGGGTACGCCCTGGGTCTCCCCTCCCCTATGCGCCCAATTTCTGTGCTGGCGCAAAACCTTGGGGGAATACCCAGCGTACTAATCCAGGTATTGTTTTCCCTACCTATCTGTCTACTACAGGGAGGGGTGGCCAAAAGCTATGAAGGCATGAAAACGCCGTTTTGCTATGTGGCCAAAACACTGACCTAACCACTGCCACAGCCCACCAACCCTGCTAAAATTGCAGGAAACGGGTGGGACAGTGGCACACGCACTACAGGTCCTACACACCCTACAGTGGCACCATCCTGGTGGGCGAGCACTGGGGCAACTGGCTCAAGCCCCCACTCAGGACTACCACTCCTACACGCACACTCTACTGGGCGTTGCGAAGTCAAAGGTGTCGTGGGTCCTAGCGACCCTCCTGTGAAATGACAAGAGAACACAGCGCTGCTAAGCAACTGTGGCCTAACAGGGGACGCCACAACGCATTTCCCCTCCTAGGGCTTGGAGGGAAGGAGTGCTCTCGCATGCAAGGCGCAGATGTCGGTGAAGTCGAACTCCCTGCTCTGCCACAGGCGGAGCGGAGTTACTTGTTTGTGTGATCTGCGCCCTTGTTTAGCAGGGCATAAAAAAAGGCTGCTGCACCAATCACCCTACCTGCCCACCTGTAAAACAAAGGCAAATGAAAGGGCGTTTGCGGCGGAGGAACCAAGCCACACTCCAGGTATTATACCCTTCTCAGTGTGACCTATAATACACTGTCCGCAAACACGCTGGAGGACCAGCTACCCTTGTCAAGCAAGCAAGCTTTAAGGGACTCCTCAGGTTCTCTTAAAGAACGTACCGAGGAGCCCCTGGGTAGCCTAAACAAGGTTTACCGTGCGCACTTCGCGTGGCCTACCCTGTAATGCGTGTGTGCATGCACGAGTATGCACGTGATCTTGGGCAAACCTGCCCATCTGCGCGTCAATCCCGAACTCCACCAGGGGGTGGCCCCGCCTGGGCGTACCTACCTTACCTACCGCTGGGAAGTGAAGCAAGGTGAGAGGAAAAAAGGGGCGCACGCGAAGAACGTTGCAATGCACTTGTGTGTATGTCTAATCACCCTGATCTGACCGCTAATCATCTGCAATCTTTCTAATCAATCCCTCTATCGCGTCCTATCGTTGTTAGCGCTGCTACAAGGCTCGTTCACGGAGACACGAGACGAGCAATGTGTATGCGGCATACGAGACGAGCATACCTGTAGTTTATACCTGATTCGTTGAAGTCTTTTCGATTGATTCTTGAATTCGTGAATTTTTGAAGCTTCTATTAGTGTGGGTGGAATCTGTATGTTTATTTATTAATGTGTGTCTCGTCATTTTCAAGACTACGTGAGACATACGTTTATAATTCCATTATTTCTCCATTTTCCGGCGCTTCGCTAGGAGCCGCTCCTGCGCGCCGCCATTTTATGCGTATGAATTTCTGGATTTAAAAAATCCAGAGATGACTATAATTTCTACAAAAATGTGCTTCTGATGCACAATTGGATTCTGCCCAGGTGTGTCGTTTCAGAAAAATTCTACGCCGTCATTTGACGGATTTTGGTGTCGTCGCTTCGTTTTTGCGTGGATTCGTCCATATTTCTCCCATTCCTGCCTCTGCAGATACCCACGCGCAGCCTCGCTGAGTAGGCCGTGTTCGGGCCGAAACGCAGGTGCCTGGAGAGACTGAGCAGAACCAAGACCCCACCAAGGGGCAAATTCAATTTTTCCGAGACTCCCTTCGCCCTAAGACAGGTCACAGGTCGCCAGCAGGTTTACGAGAACCCATGCGAGTGTGTATATTGTGTCTTGCGTTTGGGTTGTGTCGACGCTGCGTCTTGGAGGGAGGGATGCATATGCACATGTTTGGCATGCTCCCATACTAACCCAACCAAGCCACAGGAGCCCCGGCAGCGCCATGAGCGCTGAGTCTTCTGTAGGATATGTTACATACAAAGCAGCAAAAGAGCGCCAGCCATGGTGAGCGCCCATTTTTCAGTGTGAGGGAAACTGTAGGTATTTTAAAGTAGATGTGGAAACCAAGGAAAGGCCAAGAAAAATTCCCTTTTTCCTAAAATGCGACAGTGGTGGCCACCACAGCACAAGGGGGGAGTAAGAAAAAGTGCTTTTCCATTGCTTTCAGGCATACTCTAGTTGTATTAGAGATGCACTGAGCATCCATGCATTTTTATCTTAGTATTGGTCCAACCAAAAGTGGTGATAACACATTTTGACCTATGGAACCAAACACCCAATCAGGATATGGAGTGGACCCCTTAATCCCCTTTCAATGTGAAGCTATTCATCTTTTCCTGAGTTGACTGAGCACTGACATACCTAAAGTAGAGCCTATGAATTTATCTATGTTTTTCCTTGAATTCTTAGCTATCCTAGTGGTATGCACCCTAGGGGGCTGGGCACCTCTTTTTGAGAGGTCCTGGGTTCAATTCCTGGTCAGCCTAGCTAAGTAGGAAGATCCCATGTGACATGGCAGTGACCTCATCGCCACATACCATGCCACCTCAGCACATATGGGACCCAAAACAAAGAGTGCACATCTCCTGAGATGGCACTATGGAGAGAGACTGACCATGGGGCAGTTTTCTAACTCTTTTCCAAAAACATTTCAGCTATCTTTGTGAATATGCATTCATTTGTGACCTGAGTTGCAGTTTCTGTGAATATCCAATCATCTTTCACTGTTTACACTGCAGCCCTTCATGCTTTGATCCTGAATCCTCTTCTCTTTGCATACTATTGGCTTGGGCTATCCTGGAGTGACTTGGAGTGACTGTATTTCATCAAACCCAAAGCTTTTCATCTCCAAAAACAAGCAGCAGGAAACCCTACACCAACAGCAAGCAGCAGGAGAGGCAAAACACAGTGCTGAAAACACTATAAACTTTTCTGTTTCCGTAACTTTTCCGCCTTCCGTTCTGATGGTCAGTGTATCGGCGACTGTCAGTTGGCTCACGATTTTGACGTAACCGATTGGTTAACTGTTATTTCCAGATATTTTGGCGGAAACCCCGATGAAGGGTCAGATTTCATCAGTAAAGGGTTCGTTGCTTCCGCAATTTTCTAAATATGCACTCGAAATTTTAATCTGAATTTTTCGCGATGTCGAAATCGGATTTTCGACTTCGACATCGCCGCACTTGATTTGGTCTTCTTCGAGTGGTCATACTCTTTTCCCTATGCCCGAATCAGGTTTCCTTTATACTTGCCACCCATTTGACTTGGAGATATAAGGGAAACAAAAGTGAATCGTGGGACCACTTTGAAGGGCCATATCTACGCGCGAGTGTGAGGAAAGAGAATAAGGAAGGTTGGGTTGCAAGCGCCTTAGTCTCAACTTATTTTTGGTAGGGTCCAACACCTTAAGTCGGCACACACACTCGTTGTATCATAGGATCATGGTCAACATGGTAGAAACTCGTCTATAACTTGTTGACCATGTGTCCGGACTTAATATTATGACTTTCGAGTGTAGCGCACGAGTCTTGCGGTTGCATAGCATCTTTCCTTAGGTTCCCACGTCCATTTAACCCAAAGTTATGACCATGGAGGGGCATGGCATACCATGGTGGGAGCCTATTTTAAGGGCTATGTGTGATATTGGTAGTATATGTCTTGATATGCTCACGCCCATGTTATATATCTTCGTGTGGCCGAAGAAATGGAGAGCCACACGTGACAAGGGCTTTGCCCATGTCCCAATTGTGGAATTCAAAGCGCTAGACTAAGTCTACCGCGTATGTATTGCTCATGGTATGTTTGGCAAAGAGATCCATGAGTGCACTCCCATTTTCATGGGGCATGTAGATATGAGTGGCGAAGGTATCTCCATGCGCCCGATTGGGGATCCAAGTGGGGGAATTGTTGGCAAATCGTTCCAATCATTTGTGCATTGAACCATGAGCGGATATCATGGGTGAGCATAGAGATATACTATCATGACAACTTTGTATTTGGACATATTTTCATGTTTTTGACCTCAATTTTTGCTCATTTTTGCGTTTTGTGTACTTACCTGGTCGGCAAACAACAAGAAGCCTATGGAGAGTCGAACCATGGTATGTTGTTCATATGTTGGCATATGCTTTGGAGTTGAACACCACCATATGCCGGATCGCGTACTCCATTTGGCTTGGCGCACGAAGGATTACAAGAATTGGTCTCAAGATCATGGGCTGACTTGGGCAGTGCGTGGCGCCCATATCCGAAGGGGTTTTGAGGGTAAAATGGGGATGTACATGGGCATTGACCTTTGGTCTCTATCCTCCATGAATACCAGACTTCGATTCCATGCATGCTTTGAGCCTTCGGATAAGTGGTAACTTCAATTTTGAGCATATATCTGATATATGGCCAATATGGTGTGAATTGGCAGTTTTTGCCATTTTGTGAGGTCATTTTCATGAGGCAGTTCTCCAAGCCCATTCGACTCCAAGTCCAACCAAGGTTATGTCAGGGTAGGGCATGGTCCTGAGTGCCACTTTAGGCCATGACACGCCACCTCCCCTATTGGGTTAGGAAATATAGGCTTGGGAGTGAACACATTTTTGGGGTTTATGTAGTGACTTTTAACACATGGCATTCAGCCATCTCATTTGACCTGGTTCAGGGCAATATGTTGATGAGTCAAGGGAAGGTCTTGAGTCCAGGGAATGAGGGGTTTATGGCTGTGAATGTGTATGTTTACCTCTTTCCCCAACTTTGCCTTATTTGTGTTCATATGCCAATTTCAGGGCTTTCCTCTTTGGTGCAATTCTTGTACATGCCCGCCACCGTGGGACGACCGGTGTGCTGAACGGAAGCCCGCAGTGTAGATTGGATTGCAGATTAGGTTATTGCTGTATTTGTGGGATCTGGTTGCTGTTCAGGGTTGAAGGAGGATTACATTTTCTATATTTTTGGATTTTGGACCCTGGAATTTGAGGAATGCAATCGCTGATCCGGAGTAAATCAGCAGGGGTAACAGGCGGAAGGGGCATAGCGGGGGCCGGTCCTGGTAGGGACCTTCTTTATGGTAGCAGAGGCGTACCTGCTGCCCCTACCTACCGCCGACCCGGGGACTTGGGCCCATATGAGCCCTGCCCAAGTACGCCCCGGGTGCGTATTGTGGACTCGGTGGAGACCACGCCGGAGATTGGAGCTAGAGAAGAGCCGAGACGCTCAAGAGCATGGCGAACTCCGGAAGTTGAAGCCCGAAGAGAAGTACGACATTCGGGAAGAGGAGGACTTGACATGGAGGACCTGGTCTCCATGTGCGAGCGTCGCTGCCGCAAGGCATTCAACCTCCGCTCCGCCGCGGAGGACTCTGAGGAGGCCTGCCATTCAGGCAGTAGTGGAGGACGGGCCCGGCGCTACCGGAAGCGCGGGTCACCCAAGCCCGCGGCAGGGGACGCCGGGGCTATGAATACGGACCCCAGCCCGGTCAGGCTGTGGGAATCCGAGGGGCACTCCGATGGCTATCGGACTTGCTTCCCCTCGGAGTCGGAGGAGATGCCCGCGCCGACCGCCAGGGCGCATACGGCCCCCCAGCCCGCCCTGAAGCACGACGCCGAGGGCTTGGAGAGGCCAGCCAGGGCCAGGACGGCACCTGTGCCCCGGCACACGGGACCAGAGATGGACGCCATAGGCGATACGCCCATGGGCGATGAGTCTGGGGCGCCGGGAACCGCGGGATGCGCTGGATCAGGTGGAAAGCACGCTGAGTGCCACTGCGAGCACGTGTCCTTCCTCATGGGCAAGTACCCAAAGATGGGGATGGACGCCATCATGCATCGCCTCGACAGCCTGGACAACGCGAAGGACGGCCTAGAGGAGGACGTCGCCGGGATCCTGGATGACCAGTCTGCCGCGGAGAGAAATATGGCGGAGCTGCGAGCGAAACGGGACCGGTACCGGGTGAATCTGGAGCTGGCCGTGGAGAAGCAGCAGCGAGTGGTGGACAGCCTCCTCCACCTGGTGGAGGACATGTCGGGACGCCTGAAAAGGCTAGAGGAGCTACAGCCCCTCGCCTCGGGTCCGGAGCTCCCGGCAAAGCCGGCAGCGGCAGAGCTGGTGGAGCGGGTTAAGACCCTCAGGAGCGCCATGGATACCCATGGGCGGCCCTGCAGAGGCACCCTACGCGCCTCCGCGTGTTGACCCGGGTGCGCTGCCGTTTGTTCCCATGTTCAGCGAATCCACAATGCTCGGGGAACACACGGCACCGGCTGGGTCCATGCGGGAAGGGCACGTAACCACGGACCCGAGGAGCCTGACGGTACAGATGTCCCATGCCGCCCAGGATCTACCGATCACTACGACTGCCCATGCAGTTTATGCGGAAGAGGAGATCCAGAGCCAGACCATGCAGGGGCGAACCATGGGAAGCGCCGACGGACATGGTCGAGGTCATCCAGGCGGAAACCTGTGGGCGAAGGACCCCAATACGGGGATATGGACGGCCGATGGAGCAAGTCCTTCCCGCATTCCAAACCCCATGGGTTCAGGCCCAACTGGACCGCACTCCATGGAGGAGAGGGATGTACGGGGAGTGTACTCACACCCCCCGGCCACAGGTGGTATCCGTCTCGGTGGAGTGGTGGCTGGGGACGTCGGAGACGCCATCAGGATTGACGACCTCAGGGGAATCAAAATCCCCTACTACGATGGCAACCCCTCCAACCTGGATGACTTTATCCTGGATTGGGAGGACTTTGCCGAGGAGGTCGTTGGTGAGATGCGGGGAGCGCCGCGGGACAAGTGGGTATGCCGGACATTCCCACACCGGCTGGCGCAGGACCTGAAGGAGGAGCTGCGGGATCAGATCCGGGAAGGACTGATCCGTACGGAGCAGGCCTGGCTCCAGTGGTTGGAGGATGAGGAGCGGGTGGACGCTCCGAACCAGAAGCTGGAGGACTTGTGGTCCATCCCGCTGCAGCTGGACCGCGGTGAGTTGCGGGTCCGGGAGTGGAACTGGTACCTGCGGAAATACCGACGGGGCCTCAAGCTGGTTGAGGACTGGAACAAGTCCAGCGAGATCCGCCACTTGCTGAAGGACGTCCTCCCCGGCCACTGGAAGAGGAGAGTGGAGGACGAGGAAAAGAAGCGAGCCAAGAAGCGGGTGGCGGTGAGGATCATGGCGGGGGAGGATACCCATGCGGGTATCATGGAGTTCTTCAGGAGGAACCTGGGTGAGCCCAACCGGATGTTGGGACTGAAGAACGCCGTGTACGTGGAGGTATTTGGAGACACCATGGGGCAAAGGTTGCTGCGCCTCAACAACGTGGAGTGGAGACGCGGGGAGCCGCTGACGATGCAGGTCATCTTCGCCCGCATGAGCCTGGACGAGATCGTGAAGTACATCACCGTGGAGTTGAAGCTCAATGCGAAGAACGAGGCCCACGTGCAGGATCGACAAGGCCATGGACAACGAGGCCACCGAGAAGACCGCCATCATCGGGAGATCCAGGAGGACACGGCCAAATATGCGGAGGATGGTAGTGGAAGTGGCCAAGACCACTGGTCCCGGGAGGATCACGAGGAGGCCCATTTCTTCGCGTTTGTGGCGCACAACGTGAGGGACCATGGGCAGGATCGGTCCAGATGGAGCCGGGTGGGACCCAAGAAGGGCAAAGAGCCGGGAACCCACCGCTCTCGTTCCGGGAGTACAGGTCTCAGCACGACGGGTGCTGGGTCTGTTATGGCAAGGGAAACAACCATGCACACGACCACCGTCAGTGCAAGGTGTATGAGGCGGAGAAGAAGGCCTACTTCGCCGCCCACCCCGAGAAGAAGCCCAAGGAGCAGCGGATTGCCGATTGGAAGGCGAAGGGCGGAGACGGGGGAAAAGGCCAAGGCAAAGGCCAAGGGAAAGGCGGAGGAAGAGGCTATGGTGGTGGACCTGGCCAAGACCGACGAGTGAGGTCGATCGAGGAGGTTGCTGAGGACATGATGAGGACGTTGGAGGAACTCAAAGCCCAGCAACGTGGTGGACAAAGTCCTGGCGGATCGCAGCCGGAAGGGGCTGCGGGAAGTAAAGCCTAGAGAAGCCCCCACGGGAGTGGGACCTTGGAGGTCTCTCCTCCGAAAATCAGTGGAATCCCTGAGGAATCCGAGGCACATCGGGTGCCGAAGAAGGCTCCGGAAGAGCCAAAACCACTGAGTTTCGCCACTCCCAACCCCTGGAGCGCCCTGCCAAGGGAAGTACATGTGGGTACGGGACATGGCAAGAAGGAAG
The DNA here is from genome assembly GCA_964036045.1 of Eutreptiella sp. 'Long Island Sound 2002'. NCBI lineage: Eukaryota > Euglenozoa > Euglenophyceae > Eutreptiales > Eutreptiaceae > Eutreptiella > Eutreptiella sp. 'Long Island Sound 2002'. The sequence goes on along the minus strand of OZ038394.1, from coordinate 31,442,465 downwards.
GAGCGACCACGGAGAGCCCCGTGGACGGGCAGGACCAGCCCAAGATCTACACCATCCGTGACCATACCCTTGAAGTCCTGATGCACCCGGACGTGCTAGAGTTGCATGCCGTGAGAGTTGTCCATACACCTCATGGTGACGAGCGGCAGTTGCACTTGAAGGTGCGTGTACGGTGCGGACGAGAGGAGAAGGTGGTGGATGTGTTGGTGGATACGGGTGCCCAGGTGAGCCTGGTCCGGAGAGGGTTGTTCAAGGAGGAACTCCTGCAGCCCAGCCGGAGACCGGTCCGCCTGAAGGTCGCCAGCGGAGAGATTATGAGTGGCGGCACCCATGAGGCCACCATCAGTATGGAATTCTGGGAGCATGAGCGCTTGAACAGCCCAGATTTGGCGAAGAGAAGCACTCTATCCGGGAACTTCTATGTGGCCGACATTACAGATTGGGATATGATCATGGGGTATGACTTCATGGTGGCAAACGCCATTGGAGCCCTTCCCCATCGTGCAACGCTGGTCCGGGAGGATGATGAATGCCTCACATGGCTGTCCACGGATTATGCATGCGGATCATCCCAATGGAATGCTGAGGAAGAGGATCGGATCGTCCAAGCGGTGCAAGCTGTGGGTGCCAAGTCCAGAGGAGACCGTGGAGTTCAGCTCACGGAGTATGGAATGGCGCCGCAGGTGTATGCCAGAATGATCCAGACACTGGGAGCCGAAGCGCCCGAGACGGACGTCTTCGCTTCCCGGGATGCCCCACTTTTGCGGAAGTGTAGGAGGCATTGGCATCGAGGAGACTCAGCCTGGCATAGGCATTGGGGTTTGAAGGAGTGGGGGCCCATGTATTGGCATAGCTCCCTGGACAATACCAGACGTACGGTGGAGAAGATCGTCGCGGATAGGGCGAAGGGGATCCTGGCCATAACCGGCATAGGATCCACCCCATGTCCGCTGGAGGGTCTCAAGTCGACGCTGGACTCCATCACCCTGAACGAGATGTCATTCGGGCCAGAGGAGGAGTTGTTCATCGACGCCAAGGGTGTATCAATGCCCTCCCCGGTTCAAGCGTGGGGTACCAAGGCTTTCCTGGTGGATGGGGCGCAAGCCCAGCCCACGGGTGATGAAGCATTCATCCGTAGGGTGGAGGCGGTGCCCATGAAGGTCATGTTTGAGCCCAAGGAGGGGACGGATCAGCCAATCGATGGCATTGACGTCCTGTCCCACGCCGAGATCGACAACGTCGTCAACTACATGCGGATGGGGATGCACGACCGTGTGGCAGCCAAGAAGAGGCAGGCCATGGTCACATCTCCGCATTCGTGGGATGACAAGATGTTGGTCAACGGCAAGTACGAGAAGGATGAGTTCGTGGCGAGGGTCATGGATCACATCGCGGACCAATATGATGGTCCGGTTGGGTCGGACCCGCCGACTTGGGATTTTCCGAGAATGGGTGTCGAGAGCGACAAGAACCAGCCCGATGCCGCAAATTTTCGAAGACTATCGGTGGGAAGCATGCCCCACGGCGATGAAGACGGCATATCGGACGAGGAGAAGTCAGACTCGGACCCGGAAGAGGCCTACACCGCAGTGCGGTCGGTTGTATCGATACCGAAGCAAGCGGCTGGAGAGGCCCAGGAGAACCCGAAGGTCGCCGAGCTGAAGGAGAGGCTGATCAATGCCTATCCGCGGCTATTCAGTGGCGTCGCCAACAAGAACCCTCCAGATCGTGGGAGGTTTGGCACAGTGAGGATCAAGCTGAGGCCGAACCCCAAGATCTATCGTCATCGGGAGTACCAACTTCAGGGCGATCGGGCCGAGGCCATGAAGAAGTTGTTGGCCGAGTTCATTGAGCGAGGATGGATCGAACCCTCCGACAGTGAGTGGGCCAGCCAAGCCTTTATCGTGCCCAAGAAGGAGAAGGGCAAGTGGAGGTTGGTGGTGGATTACAGGGGTTTGAACGAGCAAACCGAGCACGACTCGTACTCGCTTCCCCTGATCGACTCCATCCTCCAAAAACAACAGAAAAAGCGGATCTTCACGGTGTTGGACCTGAAACACGGTTATCACCAGATGCCGCTACACCCGGACTCCAGGCCCTGTACAGCGATGTCGACGCCGCTGGGGCCCATGCAGTGGAAAGTGGTGCCCATGGGCGCCAAGAATCGCAACGCCGCTTTCCAGCGCATGATGGAGGACCTACTCGGTCCAGTCCGGGATTGTGCCGATCCCTTCGTGGATGACATCATTATCGGGTCTGGCACGGAGAACATGACTGAGGATGAGCTCATCGAAGCGCATGAGAAGGATCTGCGCCGAGTCCTCAGTGAGCTGGACAAGCACAACATGGTGTGCAAGCCCACCAAAGCCTCACTCTTCGTGAAGGAAGTGGAGTTCGCGGGTCACGTGGTTAGTCACGGGCAACGCCGTCCCATGCCTGGGAAGCTGGCGTCCCTGCACCACTGGGAAAAGACCCAGACCATCAGCGAACTCCGATCCTTCATGGGGTTCTGCAACTACTATTCGGGCTATGTCCGAATGTATGCAGAACTGTCGGGGCCGCTGCACAAGATGCTGCAAGTGGGCAAGTTCGATGGCCGGAAGGGGAGCAAGAAGAAGCTTGCCTGGACCCCTGAGGCCCAAGATGCGTTCAGCCGACTGAAGGAGCGACTCCTGGGGCAGCTGGGACTATTCTTGGTGGACCCGGACAAGAGATTCGTGCTACGGACGGACGCCTCGGACTATGCTGTGGGGGCAGTCCTCGAGCAGATCCGGGACGACGGGTCACACGTACCCGTGGCGTTTTGGAGTCGGATCCTGGCCGAGGGCCAACGCCGCACCTGGACCGCGAGGGAGAAGGAGACGTACGCCATTGTTTGTGCGCTCAGGAAGTGGTCTGGCCACATCGGATTGCAACCGGTGGTGGTTTGCACGGACCATCAGTCCTTGCAGAGCTGGCACAAGGAGCACGTCGACACCCCCTCGGGACCGGCGGCAAGGAGGGCCCGATGGCATGAGACGTTCGCCAAGTTCGACCTCAGCGTCGTATACGTCCCGGGGAAGGACAACACTGTGGCAGATTGCCTCAGTCGATGGGCCTACCCCGCGGGCAAGGCTTGGATGGACATATCCAGCCATGGGGACGCCGAGGAAACCGAGGAGGCCAAGCGCATCATCGAGATGGAGAAGGCCATGGAGCAAGAGGGGGTCAAGTGCTTTGTGGTGATGGCAAACCGTACGGACCTGGCCAAGTTTCGGGGTGCCCGCGTCCAAGCTATTCGACAGGAAACCCTGGAGCAATGGATGGTGGCCCCTGTAGAGCTAGTCAGGTCGGTGCTCACGGAGGACTGGTCGGATGACTACGCGGCATTCGAGCACTGGAGCAAGTACTGGAATGCCGTGAGCGCCCCGTCGGACGACGAGTGGCCTGAGGGCTTGAGCGAGGATGGGGACAAACTGTTCCTCAAGGACAAGCTACTGGTCCCTGAGAACCGAGTGGAGGAGCTCATTGACCACTGGCACAACGCCCAGCTCACGCATCCTGGTCGGGACAAGATGCAGCAGGACCTGGAGTGGCGTGTCAATTTCCCACCGGGGTACTACGCCATCCTGGACAAGTACTGCAGCGACTGCGCCGTGTGTCGGGCCACGAAGAGCCCCAACCACTCCACAGCGGGCAACCCGGTGTACACAGCTATACCGGAGGCCCCTATGCGGTCCGTGGCCATGGATGTATTCGCCATGCCTGAGGTCACCGTGGAAGGAGAGACCTACGACTGTGTCATCCTGGCGGTGGATAGGCACAGTGGGTATATCGTGGCGGTCCCTGGCAAGAAGTCCAAGAAGAAGGACAAGAAGGACAAGCATGGAGTGGGGCTGCAGGCCAAGACCGTCGCTAATGCCATGATCAGGCATTGGCTGACGATTTTTGATGTCCCGGCTGTCATCTGCAGCGATCGGGGCAGTCAGTTTGTGGGGACGTGGTTCAAGACGATGTGCAAGCACATGGGTATTCGGCACGCCAAGACCGTGGCGTACCACAGCCGGTCGAATGGCCGAGCTGAGGTGGCCGGGCGGCAGATGTTCGAGAAGTTCCGCCAGCTGCACATCGACGAACCGGGCCGGAATTGGTATAATTCGCTGTGGAGAGTACTCCAAGCGTATCACGACCTTCCGGGACCCACTGGACTGTCGCCCCATCGCATCCTGTTCCTACGGGATCGAGTGTCACGCACTCTCCCGTGGTTGAACCATGGCAAAGTGGCCCGGGATGCGAACGCCATGATGGCTGAGGCGGACGACACGGCGGCCAAGGTGTGCAAGGCACTGCAGGACGAGCATGACAAGAGGGCCAAGTACTTCAAGCAGGGAAAAGTCCAGAAGTATGCTCTCCAAGACACCGTGTGGGTGGAGCGGCACCACAAGGTTGTCCTGTCCAGGCATCGGCAGGCGTCTTGGTATGTGCCGGGGGTAATCGTGCGGAAGGTCGGGCAGGATGTGTATGCGGTTCGTGTGGGGGATAACAAGATCCTGGACCGCAACCATACCCAGCTTCGTCCCCGAGCACCAGACCCCAGCGGACGTCCCGTCACCTTCGAGTTCACGGCCGGCGATGTGGACTCGGACGACGAGGGTGAGGACGACGACTTCACCGCCGAGAGGATCCTGGCGGACAAGCCGGACCCGGGGACGCCTGGGGGGAGGCTTTAGAAAGTCCGTTGGAAGGGATTCGCCGCATCCAGGGATTTGTGGGAGCTTCCGAGCAGCTTTGTGCCAAGGTACACCACGGTCTGGATGGACTATCTGAAGAAAAAGAACATTTCTTTGGATGTCAAGGATGTGTTGGTCCATTTGGTGGCTGCTGTAGCACCGTAATTGGTCCCCCTTGGCATTTTGTTTTTTTCTGTGCTTGGGGAGACGGGTGAGGGCGTTCATCCGGGGATTTTTCGGCCTTGATTGGCCATATACCCCCTTCACTGGATCTCCACATATATATTTCATTGTGGTATACTTATTTAGGTCGACCGACGACGTTTCTCTATCTTTGATCCCCTTGGTCCATGTTGTAGATCAAGAGGAGACCGGATATGGCGTAGGGCACCGATTATCAGTGTCCTCACCCCTCCCTTGGGGCTTGGGGGACGCCTACGACGTGTGTGGGGCCTCCATAAGTCCTTGGGACATGGGGGGGGGGGGTTGGTGCCCATAGGGATCCTCCCGTCCTCTCTTCAATGACTTCCGAGCGGTAACAACGCTCTGAGAAGGGGGGTGAAGCCGGTTCGGACCCCCGTGGCCATCTTTGGGTCACTTGGGGTGTGTATCTATGTGCCGGCAAGCCGCCATTGGCTGATATCATACTCTCCCATCCACCTGACCTAACCCGATGTGATAGTGTGATAGGTTTGGCCATTCCGGCTATGAGCGGCCATATTCAGTACCGAGGCGCCGCCAGCTGAGATTTATATATCAGAATATCAGGAATCAACAGGGTTTTATTATCATAATGTTTCCGTAACTTTTTCCGCCTTCCGTTCTGATGGTCAATGTATCGGCGACTGTCAGTTGGCTCGCGATTTTGCGGTAACCGATTGGTTAACTGTTCTTTCCAGATATTTTGGCGGAAACCCCGATGAAGGGTCAGATTTCATCAGTAAAGGGTTAGTTGCTTCCGCAATTTTCTAAATATGCACTCGAAATTTTAATCTGAATTTTTCGCGATGTCGAAATCGGATTTTCGACTTCGACATCGCCGCACTTGATTTGGTCTTCTTCGAGTGGTCATACTCTTTTCCCTATGCCCGAATCAGGTTTCCTTTATACTTGCCACCCATTTGACTTGGAGATATAAGGGAAACAAAAGTGAATCGTGGGACCACTTTGAAGGGCCATATGTACGCGCGAGTGTGAGGAAAGAGAATAAGGAAGGTTGGGTTGCAAGCGCCTTAGTCTCAACTTATTTTTGGTAGGGTCCAACACCTTAAGTCGGCACACACACTCGTTGTATCATAGGATCATGGTCAACATGGTAGAAACCTGTCTATAACTTGTTGACCATGTGTCCGGACTTGATATTATGACTTTCGAGTGTAGCGCATGAGTCTTGCGGTTGCATAGCATCTTTCCTTAGGTTCCCACGTCCATTTAACCCAAAGTTATGACCATGGAGGGGCATGGCATACCATGGTGGGAGCCTATTTTAAGGGCTATGTGTGATATTGGTAGTATATGTCTTGATATGTTCACGCCCATGTTATATATCTTCGTGTGGCCGAAGAAATAGAGAGCCACACGTGACAAGGGCTTTGCCCATGTCCCAATTGTGGAATTCAAAGCGCTAGACTAAGTCTACCGCGTATGTATTGCTCATGGTATGTTTGGCAAAGAGATCCATGAGTGCACTCCCATTTTCATGGGGCATGTAGATATGAGTGGCGAAGGTATCTCCATGCGCCCGATCTGTTCGCGCGCGCTGGGGCCCTGTCCCAGAACGAAATAAAAAGATGAGTAAAACACGACGAAAAATTTTTCTGAATAGCTGAAAATAAAGCTAATTAGCATAAAAAACGCTTAGGCCAAAAAGCGCGCTGCGAAACGCGTAAAAACGCGACAAAAATTTTTTCGACGTGAAATAGGTGAATAGTTAACGCCGTAAGAACCGTAACGCTCGTGGGACCCCAACGCCGTCCTTGCCGTCGTCTAACTCGCTATAGGCGCAAAGAAAAACGCGTCGCGAGCAGCGCGTAAAACTCGAAAATTTTCCATAACTCGCCACGACCCCTCACGTCGCGCCCTGCCGCCTTTTTCTTCTTCTTCTCCATGCACCTCCCTCCCCATCCTCGTGCCCATCACTCCCCTTGCCCTGCAGCTCAGGCGGCGGCCCTGGGGGAACGCGGTTAACCCTTAGCAATGAACGCCAACACGCTCCACGACGCCACACAAGAACAAGGCCGAGAACATCAAGAACAACGGGTAGCACGTAAGGCACAGCAGCGAACATGGTCTTGCTGCACGCGAGTGTGTTGGGTCGTGTATAATTTTATTTTATTTTCAAATTTTTTTTTTTTTTTTTTTTTTTTTTTTTTTTATACACAAAATTTAGCAGCGGTTTTTCAAGTAGGTACAACCACACCCACGCAAGAAACAAACCCAACAAGGCGACAGGACAGGACACCACGGCACCACGCGGCAGCACGGCACCAGGGCACGAGGGAAAGAGCACCACAGCGCGCAGACACCACCACCGGGCAAAAAACAGCACAGCCAACCAACAGCACAACACAGCACAGCGCGACAGCCCACAGAAGGGCAAAGCAAGCCCCAGCAGCACCGCAAAATGACAGCAGAGAGCAGCAGCACAGCACCACGCGACAGCACAGCACCACAGAACACGACACAGGAAAGCAGGGCACCACAGCAAACCACACCAACCACAGGGAAGCAGACCACGCGGCCAGACAGGGACACCGGCACCGAAACACGCCACCAGCAAACAACCACGGGCCAACAGACCCAGCACCGCACCACGGCACACCACAGGAAACAGCACAACACACAGCAGCGCACCACAGGCGCCAGCAACGGCACGCACCACACGAACAGCACAACGCGAGCGCACCAGCACAGCGAAGCACAGCACCGCGCGGAGCGGAGAGCACAGGGAACGCACAGCACAGCGCCCCGGGACACACACAGCACAAAGCAGAGCGGCGAACAACAGTACGCACTCCCGCGCCACGACAAAACACACACAGCACAAAGCACACAGCGCGGGGGAACACCGCAAAACACAGCGCCGCAGAGCAGAGGGCCCCAGGGCGACGGGCAGCGCCAGAGGGCACCGAGCGGCGGCGACGGAAACCGCGAGAAACAAAAGGGGGGGGGGGGGGGGCGGGGCAGCAACCACGCGGGAGCAGCCGACAGCCGGCGGAAAGCACGAAAGAGGAACAAGCGCACGGAGAGCCGAGAAACGGCAGGCCAACAAAGCAAACAACCAAGCGCCGAGGCCCAAGGCATCCGGGGTTGGAAACCAGAGAAAGCCAGAAACAACGGGGGCGCACAGAGAAAGGAGAACGGGAAGAAAAAAAAAAAAAAAAAAAAAAAAAAAGAAAAACAAAAAACAACACCCAGGCACCAAGGGGGAGCAACAAAAACCGCGGGACACAAAAGGGAAGGGGGGCGGGGGAGCAACCACCAACGAGCAGCCAACGGCCAAGCGGGAGACACCAACCAACCAGGCAGCGGGAGGAAAAAAAAAAAAAGGAAAAAAAAAAAAAAAAAACCAAGCGCCAGGACAACGAGGAAAGGCAGCAGCAGCGAGAGAGAGGGGGGCAACCCCAGCCCGGAGGGGGCCAAGCAAAGCAGAAAGACAAAGCGGCCAAAGGAAAAGGTGAGGCGCACCAGAACGCGCCCGGGAGGCCGGCCCGCCCGACCCGGCCAAGCAGAGCACGCACACGAACACACACGCACACCGGAACCCGGGCTGCCCGCTCCAGAGGACGGGCGGCCGGGGGAGGGACAGCGCCTGACACCAGGCGCCCCTCACAACGGCGGAAGGCACCCCCCCCGGGGACGCCCTTCCGCCACCCCCACAGCGAGCAACGCCGGCCCGCAAGGGCGCACGCTGTGGGGCCGGTGCAGGGTCCACACGCCCGCATCGACCGCACCCGGGACACACGGGTCGCGGAACCCTGGCTGCCCGCTCCAGAGGACGGGCGGCCGGGGGAGGGACAGCGCCTGACACCAGGCGCCCCTCACGATGGTGGAAGGCACCCCCCCCGGGGACGCCCTTCCGCCACCCCCACAGCGAGCAACGCCGGCCCGCAAGGGCGCACGCTGTGGGGCCGGTGCAGGGTCCACACGCCCGCATCGACCGCACCCGGGACACACGGGTTGCGGAACCCTGGCTGCCCGCTCCAAAGGACGGGCGGCCGGGGGAGGGACAGCGTCTGACACCAGGCGCCCCTCACAACGGTGGAAGGCACCCCCCCCGGGGACGCCCTTCCGCCACCCCCACAGCGAGCAACGCCGGCCCGCAAGGGCGCACGCTGTGGGGCCGGTGCTGGGTCCACACGCCCGCATCGACCGCACCCGGGACACACGGGTCGCGGAACCCTGGCTGCCCGCTCCAGAGGACGGGCGGCCCGGGGAGGGACAGCGCCTGACACCAGGCGCCCCTCACAACGGTGGAAGGCACCCCCCCCGGGGACGCCCTTCCGCCACCCCCACAGCGAGCAACGCCGGCCCGCAAGGGCGCACGCAGTGGGGCCGGTGCTGGGTCCACACGCCCACATCGACCGCACCCGGGACGCACGGGTTGCGGAACCCTGGCAGCCCGCTCCAGAGGACGGGCGGTCGGGGGAAGGACAGCGCCTGACACCAGGCGCCCCACACAACGGTGGAAGGCACCCCCCCCGGGGACGCCCTTCCGCCACCCCCACAGCGAGCAACGCCGGCCCGCAAGGGCGCACGCTGTGGGGCCGGTGCAGGGTCCACACGCCCGCATCGACCGCACCCGGGACACACGGGTTGCGGAACCCTGGCTGCCCGCTCCAAAGGACGGGCGGCCGGGGGAGGGACAGCGCCTGACACCAGGCGCCCCTCACAACGGTGGAAGGCACCCCCCCCGGGGACGCCCTTCCGCCACCCCCACAGCGAGCAACGCCGGCCCGCAAGGGCGCACGCTGTGGGGCCGGTGCTGGGTCCACACGCCCGCATCGACCGCACCCGGGACACACGGGTCGCGGAACCCTGGCTGCCCGCTCCAGAGGACGGGCGGCCGGGGGAGGGACAGCGCCTGACACCAGGCGCCCCTCACAACGGTGGAAGGCACCCCCCCCGGGGACGCCCTTCCGCCACCCCCACAGCGAGCAACGCCGGCCCGCAAGGGCGCACGCAGTGGGGCCGGTGCTGGGTCCACACGCCCACATCGACCGCACCCGGGACACACGGGTTGCGGAACCCTGGCAGCCCGCTCCAGAGGACGGGCGGTCGGGGGAAGGACAGCGCCTGACACCAGGCGCCCCACACAACGGTGGAAGGCACCCCCCCCGGGGACGCCCTTCCGCCACCCCCACAGCGAGCAACGCCGGCTAGCGAGGGCGCACGCTGGGGGGCCGGTGCTGGGTTCACACGCCCGCATCGACCGCACCCGGGACACACGGGTCGCGGAACCCCGGCCGCCCGCTCCAGAGGACGGGCGGTCGGGGGAGGGACAGCGCCTGACACCAGGCGCCCCTCACAACACGGTGGAAGGCACCCCACCCGGGGACGCCCTTCCGCCACCCCCACAGCGAGCAACGCCGGCCCGCAAGGGCGCACGCTGTGGGGCCGGTGCTGGGTCCACACGCCCGCATCGACCGCACCCGGGACACACGGGTCGCGGAACCCTGGCCGCCCGCTCCAGAGGACGGGCGGCCGGGGGAGGGACAGCGCCTGACACCAGGCGCCCCTCACAACGGTGGAAGGCACCCCCCCCGGGGACGCCCTTCCACCACCCCCACAGCGAGCAACGCCGGCCCGCAAGGGCGCACGCTGGGGGGCCGGTGCTGGGTACACACGCCCGTATCGACCGCACCCGGGACACACGGGTCGCGGAACCCTGGCAGCCCGCTCCAGAGGACGGGCGGCCGGGGGAGGGACAGCGCCTGACACCAGGCGCCCCTCACAAAGGTGGAAAGCACCCCCCCCGGGGACGCCCTTCCGCCACCCCCACAGCGAGCAACACCGGCCCGCAAGGGCTCACGCTGTGGGGCCGGTGCGGAGAACCCACGCCCGCACTGACCGCACCGAGGACACGCGGGACGCGGAACCCTGGCTGCCCGCTCCAGGGGACGGGCGGCCAGGGGCCGCCGCCCCCGCAACCCCAAGCCAAGTAGGGGGGAACCGGGACCGGACCGCCCCCCCCCAAGCACGCCAAACGGAGCACGGGACCGGGGCAGGACACGCGGAGGGGCACGGACCAAGTGGAACGGCCCTACCAGCGCCCAGTGCCGGGACCACGCGAGATGCGCGCGCCACACCACCCAGCGGGGGGGGGAGCGGACACCGCGAGAGCGCGAGCGCACACACACGAAAAGGACACGCGGGGACTACCGGAAGGGCAACCGGACCGAGCGCGCGGAACGCACAGACCGCATGGAATGGCGTACCAGCGAGCGAGGGTAAGGGACACCCGGAGGGGACGGCCCGCCACACGCAGCGCGGAACACGCGGGGCGGGAAGGGGGAAACAGGAGAGACACAACACCAGGTACCGGCCCGAACCCCCCCCGAACCGGCCGCGAGCGCCGCGCACACACAGACGGGACACTGCACCCGCCAAGGCAGTAGTGGCGCACAGCGCCACGCCCCAACCCCTAGGCTAGGCAGCCTCCGCGCCAGCCCAAGGGGGTCCCACTGGCGACAAGCCAGTAGCACGGGCCCGGCGGCGCCGGCGCCCCGGGCGACCACGCATTAGGGGGGCGACGCAGTGGGTAAGCGCCCGCAGCCACGGCTGCGAATTGATGCACTGACCGAGGAGTGGCGAAACGGGGACGCCGGGGAAGGACGGGGCTCCGAGCTCTGTGAACCCGGGGGACTCCGCCACCAGGCAGGAGGTGCGTCTTGGAGGGCCCCCCACTAGGACCCGGTGGGGAGGATATCACCTGGCCCGACCAGGTGGCCCCCCGGGGCCGAAAGGCGTCTAGTACCCGCAAAATCAAACCTCAAACCTCAAACCATGCGCCCGATTGGGGATCCAAGTGGGGGAATTGTTGGCAAATGGTTCCAATCATTTGTGTATTGAACCATGAGCGGATATCATGGGTGAGCATAGAGATATAGTATCATGACAACTTTGTATTTGGACATATTTTCATGTTTTTGACCTCAATTTTTGCTCATTTTTGCGTTTTGTGTACTTACCTGGTCGGCAAACAACAAGAAGCCTATGGAGAGTCGAACCATGGTATGTTGTTCATATGTTGGCATATGCTTTGGAGTTGAACACCACCATATGCCGGATCGCGTACTCCATTTGGCTTGGCGCACGAAGGATTACAAGAATTGGTCTCAAGATCATGGGCTGACTTGGGCAGTGCGTGGCGCCCATATCCGAAGGGGTTTCGAGGGTAAAATGGGGATGTACATGGGCATTGACCTTTGGTCTCTATCCTCCATGAATACTAGACTTCGATTCCATGCATGCTTTGAGCCTTCGGATAAGTGGTAACTTCAATTTTGAGCATATATCTGATGTATGGCCAATATGGTGTGAATTGGCAGTTTTTGCCATGTTGTGAGGTCATTTTCATGAGGCAGTTCTCCAAGCCCATTCGACTCCAAGTCCAACCAAGGTTATGTCAGGGTAGGGCATGGTCCTGAGTGCCACTTTAGGCCATGACACGCCACCTCCCCTATTGGGTTAGGAAATATAGGCTTGGGAGTGAACACATTTTTGGGGTTATGTAGTGACTTTTAACACATGGCATTCAGCCATCTCATTTGACCTGGTTCAGGGCAATACGTTGATGAGTCAAGGGAAGGTCTTGAGTCCAGGGAATGAGGGGTTTATGGCTGTGAATGTGTATGTTTACCTCTTTCCCCAACTTTGCCTTATTTGTGTTCACATGCCAATTTCAGGGCTTTCCTCTTTGGTGCAATTCTTGTACATGCCCGCCACCGTGGGACCACCGGTGTGCTGAACGGAAGCCCGCAGTGTAGATTGGATTGCAGATTAGGTTATTGCTGTATTTGTGGGATCTGGTTGCTGTTCAGGGTTGAAGGAGGATTACATTTTCTATATTTTTGGATTTTGGACCCTGGAATTTGAGGAATGCAATCGCTGATCCGGAGTAAATCAGCAGGGGTAACAGGCGGAAGGGGCATAGCGGGGGCCGGTCCTGGTAGGGACCTTCTTTAGTGGGTGTAAAACCGTTTTGCCTCCAACATGAGCCTGCATGGTTTTACACTCCCCCCCCCAGGCTCAGAACTACCCTCCCAAGGGTGGCTCTGACCGGACAGTAATAATGAAACCTGCAGGCTATAAACCTACAACAGTATACACATGTAGATGCGTTGTGCTCTGGCTCTTTCTACCCATTCCAGGTAAAAAGGCTACTATCTAACCAATGGAATACCATGGTGCCATAGATAGTTAAACCCCTACAAAGGGTTTTCTGTCACCGCATAACGTGCCCCTACAATCAGCAGTGGGGCGGTAGTCATCAAGACATTTATACCTATACCCATATCCTGAACTGGGGTATTCAACTGTCAAGTGCCATGGCACAAGACTAGCAGTGCCATGGCTACTGCCCAAAAAATTAGTATTAAAATACTAAAACAAAAAAAACTCCCCTGCTTTTATTTGAAAACAAACGCAGGTGAAAAACAAAAAAGACACTCTGGCCACAAGCAGGCAGGTGCAAAGCAAAACGGAATTGAAAAACTGAGTAAACCAGAGTTCACTCAAAGTGTCAAGCAGGGTGTACCCCACCACTGCTCATTGCAGATTCAAAATAGCATCTACAACGAAAGAGAAAGCAAAGGCACATGTCAGTGCCAGGAAACAAGGCGCTCGGCGCCCACGAAGAAGCCAAAAAAGACCTCGTTGACATACTGAAAACGTACATGCCAGCGAATCTAAATCAGATCCCTGCATATATGCAGCCCAAAAGGCTGCACACTGTGCAAAGCACAGTTGTTCACACAAAGCATAACAAGGCGCTCGCAGCGCCAAAAGCTGTCAAAGTTGAGCGCTGTCAGCGCTCCAGATACACAAAGAGCCACAAAGGGCTCTCAGGGGGCGCCACACTTGCTCAAAATAGCGCGCTTCTAGAAGCGTCCAAGGGTGCAAAGAACAAGAACACAGCGCTGTCAGCGCCAACTCCTTACGAGAAAGGATTATTCGTGTCCTCGCATCTTCCTGGTTGTACAGCCTGGCCCACGTCTCGCGTGGTGGGCACGCTGCCACTTGTGAACTGGATCTCTTGCCCTGATACAGCCAAGTCCACCTTTTAGGTCCCACCATTGTCTCAACAAGCACGAGCAGGTTGACGGCTGCATGGCGCCGCTGCACAGCACGTCCTGCTCTTTGGCCGCGCCACCTTTTACTCGCACTTTCCGTGTTCGGGTACCTGCTTGTTTGATTCGCGGTTCCTTGATTCGCGGTTCCTTGTAGGTTGCGTTCATTTGCTTGGTCTCGTTCTTGATGACTTCGAATCCACGCGTTCTTGGAACTCCGACATTGCAACTCCTCCCTTTGGCCTCGCAAAGCTTGTTTCTCTGAGACTTCGGTTCCCATTGCATTCTCCACCTTGACTTCGTTCTGCCTTGGTGCCCACTTCACTTTTTCGGGAGCTACAAAACAATGGGAGAGACTTGCGTTCTCAAACTTGCGCTGTCTTCTCTGCCCCATTTGTTCCATGCCGCTTGCTTGTGACTGATGACGGCTCAGTTCTTGCTGGAAGGCACATACCCTTTTTCCGAAGTCACTCAGCCTTCATCGTATCTCGATCGTGGACCTGCGCACTTCCTCAGTGGACTGCGCGTCGTCATCCTTATTGAATTCCTTCACTTCGCAAGGGGGCTGGTCGGAAAACAGTTGACGGAAGACTTTTTGAAATTTATGTCCCCAGTTTGCAAAGAGTCGTGCGGGGAAGAAGTCGGCAGTGTACCTGAGCTCATTTCTCAACCGAAGTTCCTCTTTTTCGAACTCTTGCAACGAAAGAGAGGGCAGTGGCTGCGATGGTCTTGGCAGCGGTGAAGGGGCTGGTCTTGACGGCGCCTTTATAGCCATGGGGTGTGATCTGCAGTAACCTTGGGTTTTTTTTTTCCCACGGCGTTGGCCGCCACCCATACCGTCATCATCATTGTTCCATTGTGCATGTCACACCGTCATTACCGTATGTACATTTAAGTATGTACAGTAACCCCACTTGGAGGTGGTTCTGGTGGTGGCCTGAGCTGAAAAAAATCCCAGAGGGAAGGAGAGAAGAATGGTTGAGGTGGTGCCAATGATTGTGGGCGCATGGCAGGCTGAATTAGTGGCCTGTGTGGTGTTTTTTTGCCCCTCTTTGGTGTCCTGGTAGCTGCTCTATGTGTGACCTTCGAGGGCAGAAGTTCATGTTCATGGTACTGTGGCTTTCGCTTTGGGGCGGAAGAAAAGGATGTGCCCATTGGTGAACCTTTCATACTCCATAAATTCAGGCTGACTGCAGGAGAGAGTGAGTAAGAAAAAGTCACTGCCATGTCTTTCTTGGAGGGCTTGATCCAGGCTAAGCCCCCCTTAAAACCCTTTGTTGATGCTGAGACAAACTTAAGTGTTTTTATCTCTCTTTTGTTGCCTAAAGTACACTTTCTCAAAGTAACTAGGGTTGTGACCCTAGGGCCCCCATGAAGTTCACCCCTACCACTCAACTGAGCGGAGGTACCTTCCTTCATGGAGGACATACCAAAATAAATCAGGCATTATATGCTTGTTGGCCTTGGAGGCTAAGCCTAAGTGGTCTCCCACCCCAAGACCCCTATACTCAATTGTTTCTACCACTTATTGTGGTCCTACTTTGTAACTGTTTCTGAATTCAGTTGCTTGGCCAAGTCATTTTCTGTGTGGTCCTGACATCTATGTCCCTCAGTCCTAACCAGCACCATTTCACCCAAAAGAGTGCACATGAAGTGCCTATTGCAACCTCTGAGGCTAGAGTCTGACCAATTTTCATATAAAACCTTTTGTATTATCCATTTGTGATTGAATCTATGTTCATATACCTGCTTTGTCTATCTGCAGCCCTTCTGTGTTACACTGGATTCCAAAACCAATCATTGATTCGATCCATATTCAGTCCTTGCTCTACTTGCTGCTTTGGTTTGGGGTTTTCAACTACAAAACCTGCAGGAATACATCAAAAGACCTAGGGCATAATTCAAGGACATCTTTCCGGTAGCAGAGACAGTCCCTTGTGACCTTTTGAACCCACCCTGAGAAGAAGTGCAAAACAAAAGCTCAACAACAAGTCCAACATGTCCACGCCAAGCGTCAGGACCTGGCCTATCCGAACTGTCCAAGTACAAATGGGCAGTGTGGTCCACCCAATGAGTGAACCACCACACCGAGCACCACACCACCTCAGTGGCGCATCTGGGTCCCAAGGAGATCCAGAACGCAGAAGGGCGGAAGAGAATAAAGGCCTTACCACCGAGGCCTTAGCAGCACACGGTGGAGACAGCTTCAGTCACCTCCACAGACGTGTGGCTGCTTCAGTATCAAGATCCAATTGCCCAGCTTCATCCTCAACTGCCATTGAAGGACCTGAGGAATATGAGAAGCTGAAGATGAAGATGGATGAGTACATCATGCATGAGGAGTACTATAAATCCATCCGTGGGGAAGATGGAAAGGAGCCCTTGGCTGTACATGGATCTAGACCACGTACAGATCTAGGGTCCTATGCACACTCTGGTCCTCCGTCCACTGCATCACTGCCAAGAAGACTAAGACCTGAGTATCCAACCCCAAGGGCCCCTGAAGTGGGCCCAACACGAGTCGAAGAACATCATCCAAGGCCAACCTACGGTGCCCTGGATCAGACGGCCGAGCTGCTGGCCAAATTCCTGTCTGGATCAGAAGATCCAGACGTGACGGCCTTATCGGAGGCCATTAAGGCTAAACTGGGTATTGCAGAACCCTTACCCAAGCCTGAGTTCCTCTCTCTCTCTCCAGGGCTGAGTACCCTGGCCGAAGATCTCAAGAGATCGAGGGTCTCAAGGCTGTTGCCTAAGGTTAACTGCCCCAGCCCCTTTCACCCCCGTGCCAGGACTGTGCCTATGGCGGACCTACAGGACGTGCCTGTCACAGAGAGTGAGAGAAGAGGGCTGTCAGCCCTGGCCCCTCTTGCCGGCGTGTCGCCTACAGGCCTAACTCCGGGGGGTGGGAAGACGGGCAGACCAATTGCCCAGGCGAACATCCAGCTGGAACTGCCGGAGTTCGACCCCAAAAATGTGCCTGAATGGGCAGAAGAATTTGCGGAGTTCCTTTTGTTGACTGGCCAATCCCATGTGGATGTGGCCACCAAATGTTCACTGCTAAAACGCTCTTGCAAAAAGAAATTTTTGCAAAAACAGGTCAAACAGATTGTGAAAACCTGTTCTACCTGGGCAGAGGTACTCCTGAGGTTAGAGAAAACATTTCCAGTCTATGAGACTGACCTCAGCGTACGCACACAGATCGAGGAGCTACCTATGCTCCCAGAGTTTCCATCCGCTGCGCGAATTTCTGAGTATGTGTGCGACTTGGAGTACTTATTTTCGAGGATGAATGTGGGCTCCTACGGAGCCACGGAGCCCCACCTGTGGCTCATGAGTAAGATCCCCCAGCGTACGTGGGATGATTGCCGCTCCACCTCTGAGAGGAAGAGCAGGACCCACTCGTATGATACACTGGTGGATCTCTTGATTGAGCTAGCCCTTGAGAGAGAGAACGACTCCCACATGGAGAAGTTCCTCAAGAAGCATTTAGGACGAGGTGGTACCCCTACCCCCGAACGTGGCGAAGGGAAGGGGCATAAAAATCCCACTAACACCAACCAGGGAGGCGGTAAAGGGAGGGGCAACCTACGTGCCATGAACGAGGTTCCAACTGATGCAGGCACACCCCCCCTGTTTTACTGCCGACCTGTCAATGACAAGGGGGGACCTTGTCATGCCTCTGACTGCGATCTCCGCAGTGGCTGTATGCTGCAGATGAAACGTCAGCAGCATACTAAAGATGGGAAAACTGTGACCCATCAGGACCACTTCAGGTGTACCATCACCTGTGGTTACTGTGGCAAACGTCGTCACTATGAGGACGAATGCCACATCAAGAAACGCGAGAGTGACAAACTCAAGCGTCAGGAGGCGGAGCGCCAGAAGACCCCGACGCCCGCCAGAAATCCCCCGAATGGGGATAAAGGTAAAGGAGGTGGCAAGGGGGGTGGCAAAACTGGACCCCCTAACCCCCAGAGACGCTCATCAGCGCCTGTTGCTACACCTACTCCTGCTCCCACACCCGCTCCTGCCGCAGGTGTCCCCCAGAAGCGCCCCCAAGGGGATAACGCTACCCCTGAGGGGAATAATTCTAAGAAGAGGCACTTGGCCTGGATGGCCAAGTCCCTCATGGCTGCAGGAGTGGATGTGAAATTCCCTGATGAGGAATAGGGGGGCGGCTCCGAAGAGGAGGACTTGGTTTTCTGGATCCTCGTGAAAATCGGGGATCAGGTTTTTCGAGCAGTGCTTGATACCGGTGCAACACTTTCCATAGTGGCCCGGCGCCTGCTTAAAACTTTCAGGAAAACTAAGACCGTGGCCATAAGAGTAGGGGATGGGCGCACCATCCATTCCTTGGGGGGGGTCGATGTGACCATATGTCTGGGCGACGAAACGGTGACCCAACACTGCAGAGTGTTGGACACTGACGCCTTTGACATTGTCATTGGCACTGACTTTCTAAGAAGAAACCCCCAGGTTAAAATGCTGTCCCTACAGCGTCCTTACTCTTTGCACTGCGACTTTGGCAGTGGGCTATTCTCCGTTCCTTTGGAGCTGTCAGGACGAAAAGAGTCTGGGCTGCGCTACGCAGCCAAGACGAACTATCGTACTGAAAACTACCAACTGGCCCGTCATGTTCTCGAAAATGGACTGGCGGCCCTTCAGGTAAACCTGGATGAGATCCAGGTGGAATTGTTTGCGAGCCAACAACAGCACATCATGCAGTTGTACTGCTCGAAACAAATGAACAATGCTTTCCGTTTCTTCTGGAAAGCAATGGGCCTAGCGTATGCTAACCCTCCCTTCTCCCTGCTCGCGAAGGTTCTAACCAAGATCGCTTATGAGGGAGGAAGGGTTGTTATGTGCACCCCTGACTGGGGTTGCTCTGGTGAACATGCTTACTGGCGCCGTATGCTTGACCGAATGACCGTGGGAAGAGTGCAACTCCCCGACGGCCCCATCTATGTGCCTGAGGACTCAGACACAGCTATGCAGGCCCCTGAGTGGGCCAGTTTCCTGTCCATCATCGATGGATCTCTCAATCCTGTACCCCTGTGTGACCTGGACCAGGTGCTACTAAAAGAGGTCATGGCCGAAAATCGTGGCCTGACCCTTTATGATCTCAAAAATCGATCTCCTGAGCACCTATCTGCCACACTTACAGGGTGTGAGTCTCCTGATGACTATCTGGAACCTGCAGCTGTAAAAGAGGATGCTGACGACCAACTGTCTGAGATCGCCAGCACTATTCCCTCTGTTGATCCCAGCTGTGTTGACCTAAAACATAGTGCTTTCCTGGCCCAGCTGTTGCTAGAGGAGGTAGATCTAGAGTCAACCTCTGAACCCGCTTCCTCTGTTGGGAAACCAGTGCTACACATGCAGCCTGTGCACACAGGTGAACCCGTAGCCCGGAGTACTGATGCTCTGGCACGGCCTGCTGCTAATAACATGCCCTTGTCTGAGCATGACACGCAAGAACTCCGACGGCTGTTGTACCTGAAGGCCGAAGGTATTGAGCGCCAAGAGCGGCTGCAATATTTCAGACAGACCTGGAAATACTCCATCTGGTCTGAGGAGGACGATGAGTCCTATACGCTGCCTGATCCTGAGATACCTCTAGTGTACTCTCTACACTATGGGCAGCAATGTCCCCCTGAGTGGGACGATGGTACTGTACCTGCCGAAACTGCTGATCGGCATAAAAAGAAAGAACATGGAAAAAGCAACCTCCATGCTTAGGTGGATTTCCTTCAGAAAGTCGAGAGTCTTAAACTTGACCCCCGCCTGAAGAAACTGCTTATAACCTATGAGGAGGTGTTCGGCGCCTTGCCGCCTCCCCTATCTTGCAAAAAACTGGTCCAGATGGACCTGAAATTGAAACCAGAATTTAAAAAGACGCGAGTGAGGCGTCGTCCCTATCCCGCTCGACAGGAACAGGTTGAAGAAATCGAGCGCCAGATCCAAGAATGCATTGATGCTGGCCTCGTTGAAGAGTACAAACATGGGGACTATCCCCATCACTGCAGCCCCTGTTTCCTTGTTGCTAAACCAGGGTCGACTGCTCTACGTCTTGTTGTAGACTATGGTGAGGTCAACAAGAAAACCCAGAACCACTCAGGGAGTATTCCTAACATGGAAAACACCCTAGAGCGTATTGCCAAATGCAGGTATAAGACCAAAATGGACAAACGCTCTGGTTTCTGGCAGGTTGACCTAACCGCCGCAGCTCAGGAGCTGCTTGCCTTTATAACCCCTAAGGGTCGTGTCTTCAAATGGAAGGTTATGCCTTTCGGGGTGGCTAACGCCCCAGCGCTCTTCCAGGAGCTTATGAACAAAATTTTGTACATACTGAGGCGCAGGCCTCTAGTACAAGAGTTGATTTCTCGGGGTGCAGAAATGGAGGCTCACATCGACGACGTGAGTTTGGGTACTAATACCAAAGAGGACCATGTCCTTCTCCTCCGTGAATTCTTCACTGTCTGTCAAGAAAACCATCTCCGAATCAAACTCGAAAAATGCGAGTTTATGAAAGAGGAGATGGAGTATTTGGGTTTCGACGTGGGGTATGGCTGGTGGAAACCAGCCGCGTCTAAGATGCAGCCCCTACAGGACATGCAGATTCGCGATGACCCTAAGAAGGGTCTACACGATGTGAGGAGTTTTGTGGGCGCCTGTAATTTCTATCGGCGTCACATCCACAATTTTACTTACTCCTCTGCACCCCTCACTGACCTAATCAAGAAAACTACTCCCTGGAGGTGGACCTCCAGAGAGGAAGAGTGTTTCCAGGAGTTGAAGAAGAAGATTGCCTCCTCCAACTGCCTGGGAGTTCCCCGCCCTGAGGGCGAGATAGTCCTGATCACTGATGCCAGTGATGTAGGGGGGGGAGGTACGATCTATCAATGGCAGGAGCTTAGCCCCGCTGAGCTAACCCACTGCCATTATCGTACTACTGGACTGAACCGTGATGGTTCGTTGAAACATGACTATCCTACCAGTGAGTGGCGACTGGTGCCACTGGGACACTGGAATTGGAAGTGGAACCAAGCGCGTTCCAACTACAGCACCTATGACCAGGAACTCCTGGCCGGTATGTTGGTGCTATCTTCACAATCCCGACTCCTGGGGTCTAACCCTATTGTCTGGCTGTGTGACCAGGAGCCTGTGAAGTCTTTTCAGAAGGGCCCACCACCAGAAAAAGCGAAGCTAAAACGGTGGTGGACTTACCTGAGCCAGCTCAGGCTGACAGTGCATCATATCCCCGGGATTAAGAATGAACTGTCTGACTATATATCGCGCAACAACTTCGATGCGCTTATTGGTGAGAGCTCTGAGGCGCTCGCCAAAGAGGCTTTCCAGCGTATGGATGTCCAGCTTGACCTGTCCATGCGCACTGCTGGAATCCTGGAGGGTTGGAGTCTAACCGACTATCAGTCAGAGTATGAAGAAATTCTCCAAACCCTCAACACTGGTCTCGAACCCCGTGTCATTGACGGGCACCAGTGGTATAAAAACAATCAGTACCTCTTCTACGAGAACTGAATTGTGGTGCCTGAGGCACGACTGGATGGGTGCCTACAGTGGTCCCATCTCAGTTCTGGTCACACTGGCGCTAATCGCTCAGTGGACTTCTTCCGTGAGTGTTTCTACTCTAGTCTAACCCTGACTGAACTGAGGTCGCGTATGCAGACCATTGTGGATGCTTGTGGCTGTCATGCCAGCAAGCAGAGCGACAGTAGGGATAGGGGTCTGATCTCCAGCTTACCCATACCCTATTGTGCTAACTCTCTTCTCTACGTGGATTACATCCACGGCTTACCACGCTTTGGCGGCTATGATAGTTGCCTCGTGGTCACCTGTGGTCTATCTCGCTTCACCCGTGTGTTCCCTTGCAATAAGAAAATCACAGGTGAGCAGACTGTAAAAATGTTGGTCGAACAATGGTTCGAACCCTATGGAGCACCTAAACAGGTGCACTCTGATGAAGATGTACGCATCCGCAGTGACACTGGGTGGTACAAACGAGTGCTAAATGCCCTCAACGTGGAGGTAACCACAGGTGTGCCCTACACTCACACGTCTAACCCTCTCTGTGAGAGACAGAACCGTGTGGTGGAGCAAAACTTAAGAATCCTGATGAAACAGGAGCGCACCAAGGACTGGGTACGCCTAGTGCCCTGGGCAGTTCTGTCCATGAACTCACAGCGGAGCTCTTCTACGGGTTTCACCCCCCACGAACTGTTCCATGGAGGACGACCTGCTTGGTTCTTCAAAACCCCCTTTCCTGAGGACTTCAAGAGTCCTGTGGGAGATTGGCTGGAACACAAGCAGTCTCTGGCTAACCAGGCTGGTACTAACCTGAGGCACATTCGTGACCGTGAACAGAGCCGACGGAACCGCCTACGGCGACCTGCCAGCTTCAAAGTTGGTGACCTTGTTTTGGTACACCATTCACGCCTACCCTCCTGGCCACGTAACTGCCTACAGGACCCTTACTTTGGACCCTATCGTATCATCAGGATAGATGGATCCAGGATCCATGTCAGGTGCAGTCCACGTCTAGGTGGTGAACTGCTATGTGCTCCTAAGCAGTTGAGGCACTATCACTCCCCTGACGACTTGTCTTGGGATGAGTGGCGCCTCAGCGACAGTGAGATTGAACGTATAGACCTAGAGAACGCTGCCAGTCCAGAGGAGGCAGACGAACTCGAAGAGATGACTGCCGATGAGATGGCAGTCGATGGTTACTACGTGGTTGCAGGTATTGCTCGCCACGAGTATAAACAGGGCTGGAAATTCCTTACCCTGTGGGATGGCTATGGGTTGTCCGAGGCGACCTGGGAACCTATGTCAGCCTTCATACAACCAGATGGGAGTATCAACCCCATCTTCCGCACTTACCTTGTTGAGAACAACGAGGGGCAGCTCCTAACCCGTGCTGAGACTATGTCCCAGCGTAAGAAGCGAAACTAATTACCCTGTGTCAGTCTACTGACCCTGTCTGTGCCCTGCAGACCCACGCCTATGGTTTCCAGCGTGAGCCAGGTGGCCGCTTATCAAGATTGCAGCCACCCAGCGAGTGTTTGCCTTGTTGACCATGTGTTGCATGGGTACTGCCCTAATGTAATGACCTTGGTGAGCCAACGAAGAACGGTGGCTTTCTACACCAGGGGGGGATGACAAGCAAGGTGTTATGAGGCAAGGTGTGTCTTCCCTCCTTGGGGACAAGCGAGCCCACAGTTAGGACCCCTGACTGGTCCAGACCCATGGGGTTCTACCCTTCCTTACTGGGTTTACCATACCCCTAAGTGTGCTACGTATGTCTGTGTGAGTGTGCTAGTCCTAAGGTCCTGAGAGCAAGCCGCAGAAGTGGTGTCCTAATTATACCCAAGTCTGCGCCCTTGCTGAACCTGGAGGGTTGGCTTATTGATGCCACGGGGTACGCCCCGGGTCTCTCCTCCCCTATGCGCCCAATTTCTGTGCTGGCGCAAAACCTTGGGGGAATACCCAGCGTGCTAATCCAGGTATTGTTTTCCCTACCTATCTGTCTACGACAGGGAGGGGTGGCCAAAAGCTATGAAGGCATGCAAAACGCCGTTTTGCTATGTGGCCAAAACACTGACCTAACCACTGCCACAGCCCACCAACCCCGCTAAAATTGCAGGAAAAGGGTGGGACAGTGACACAACCCCTACAGGTCCTACACACCCTACAGTGGCAGCATCCTGGTGGGCGAGCACTGGGTAACTGGCTCTAGCCCCCACTCAGGACTACCACTCCTACACGCACACTCTACTGGGCGTTGCGAAGGTGAAGGTCTCTTGGGTCCTAGCGACCCTCCTGTGAAATGGCAAGAGAACACAGCGCTCCTAAGCAGCTGTGGCCTAACAGGGGACGCCACAACGTGTTTCCCCTGCTAGGGCTTGGAGGGAAGGGGTGCTCTCGTTGCGTGCACAGCGCAGATGTCGTTGAGGTCGAACTGTCCTCGCCAGTACTGGCTGAGGCACAGTGATTTGATTTGTGATCAGCGCCCCTGTTTTGCTGGGGCAGAAAAATGGTAGCCGCCGAAGACAGCTGCTGCGTGCACCAATCACCCTTAACCTCTCCCACCTGTACAAAAGAGGCAGATGAAGGGGCGTTTGCGACTGAGGAACCAAGCCACACTCCAGGTATTATACCCTTCTCAGTGTGACCTATAATACACAGTTCGCAAACACGCTGCAGATGCAGCTACCCCTGTCAAGCAAGCAAGCTTTAAGAAACTCCTCGGGTTCTCTTAAAGAACGTACCGAGGAGCCTCTGGGTAACCTAAACAAGGTTTACCGTGCGCAATTCGCGTGGCCTACCCTTTAATGCATCATGTGCACGCAGGGAAGGGAGGCTGAACCACAGATTCAACCAGGAGGTGAGCTCCTCCTGGGCTAACCTACCTTACTCACCATGCATCGTGTGAATGCCGCATTGAAACGAACACAAAACAAACCTAAGCGTTTTAAGCAACTCAACTTGAACGCCACGGCCGCACACGAACAAACGCTAACCTGTCACGAAGGAAACAAGGGTGAATTAGGGATACAGGTGAAGCGATACAGCGTGTGGATGCCTAGATTAGGCACATGCATCGCGAGCACAGCGCATATTCTAACCCTACGTGCGCGCTGCGCGCTCCATTCGCATCACATACCTTTCACTCCTGCTTTCACCTGTGCAGAGCACGAGAGATGAACACCCGACCCCCCAACGAGCACAGCGTTAACAACCCTAACGTTTTGACGGAGCAACCAACACGAACGCAATGCGTGAGTGTGAAGTGACACAGACATACCTGAGAGACGGGTTGTTGAACTGCTCTGTGGTGTGGGCTGGATTTGAATGCTTTACTCTGAAGTTTATAAAAATTTTGATGCAACTGTGCAAAAATTTTCTTTAAAACTTTAAAAACTACGGCTCATACCTTCTTTTCCAAAAGCCGTTTTCGCTTGCGCAACCCTTTTCTTGGCGTCCGCTTCCTTTGCGCTTGTCTGCGACTTTAAGTTATGTGTAAAAATGACGATTTCCCGCGTGGTTTCGTCGATTTTCAACGATTTCACTTGCTAAATCGCAACCCCTTCCGCAAAACCGCAGGAATCACTCCCTGCTGGTTCCATTTTCTATTTTTTCCAGCTCCTGGGGGTTTGTGTCCTCCATTGGGAGTATTGCTCCGCCCTGGCCCTTGGTCAGGACGTTTACTAAAACGCTGTTTATACGGCGATAGCCGTCCGCATTAGAGCGATCGACTGTACCCTAGTGGACAGACACATGTGCTCTGGACAGGGAGTCCTGGGTTCAATTCCCACTGCCCCCACACTTTTTCCAAAAGTTTTCGCCGCACGCCGGCGACTTTTGAGGAATGCCCCTTCGAAGGGACATCATTCACGGTACACTACACTGTTTTTCAAGGGTCCCTACAGTGTGATAGGCTTCTATGAAGTGATGAGAATGTTTTTGGTAAGTTTAATGCATTTTTTTGAGGTAATTTGGGAATATTTAAGCCTTTTTCCTTGGTCCTAGTAGCTTAGCTAACTAGTACTCCAGGGGGGAGTAAGAAAAAGTCACTGCCATGTCTTTCTTGGAGGGCTTGATCCAGGCTAAGCCCCCCTTAAAACCCTTTGTTGATGCTGAGACAAACTTAAGTGTTTTTATCTCTCTTTTGTTGCCTAAAGTACACTTTCTCAAAGTAACTAGGGTTGTGACCCTAGCCCCCCCCATGAAGTTCACCCCTACCACTCAACTGAGCGGAGGTACCTTCCTTCATGGAGGACATACCAAAATAAATCAGGCATTACATGCTTGTTGGCCTTGGAGGCTAAGCCTAAGTGGTCTCCCACCCCAAGACCCCTATACTCAATTCTTTCTACCACTTATTGTGGTCCTACTTTGTAACTGTTTCTGAATTCAGTTGCTTGGCCAAGTCATTTTCTGTGTGGTCCTGACATCTATGCCCCTCAGTCCTAACCAGCACCATTTCACCCAAAAGAGTGCACATGAAGTGCCTATTGCAACCTCTGAGGCTAGAGTCTGACCAATTTTCATATAAAACCTTTTGTATTATCCATTTGTGATTGAATCTATGTTCATATACCTGCTTTGTCTATCTGCAGCCCTTCTGTGTTACACTCGATTCCAAAACCAATCATTGATTCGATCCATATTCAGTCCTTGCTCTACTTGCTGCTTTGGTTTGGGGTTTTCAACTACAAAACCTGCAGGAATACATCAAAAGACCTAGGGCATAATTCAAGGACATCTTTCTGAGTGGGAAGCATAATGGGTTTTCAATCAGCCAATCCTTGGCTGATTTGACTGCCTTTGTTGTCTTGTCTCTCCTTTCTTTCAAAGCTGCCCTCAACTGGCTGTTGAATGATTTTTTTGTTAGGCCCATGCGGGAAAATAGATGATTATATAGTGGGATTGGAAGAAGTGTTCTGATGAAATTGCGTTTGTGTCTGGCTGAGGGGGCCGTATGCCACCATTCTGACACCAAGGCCTGGAATGGTGCTGGCCATGCGTGAATAAATTCATGCTGGAGGTGAGCTGCCTTAGTGCACAGAGCTGTGACAGATATTGGGTCCATGGGGTGAGGGTGTGTGCAGGCTGGACAGGGGTGTTTTTCCATTCTGAAATGTGGGTTGTATCCCTTAGTGCAGAATATACCCGCAGACCATTTGAATGGCAAACTCCAGAACCAGGAAGTAGATTGAAACCAGTCATAGCTCTCGGGCAGCTTGATGTCTGTGTGCATGTGCTTGGGGAGGAGATGACTGTATGATTTTTGTGTAAGTTTACCAAGGACAGGCATGCCTTGCCATGTGATGCTACCTTTTTGGGGTGGTGGAAGGATCAGTGAGGTTGGTAAAATTGCAAAACTCGCCCATTTGGCAAAAGCGTCCGCAATTTCATTTCCTTTGAATCCTGTGTGGGCCTTGATCCATCTTACCTCTACTCGCACACCCTGAGCAGAAAGCTGCACAATGGCTGACCTGAATGACTTGATCCAGTGTCCTGAAGGATGCTTGTGGAATAAATTGAAGTCTGGGTGTTTGGCAAGCCTGTAGCAATCTACCACATTCGCATTGTCGCAGAGGACAAATTGCAGTAGGTTAGGGTTTGGGTGTGTTTGCAGATGATGTAATTTCAAGTGTAAGGCCCAGAATTCTGAGCCCCCTGATGACTGTAGAGGTGAAACTGATGCAGTGACGTTGCAAAAATGCGCATTCAAACCTTCAAAAACAGCAAACGCTGACCCGAAGTGAGGGAAGGATGCAGAACCATCGAGATATGTCCAGGCAGCTGATGAGCTGAGGGGGTCCTGAAGTAGTTCCAGCGCCCCTGTGCAGTTCCAGCTCAGGAGATCTGATGGTAGGAGGACGTGATGTGTTGCAGGCAGGTGAACTGTGGCTCCCAGGCTGGACATGTCTGAAATTGCTGTGCTGAATGGTGGTGCGGGTGCAGAGGTAGAGAGGGATTGGTTGGCATTGGGAGTAGACGAGAGTTCTGAGAGGGAGAAGTGTGAGATGGGTTTTGGGTTGCTGTGGGGGTATAAGAAGGAGAAATTGTGTTTGTCTGCAATTTCTGCTGAGTAGCCTGAGAAGTCAACCTTCGCTTTTTTCCCCTGGATTTCTGAAACCGTGCCCAAGCATGGGCCCACCACTTGGAAATCGACATATATGTTGGCCCCTGGTGATAATGCAGACACGGGGCAGGGATTCCAAGGACCGAAACCATGGATCAGGAGGTTGAGTGCATAGCATGAATCAACCAAGGCTTCCTGAAGGAAATTAGTTTTGTGACTGAGTAGTGTGCTGCAAATCGTCTGTGTAGAACTCGCTGGTCCTTCACCGCTCAGAAAACGTGTAGCCTGATTGACATTCTGGACATGATATGCATACAGAAAGTGCTTCAGGCCGAGACCACCCAGTGGCCTTCGCTGGTATATATCTTTTGGTGACGTCACTGACGACAAGTGTCCCAGTTGGCACAGGCGACGCCAGATCAGGGATTGGATGGAATGCAGCTGTGTGATATGTATGTTGTGTGCCAAGAGCCTGTATTGTAATGTAGGTATTAACACAGTGTTGATCAGAGATATGTATTCGGAGTGTGTGAGGGGAAGTGACTGGAGGTTGTTGAAGTAGCTGTTTGTTTCATTGATGAGAAGTGTGTGTAGCAGTCTTGGTGAGTCTTCTGTGAATAGGTGTATGCCCAGATATTTGTAATGTGTGTGTGGTTTACCGTTTGTGTCTTTCGTTGACAGTGTTGTTGTTCGGTCTATACGCAGTTCTATGTGTGGTATGTTATTCATGGCGTGTAGTTCTGTTTTGTCTGGAATTACAGACCAATATCACTACTCCACAGCATATATAAAATAATAGCAACACATATACGGGAACAGCTATCACACCACGTGGAGAAGCACAAAATCATGCACCACAGCCAACACGGAGGCCTGGCAGCACATCGCACGGCAGACCACATATATCACATAAAAGCACTACAAATCAAAAACAAACAAGCATATCACCTATACATCGACTTCAACAAGGCCTTCAATAGCATACCACAACAGGCACTCATCTACACACTACAATACTACAACTTACCAACACACTTAATAGACACGTTGAAACACTTATACACACACCCCTACGAGAGGCCACTCATCAATGGCCAACATATGGGTGAACACAAACAAATCAGAGGAGTGAGACAGGGCTGTCCTCTCTCCCCATTGCTCTTCAATCTCTACCTAAATATCATATTACACACCCTTCCGAAAGTTTGTGCCTTCACAGAGAGTGATACCATCCATTCATACATTGATGACATACTTATACGATCAAACAGCCCACACATAATCCAGAAAGCATACACATTTTTTCACACAACAGCCAGACAGTTAGGTCTAGACATGAACGCAGTAACCTTGGGTTTGGCAGTCGTGACGATCTTTTTGGACGTTTGATCTACTTTTCAAAATCCTCCAATTTTTGCACTCGTGTGCTTTCCTTTTTAAAATCTCGTCACTGAAAACCCAAGCGGACACGGCAACGAACGAATACAATACAAACCCAAGACTGATTGAAATCTTGAACTCTTTCACTGTATTCACAGATCCGTCAGTGTTTCCATACTGAGATCAAACGATCCCATTGCACACTATACAAACAATAGACATTCAGCCATGCATCACATACATTAACACACGCTAAATCCTACAAAATCAGATCTTTTTATAATAAAAATCAGTGCTTATCAGAAGGAAAACAATGCACAAATCAGTGCGCATGCGTGCCGTGCAGTGCCCAAAAAGCGGCATCTGCACCGCAACGCCACCAGCATAATATATGGGTTTATGGAACATACAAATGTCAGTACAACCAAGTACTGAACACTATACAATAGTGAAAAAAATTGCAATAAAGATAATAAATGGTAAACCAAGAGAAGACACGGGCATTCAGGCTTGTCCTCACCTTTACAAATGGTTGGTTTTGCCACAGTGTTTACACTGTATGCGGGCCTTGAATTCTGCGATCAGCGCGTTGGGGTCCATCTGTGCTTTGCCTCCTCTGCCTCCTTGGCCTCTTCCTCTTCCACGACCTTTTCCTTTGCCAGAACCTTTTCCTCCTTTGTCACCCTTGCCTTCTCTCTCAGGGACTCTTAGCTCTGAGATCATGGAGTCGCATTGGGAGAGGAGCTTGGAAATGTCCACCTTGGGAGCTGAACTTCCGGACGAAGGTCCTCCAGAGAAAGAGGTGTCCTTTTCCTTATCTCTCTGCTTTTCCTGGTATCGACTCGAAGCAGTGCGCCTGGACGTAGAGCCACGCGAAGCGGCAAGATGCTTAAACCCGACAGAAAGTTGTGCGCGCTCCTTCATGAGATCCTTCAATGAACCATAAGAGTGCATCCTTGCAAAAAGCTTATCGTCCTTCGTCCATTCAACCAAAAGCTTATCATTTACTTTCGAGGAAAGTTCCATAAGCTTGCGCTCCTCCGTCATAACTCCCGGGTTCAACTTATCGAACAGCCTTTCCAGTGTTTCCAACAATTGGACCACTTGCTCCGGCTTCAGGTCGTAGGGTAAATGGGACACCTTCGAAATTTCACCCAGAGTTGAGAGGTCAGTCTCCAGCGTAGGATAGAGGTCTTGGAGTTTTTTCAAAAACTCTTCAAAGCTTGTGGCCGATTTGAGCAACTTGGAGACTCTTTCTTGAAGTTCAGAATCCTTAATACCCTGAACGATGAGGTTAGCTTTTACCCGATCTTTGGCTTTGGTCTTGCCAGGGAGCACCAGGTATCTTCCACATTTTTCTGCATACTTCTCAACGTTGCGCCCATTGAATGGCGGAATTTCCATTTTCAGCGCGTTAGTCTTATCGTCTTCACTGTCATCCGACCACTCATATTTGTTCACACCTCCACATACTTCTGTGAGCATAGCAAAGGCCGATGATTCTCGTGCAACAAAGGGACTCTTGGTAGGTGGTGAACGACTGGAGGTAGGCATGCGCCGAACGTCTTCGGACGTCTTGGAGATCTTCTCGTTCATCCGATCAATGCGCTGAAGCACCTTCGAAAGAAGTGGGTCATCCGTCTCCAAGATTTCTTCCTCAGAATCGTCGGAGAGACTCTTGTGAAATTCAACTTTGGATTTTCCCTTAAGTGTCTTACGCGTACGCTTCTCTCGTACTTCGGTAGCTTTGTGCTTCATTTTCTCCTTGAGATTCATCAATAAATAATCTTCCAGCCAGCCACTCATTTCTTCGTGCTCTTCCTCGATCAGTTCGCCAATTTTATCTTTTAACTCCTTTGCAAATTTCGTCTCAGTTACTTCGTAAGAACCTTCGGAGAAATCATGCCCAACTTCGGAACTCGACGTCCAAAGAGGTACTTTGTGATCCTCTCCTGAAATGTGATCCTTCGGCGTCGACGTAGGTTCCAGAATAATTGTCGGCGGACTGAGAGGAACAAGTGTCGTAGTAGCTCCTGACGGGAAACTCGGCGAACTAATACCTGGAATCAAAATGGTCAAGCGTCTGCGCGCGTCGCTCTCTCGAATTGAAGCTGCGGTCTTGTTGAAAACCAGCGTCTCTTGTAAATAAAAGAAATTCTGCATGTTCTCTTCTTCGACGCGTAAAACACACTCGCATTCAACCAAGCCAGCCAATAATAAAGCATATGGATCGCCAATAGAATCCAGTTCTTGTTTTCCCATGGGTTGGTAACTTTCATATGATTGAGATAAAGGTTGCCTTTCTTGATTCGCCCCATCGTCTTCTTGTGCTCCGTGAACGAAAGACCCCAGTGACGCTTGTGGATCGTCGACGTTGCTAGAACTCGCGAGATCGACGCTTCGACGTGTGGCATCGATATCGTGCATAGTAGCATCCATACCTCTGCTACCACTGTTAAAGTCCCGCTTTGCATCTCGTTCCTCTATTCGAATAGTCTCTGTATCCTCTGGTTGCACTTGCTTTGGTGTGTGCTCCTACTCCATTTCAGGTACTCAAAGATTTCAGTGGAAAATAAAACGAGACCAAGACTCCAAGACGAGCAGAACTGGGATCAATAAAATAATGAGGAACTTAATGGGGCTGTACAATGAACAGACAAACAATGGGTGATGTTGGGCCTTGTGTTTGCTGATATGCATGCATGTATGCATCAGGACCACTCAGGGATTCAGTCTGCAATCTGCGACAGTGGACAGTGACTTCAGATCAGGGCAAAAATGGTATATCTCAGAAATCAGGCTTCCTGCAAAGATAGTCAAACAGACGAAAGAAAAATTGTTTTAAAATGATAAATTATGATAGAAAATCACTTCAACCGTCTTCCAGGATTTTTTTGTAGCTCAGGAAACAATGAATTCGTGACTGCAGAACTCAGTAGGAACTACCCTGATGACCTCAGAACTCAGTAGGAACTGCCCATAGTGGAAGTGGCGTGCTCACGGGGCAAAAATGGCAAAAAAAATGAAATAGTCTTATGACCACTATATAGATGCGGAATTTAATGCTGATTCTGAAAATCAGATTCTCTTTCTGTGTAACGACCATATGTTGCAGAAAAATCCAGATTACTTAACAGCTCAGACTCAATGAGACTAGCCAAAAAAAATAGATGAAGCAAATGCCAACACCCATGTTGTGCTATAATACAAATAGTGTTCAAAAAAGAAACAATGGAATAACAAACAATAACTCATGGAATATAATACAATAGATAAACCCTCTTTTGAATTAAAGTTAGGCCAGTCAGTGTCTTTCACCCATATTGGAAGTGATCAAGCTCCATGGATAAAATTTCCCCCAATGTCCCAACCAAACTCCAATAAAGAATAATGCCATTGCTCCATATGAAACCAATATTTTGAGAAATTGTTGCTCATTCATGGACTTTTAACACCAACTCTAACAAAGATTTGGCCCTCATGTGCCTAACTACCTTACTTACCATGCATGGTGTGTGAATGCACCACCAACACGAGCACTAAACAAGCCTAAGGGCTTTCAATATCCCTAAGCCATCAATGCAGTGTGCAAATGATTTCTTCTCTTTCTGTTTATAAACCTGTAGGACAACACAAGGTGAGAAAGCGACAAAACACAACGAGAACGAAGCCTAACACGTTAAACAACCCTACATTTAACAACGACATACCACGTGCAACACTCTTTCGACCTCTGAAGAGAAAGAAACTGGGATTGAGTAAGTGCGCAAACAAGCAAAACGTCAAGTAACCCAGCGGATTAAGCACATGCATCGTGAGCACGGTGTGTGGCTTAACCCTACGTGCGCACTGTGTGCTCTGTTCGTCCATCATACCTTGCATTTGTTGATTTACATGTGAAGCAGGGAAAGAGGTGAGTGCTGAGCCCCCACACTACACAGTGACGACAACCCCATCGTTTTAAGGAAACACACAACACAAGAGCAATGCACGCGTGTGTCACAACATGAACATACTTTATCAATGAGCTATTGGTTGGCCCGTTCTGTTCTGAGGCTTAATCTATTTTACTCCGTTACGTATGAAAATTTTTATGTAACAAGCAAAAATTTCCTTAAAAAAGTTTCAAAAAAAACACTGGTCACACCTTCGTTTTGATGTGCTGTGGTGTGGCGGTTGTGGTTCTTTGAAGGGTGGCGGTGTTGCGCTTAGTTTCTTGTGTTACTTTGAGACCAGATTAGACGATTTATAATCTCTTTACGTCAAATTATAGCGATTTGATTTATGAAATTGCCTACCCTTTCGCCAGGAGATTCACGGCCTGTGACTTAAATTTTCTATTTTCTTTAGCTCCTGAAATTCTTTGACCTTAATCGGGACTATTGCTCCGCTTTGGCCTTTGGTCAGGATGTTTTCCAAAGTGTCGTTCATTCAGCAATGACCAATTGCATTAGAGCGATTGATCACACCCTAGTGGTTAACCATGTGTACTTTAGAGAGGAGCTCATGGGTTTCAACCCGAGTACCCTAAAATTTTTGCCAAATCTTTTCGCTTAATTTTTCAAACATTTTGAGGAATGACTTGCGATTGGCACATCGTACACGGTGCTTTACAATGTTTTACAAAGTACCATCAATGTGGAATGTTTCTATGAACTTATGAAAGTGTCATTCTTGGTATGAGATATTTTCTGAAGAAATTTCTTGTGATCATGAACCTTTTTTCGTAGTCCTCCTAGCTTGATCACGTAGTACTCCAGGGGGGAGTAAGAAAAGGTCACTAAATACGTTTTTTGTAGGGTACTTGTTTCAGGCCAGCCTTACCTCTATTCTTTGGGAAGTATTGAAGACCAACATATCATCACCTTCTTTATTGTTTTGAAGCATTCAGTACATTTCTCAAAGGAACTAGGCTAATAACCCTAGCCCACCCATGAAGTTCACCTCTACCACTCAATGGAGCGGAGGTATCTTCCTTCATAGAGGTATATACCGAAATAAAGTAGGCACTTCAGGCCTTTCTTCTCAAAAGTTAAGCCTAGTGGTCTCCCAGCTCAGGACCTTGATAATAAAAAGTTTCGTCTACTTATTGTACTCCTATTTTGTAGCTGTTTCTGAACTGAGTTGTTTGGCCAAGCTGGCCAAGCCATATCTTGTGTATTGCCGAACCTTGTTGCCCCAGATTTTGCACCAACTCTATTACAAACAAAGGAGTGCACATCAACTACTTAGCTAGAGCGATGTGGGTTTGCATCTACTTTTGTTTATAAACCATGGAAGCTTTGCATTTAAGTGCGCACTATCCTTCGGCTGCCCCTCTTTGCTACTTGTGCTTTGATTTGGAAAGAGTTTGCATCCTTATTTTGATCCTTATGTTCCTGTGCCCCACATTGCTTGACTACTTTGAGTTCCATCCCATATTCAAAAAGCAGCGTGGTTTTCATCACCAAAACTACTCGAAATAGCAGTGAGGTTTTCAACAACACAAACCCTTGGGGGCAAGAATATGTTTCTAGGTCATATATCCCTTGCCTTACTCCACTGCCATCCCACCTGTAGGTTTTCTGAGACAGACTACAGGCCTGTGGTGCATTTCTTTGCGGTGGTCTTCACCCGAACTAGGTTTGTAACTTCTTGCAGTTTTCCGTCGGAGAACTTTGACTCGCCATGAATGCTTGTTATGCGTGTGGTCAAGCGGCTTTACAGTGTGATCTCGCAAGGAAGGATATGAATATAAGATTTTTTTTCAAATCATGTCAACACCTTCAGCGTTCACTGTGGTTCAACGGGAACATGGATATAAGATTATGCAGGCTGACCGTTATGTAGTAAATTAAGAATATGCTATTACGCAACTATAGGCTGGGTGTCGGAGCGGCTAGGAATATCTCTAGGCTAGGGTACCCAAAAAAGGATTTTTCTTGGCGAGATCACCCTGTAGTGCATTGTTTCCGGCGGGGGACCACTATGCCAAAAAAAAAAGGCTTACGCAACCTAGTCAAACCGTTTCTTGTGTTATGCTCACGGAGATTTCTCTCTATGCATCAAAAGGTTTGGATTGTGCGTGAGCTTAAGATTGGAAAAGGTACAAAAAGCTCTTGTTGGTCATTGGATGTTCTCACAATGACTTTTTTCAAACCACAATTCTTGTGAAGAAGGCCTTAAAGACAAAAAGAAGGCTCCAAACCCTTGTTTTGGCCCTTCAAAATCAATGGACCCTCATTGCTTCCGCGCTCCAAAGTCACCCTAACCTATTCATCCTTTTTTCCATGTATTTAAATGCATTGGTAGCAAAACAAATGCCAAAAGTGGTAAAGAGGCTTTTTGAATACAAAAATCCTTTGGCCATTGTAATTGTTCAAAGTCCGAGAATACGACATCAACAACACACAAATAGTCAGCCAAACTTTTGACACTTGCAAAATATAAATGCAAATTAGCAATTAAATGCAAAAAAGAAAAAATTGGGTAACTACATTAGCCACCACAAAAACCGAATGAGTAACAGTTCTATCAACAACTAAGAAATAGCTGCACCGCCAACTACAAAGAAAGCTAAGCAAACACTCTTGTGGTCAACTACAAAAGCAAACAACTAAAGACTCACGAGGGCACGTATGTATGCAACTTGAAGAGTACATAGCAGGGTAACCAACCAGGCACCGGCTTGTTTCACCCAATTGGAGGTTGGGCGTTCCCTTCATAAAAAAGGCATGCAAAACGCCCAAAACGCTCCATTCATGCAGTGTCATGCATCGCTGCTGACAAACCGCCTCTACAACATGTGCCTGCTATCCCCTACCACCATGCACTCACATACATCGGAGTCTGCCCTAATGTGCACATGCACTAAACACCTGTCCGTGTTGGAAAAAATGTGCAATCTCGGGGCAGTTTTGTAATATGTTTACGTATGGCCGCACGCAAAAAGATGCATTGACACCTGCAAAATTGCGGTGGCAACCAATTATCAATCTTGGCAGAGTGTGTGCTGCACAAACACTGGTAATGCATTCCCAGCCCAGAACTTTTTTCTTGCATATATTTTGCGAACCCGAGCACATTGCCACATACATGAACACCATTGGAAATCCCTAATATGGCAATTATCCAGTTAGGTCAAGCCAAAACCGACAACCACTTTACAGCAAAATTGTAAAAAAAATCCAATCAAATCATCTCACCACATCACTGAAACACCAATTTAAAACATTTAAATGGGCTCCTGAAGCCTCAGAAGCACATTCGCCATTATTGGCCATGTAATGTGATATGGCTTGGTGTATTGAGCATTCGTTTTTTGCCATACCATCCTCTGAAATATTTTAAACTCCACTTGCAAACACTTTTAATGTCCATATCAATATCATAGCTGCAAAACTCACAAACCTGAAACCAGCATCAGATTCGCAGCTCTCCAAAGTCTGCTTGCCAAACCGTGATATCTAAAAGATTCCAAGTGAAACAAAAAACCAAAACGGATATCAGCAATCATGTCATTGAATCACCAGTAACTATGCCTCATGCAGGGGAAAGGCACAAGCAGCAGCACATCAAGCATGCATTTACAGAAGCAACAAAAAACTAAATATAATCAGTGTGGTAGGGTACACCCCTCGCCTAGGACCAAAAACCCCCCTGGGGGACTGCTTCTCACCATGTGCGGGGGTTTTCCTCCAGATCTTGGGGGAGGAGGTTGTCACGAGGAGGGGGGGGGGTGACCAGGGCTTTGGGGGGATGGGGGGGGGGGGCTCCCGAACCCATTGCAGTCGTCGCACAGGCCGTTGCTCCACGAACAGCGGGCATGGACTTGCGCCCCCTCAGAAGGGCTAACAAAAGGCAATATGGGATTGCGCACCCCACCCACCCCAGAAGACATGCCATCCCCGGAAAAAGAGGGGGGGGGGGGGGCTGCCAGTGCACAACACACACCGCGATGTGCAAAAAGAACGGTACTGTAATGGGCTTTGGATACATCAGGGGTACAACAGAGAATAGATCATGCGCTGGACTGTACAATACCACAGTATGTTACATTGTCAATTGGATGCCTGTTCAGCTTGCTTTGCAATGTGCCAACAGTCAGGTGTGGTATCACATTGGGGCACATGGGACAAGGGAAAGGCATCGGGGCATGAAGAGCACACCCAAGGTTGGGTTTTTGGGATTGAGAAGAGGGATACAGAAGGACCCTTAGCATCCCAGGGATTGAGGGGATGCAAAGTGCAAAAAGAGGGATACAGAAGGCAGGGGTTTGGAATGCAGAGTGTTGTGAATAAAGGCAGGGTTTTGGGATTGAGAGAACAGGGATAGGGAAGGCAACGGGCACATCACACAGCACGCCCCCTAAATCCCAAAACCCTACCTTCTGAATCCGAGTCCCAAACCTGGGTATCTCAAACATACAATCATGGTGTCTCAATCCCAGAAAAATGTGTTCTCCATGAGAAGCCTTCCCTTCTCTATCGCAAATCCCAGAACCCTTACTTCTGAAGTCCAAAAGTACTGCTTTCCCAATCTCAAAGACTGCGCTGTGCACGTGCTGTTAGAAAAGTAGGCATTATTCAGCGAAAAAGTTGCGCTTGTGCCTGTGGTTGTTTTCAGCCTACATTTTGGATTGTATACCAACCATACATGACATTGATGGCTCTTGTATTATCAGCAATTTGCGGTGGTCAACATCTTGTCACTGTCCAAAGTGATTGGAGCAATATTGCTTTGTTGCTTTGCAATGCTTGGGTGCAGCCAGGGTGGGGAGTCCACAATGTCTGTCCTCAATGGGGGGGGGAGGGGGTTGTCCACAATGGGAGGTCCCAGTGGTGGTGGTGGGGGCTTTTCACCCCACAGGAAGGGATTTGGGACCCTGCATGGGGGTAGAAAAGTGGGGGGGTGCTACGGGTATGCCGCCGCCCGCCCAAGGTGGGGCTTTTTGTCCACAATGGGGGGGGGGGGGTTGTCCTCGGCGGTGGGTTTTTTTACCAATAATCACAATACAATTGATCTGCCACCACATGGCAAATCTGATTGGCACTATGCACGCAACCACTCTCAACCCACAAATAAATGCAAAAGATCAGTGAAATTCAGTACAGAACTTGATACCATGTGTTTCTTTTGAGGCATGGCAGGATTAATGCCATATATTAGCTGCCCTTTTCATTGATGATCGCTCATCTCCAAGAATACTTTAGATCTCTGAGTTCCCCGAATAGCACGTCGTGAGCATGTTTGATAAGAAGCATATTGCACAGAGCAGAAAATTTGGCACAGTGTGCTGCAACAACAACAAATAATCAGCAAGCACATCAGCACGCAGCTCTAGACATGAAAACATCAATTGCTGTTTGTGCTGCACATAAGCATGCCCTTATAGGTGGAAGTGCGCAAGTGCTGGGGCACTTGCCTGCATAGGTGGTCCACTGGCGAAGTCAAACGGTTCACGTCTGGCCATTATATTGCTCCTGGCTAGGCAGGTCTTGGCGGGCAGGGTCCCAAAGGCCCCATGTCCCAGCTCGGCCCACGCAAAGCCAAATATAAAAAAATATCAGTGACGCCGTGTATCCATACCCGTGTGTCAGCTCCTTTCAGCCCTTTCTGGCGCCCTTTGAACTGCCAACAGCCAGGTCATTGTGACGGATCTTGATCAGATCTGCTCATATATGCACTAGGGCATGCCTGCCAGGGTCGGGATCAAACTGGGGGGCCGGGTCATATTGGGGGTTTGGAGACACATTCGGGGGGTGGGGGGGCATGAGGCAAGATTGGGGATTGGGGGTATATATATTGGGTGGTTGTTCCCTTCACCATTGCAGATCTCACCAACAACGAGTCGCGTGACAGACACTGAAACAACAGGCATTTTGCACCTTGAGACAGCTGCCTCACTTAGAGGAGGGGGTTGGTCAGTTGGTCAGGGGGTGGCGGCGGTGTGTTGGGGATGGGGGGGGGGCGGGGTGGAAATATGGTGGTGGTGGGGCAGGGCAGGGCAGAAAGGGGGAGTAGCTGTTTGGCGTGCCACTCTTATGGCGAGTTTACACGGAATGGACTGAGTTTTACCCCCTCCCAAAGGACAGCAAATCCACGTGCCACATGAAATCTCCTTGCAACAAACATTGTAGAATCAAAAGGCCAACACAAACAATTAATTGATCTTTGTACCGCCAATTTATCCCCACATGTGTGGGTGTTGAAAGCTCAAGTGCACACGGCTACATCTCCGCGCCACACGCACGCCACGTCAGGTGCTCCCCCAAAGTGTGCTAGTTCATTGGGGATCACAGGTGCAGGGGTGCTGTTGCCCCCAGTCAGCTGCCGGTCAACTCATAGATCAGTACCGGCATATCCAGACTTAAGCCGTACGGCGGGTCCACTATCGGCTTCTGCTCCATGTCGAAGTGATCCGCCATGGCACTCAGGCACTCGTACTCCTTCCCACGGATCACGTTTGCGGTGATCCCACGGGTGTTGCCTTGGCAGAGGCTGCGCAGGCACTTGATAAACGCGTCCCACAAGTACAAGCCTTCGCAAATGCAGTCGGAGCACAAGACGTAGTCGAAGTTAACGTCGGCAACCGGGACCTTAGGACATGCCAAATGGTGCCATACGCACAGTCCAGCACTTGGCTGGGCTTGGGTCATTGTTCAATTAAAACTGAAAAAAATGGGACCGACCAGTTCCCCCCCCCACCCCGTGTCAATGGCCTGGGCCGTGTTTCTTCTTTCGAGAGGGGGGGTCCATTAGCAAGGGGGGCCATGTTTCTTCTTTTGAAGGGGGGGTTCCATTGACACGTGCATGGGGGGGTCCATTGACTTGAATTCTCATCAAAAATCAAAAAAAAATCTTTGTGTACGCATTTTCTAGATTGTGCCATCGGTGTAAACGTGGTGGGGACCAATGCTTTGTACCTCTTGCATCTTTGTGGTGGCCGTGGAGCTCGCGTTGGCCACCTTTTGAAAAAAAAATTTATGCTTTTACACCATCTTTTGTTGGTGGTGCTCAACATTTGTTTCCCGTGTCTTTCCTTCTTCACACATACAAGCACACAATAGCAAACACCAAAAACGCACAACCGCAACTTTTGAAACAATGAAGGTTGAAACTGATGACCCCAGGCCTACTTCAAAAAAGTTTCAGCACCATATACTTCATGTGGCAGTCAATGAAGCTGACGAGCGTGGTTGAATGCTACAAAATAACGGCGTGCATCAGATCGCAGCATACCACAAAGGACACAGAAGACAACCAACGAATGCACTTTTAGGCAACATGATCAGGCAACAGCACATGCTGTCAAGGCAGCATACAACCTACCATAAACTCCTGTGGAACCTATTCATGGTCATCCCACACAAGCACAACATTTTAAGACAGCCGCAACAAAATCATGAATCAGTTTGAGACACCTCTGGAAGCGCAAATGTGCGTGTTTCCACCTGTGCACCAGCACAAAAATGTCCTGTGCCCATCATGCCATTGCACACTGAAGAAACTAGGCAAATAAAGGCAATTCATGTGCGATTTGGTGAAAAAATCTCGGGGGGGGGGCATGTTTCTTCTTTCGGGGGGTCCATTAGCAAGGGGGGCCATGCTTCTTCTTTTGAGAGTGGGGGGCCATTGGCATGGAGGGGGGTTGGTAGCCATTTCAGCATTTAGGCACACAACTCTGGACGGAACTGGAAGGGCAACCAACAGCGGTTGGAGGGTAACCGACGGCAGTTGAAGGTCAATATTTTCTAACAGAACAAAAAAGAGAAAAAAACGTGTGCCTTGGCTTGACTTGGGCTGGGGAGTTGGACGTTCTTTTTTCTGCCCTCTGAAGATGTGACTACGCAGAAACCACGGGTGTGTTGCTCTGTGCATCTCTTAATGCCCATGCGCCCTCGTGTGCCCCTCGAAGACCCCAGGCCGGGGGGTGCTCACCACAACCAGCAACGGGGGGGGTGGGGGTGCTAAGTTGTTGACAGGAGCCCTGCCCATGAGAGAGGGAATCCTCCGCTGGCGGAACCCAACCGCCGGGGGAAATTAGTGTCAGCGGGTGAGGGTAGGACAGTCGCCTGCACTCCCCCGCCGCTCTGGGCCGGCCGCCACCACCCGAACCCAGACCCCACACACCGCCAAACCCCCAGCCCTCCAGCCCCCGGCACCCGTCCCTCAAGCGCACGGTGCCTGCCACGCCGCGGCGACGCGCCCGTAGAAGTCCGCCTCGTCGAAGGCGGTCCAGTCCAGAGAGAGCGCCGCACAGCGGCCCCGCAGCCGGTCCTTGTTCACGCGGATGTTCGCCTCCACGACGGCGAGGGCGTGGGCCACGTCGCTGAGGATCACGTCGGCGCCGAGGCTGGACATGAGGAACCCCAGGATCCCGGTGCCGGTGCCGAGCTCCAGCACGCGCTTGCCCTCCCAGTGACCGCCCGGGAATTGGGTCGCCAGATGATGGCCCAGCGCAAGGGCGGCCGGCCACACCTGCCACGCCAGGCGCAGCTTGAAGTCCACCGGCGGGTCCGCATCCTCCGGCGGGGACCCCACGGCATCGCACGCGGGATCGGAGGGTGCCGTTCCACCTTCACAGAGTGAGGGCTGCGGGAGGAGACACCATCCAGGCTCAGGAGGAGGACCCCCCCCCCGTTTGCGAGAACAACACTAAAGTCCCAAAGTTTGACGGAAACAACACCGAGTGTTGTTCTGACAGGGGCGGTGTTCTCGCAACGGGAGGGGGGGGGGGGCGTGCACCCTTCGTGCACCGCCCCACTCCTGGGATGCACAATTTGACACTTATATGGACCCTTCCTGCAGCCTGCAGCCTGCACAAAGCTACAAACCACTTTCTCTATTGGATTGGACCTGCAAAAACGATGGTTCTGAAAAAAGCCCAAAAGTGCGGAAACACGGGGTCACTGTGTTTGGACAAGCCTGCGTTGCAACACAGTTGGGGGGGGGCTCAAGGGGGATGACGCGTGGGTTGGGTTGCATTGGGATGGGGTCATGTTGGCGGGCGCGCGGGGGGGGGGGGGGGGGCTAGGGTCTCGAAAATCAGATGACATACTTAAAACCCCCTCCGGACCAAAATTTACAAAGGGGGGGGGGTGAGGTTTTTTGCTGCGCGTGGGTATTGTTGAGGGGGTGGTGGGGGGGGCTGAATGGTGGCACACACGAATGTGGGGGCAGGGCAAAATTGAGCCTTCCCCAGGCCCTAAGGGCATGCCCTGAGACTTGAAGAAGAATGCTCGTGCCCTCTCGTTGTTGCCTAATCAGAGATCATCACCTTTGACATTGTTCAGAAAAGAATGGGGGCTCTGTGTCGTCAAATGCATCCGACCCCCCCTTCCCCACGGAGCAGTTTGAAAAGGGGGGGGGGTCCTGACAGCCCCATGATACCCGGCTTCTCAAGAAGCCCCCCCCCCCAACCAGCCAAGTCAAAAGCTGAATTATGGCAGTGCGAGGGCACATGCCAGCAGCACATCAGACAGATCCTACAGTAAAGCGCATGGAGGACACCCAGGGAAGCAGGAAGCCTCGTCCCCCCCCCCCACCCATTGGCGGGTTGGGAGTCATGCAATGGGGTCGCAGCCATGTTCGGGGGTTGGGGTTGCATTAAGGGCCTGGGTCAACCACGGAGGCTCTTTGCCAGTGGCAGGCCAGTCTGGTCGACCAGGGATGGATATAACTGGGGGGGGGGGGTCCGTCCTGGACCCCCCCCCCCAGCCCCCCCTTTGGTCACAAAAAAGGTCACAATATCTGGTCACAAAAAAAAGGTGACCTAAAACTGGCCATTTAGGGCAGCCCTCAGCCTGTACATGTAGGGGGGGGGGGGGCAACAACACACATGACAGGCACAGAGCCCTGTGGATGCAACATTGCCAATGTTGTTCAATGTCATCGACGCCTTAGAGTCCCATGTTATCAGCAATGTCCTAACTTTTAAATTGTAAATATGAATGTGTTAACAAATGAATGCCCCAAAAATAAACACTTTGGCCTTTTGGTGGCGTTTTGTAGAAGCACATGCCATCTCTCATCATAGGGGGTTTTGTGTGCACAAGGGATGCGTTGCTGTCTATTCGAGGGATTGCAGTACCTTTGGATTGGGTGTTTTGACACCAACCGCCCCCCCCCCCCCCCCCCCACCTCTGAGTGCCACTCTGAGTGCTTCGCAGTGACAAACTGTTCATGCATCCAGGTAGGGATCAAGCCGGCTAATTGGGTGCCCCACCTCCCCACCAACACCGCTCTACAAAACCATGTTCTATTGTTGAGCTATTGTTATGCCATACTCTCATGCCACACTAATTGAGTTGTGTCGCTAATGTCGCAGTGACAACATTGTCTTGCTCGCTGCAGCTACCACCACTTGACTTGTCATTTTCAATGCCACTATCGCTGCCACTGCCACTGTCGCTGCCACTGCCACTGGATGAACCTGTACTAATAGATGCAAAGGAGGCCTGCAACAACAAAATACACACCCGGTGTACAAATACCAGCAGTCACAAGAAATTTGCAGTGTAAGTCGGCAGAGTCGCGGTGACTTTACAGTACAGACAGACCCAAGAGACACTCTACCCGAGACACCTTTTTTGGTCACAGTATTTTTGGGGGTTGCCCTTTCCCACTATGGCCCTTTATATTTTTTGTGCCCAGTAACCCCCCCCCCCCCCCC
Organism: Eutreptiella sp. 'Long Island Sound 2002'; assembly: GCA_964036045.1. NCBI lineage: Eukaryota > Euglenozoa > Euglenophyceae > Eutreptiales > Eutreptiaceae > Eutreptiella > Eutreptiella sp. 'Long Island Sound 2002'. Next base: position 31,398,818 of record OZ038394.1, on the reverse strand, counting down.
GAACCCGGGACCCCCTTGCGGCGCCAAAATTATATCCATCCCTGTTGTCAACTACCAGCAACAAAAGAGCTGAGGGAGTTTTCAACTGTGTGCAGCTGCTGGAAGCATTGGAGTTGATCTCAGCCGCATATTGTGCCTCGTTACCTTGCCTTTGCCCCCCCATCACAAGGCAGTCATGGGCAGTGCTCAGCAAATTGAGCTCTTCAGGCAACTCCTGAGCACCCCTGTGTCAAAAGCACTGAAGAAGCCCCAAGTTGGTGATGTGAAGCCAGATAGCCAATGCAACATCTCCTTAGAATCCTTGACACCATCCACCCGGGTTACAGTGCAGATGACAGTAATGTGCGCTGCTTTTGACCTCTGGATTATCCTTCCCCATTTCACTCCTTCCCTCTGCAGTGTCAGTCTGTCGGTATTGTAGCGCAGTGCATGATTGGAGGAGCCTACAGTCTGAGGGCACCACAAGAGCCTCAGAGAAAGTAGTACCATATATGTTAAAACACTTGGTTTGACCAAATTGGGCGCGGTGCCGCGCACAGTGTGTGCAGCCGTTGGGGCTCCATGTTCCGAGTTTCAAGGGAGATTGCGCAGCCATGCACCAGAATGTTAGGGGCACATACTCTCGGATTTTGGAGGCTCTATGTCAATGTCATCTCTGGCGCTCTTGATGCTATGAACCCAGAACTGCTGCCCTCCGATCGTGTACTCGAGCAATTCTGTCTTTCTTTGGACGAGGTCGTTGTCCATTGCATGCAACAAAATGAAGCCTCACAACGATATGTGGGTGACCCTCAACAAAATGCGCCCCTTGAAGTAGTGACAAACCCTCCACAAGTACCTCGTTGATACGAATGGCACTGCCTAGAATCACCCCGTTTCCCCTTGTTGGGAATCCCATGAATGGTGCACCCTCCCAGCCCTGCACTGCAGCAGTATTGATGGTACCGCAGAGTCCCTTAGGCCACACCACCTTCTTTGCTAGAGCCACAATCACACAGCAATTGCAGTCCACATGGTACAAATACTGATCCTCATCATGCGGTGTGAACTATGAAAGCAATCTCTCATCAACAGCCGAACATGTAATCAGGCCATGGCTGATGGTATGGTATGGTATGGGGAAGCATTGCGGGGGTCTCATCCCGTGGACACCAGCACCAGGCTCTGACCACTTCCTGTCCACGGATCCCCGTTACCACGGGGGGGGGGGGGGGCAGAATGGCAGCCTAGGCTCCTTCCCCCACCCACATCAGAAAAATTTTCCTCCAGAAAAACTGTCATTTATCAAAGGGGCCCAGAAAAGTGGAGGTCAATATTAGGTACACAAACTTTTTTTTGGCCTGTGGACCCCCCCCCCTGTGGAGAGGTCACGGTCACCACTAAGCTGTGGCCTGCGTGTAATCTGCACATCGCACTGCACACCACCTAAAACACGACGGTGGAGAAGTTGTAGTCTGGTCAACGGGTGCGAGGGCCCGGACCGGAACTGACGGATGCGTCTCCGCGGAACGCAACGGGGATGTTGTAATTGGGTCAACAGGCGCAAGGGTTTGGACCGGAACTGGCTGCTACGGCTGGGCGGAACGCAGTGGGGACGTTGCAAGTCTGTCAACGGGCGCGAGGGCCAAGACTGGAACTAACAGATGATGCTCGGCGGCACGCAGTGGGGAAGTTGAAGCTGGGTCGACGGGCGCAAGGGCCTGGGCCAGAATTCACAGATGCGGCTCGGTGGCACGCATTGGGGAAGTTGTAGCTTGGTTGACGGGCGCAAGAGCTTGGAATAGAACTGATTGATGCGGCTCGGTGGCACGCAATGGGGAAGTTGAAGTTCGGTTGATGGCGCCAGGGCCTAGACCGGAAATGATTGCCGTGGCTTGGCACCACGCAATGGGCAGTTGTGGGTTGGTTGACGGGCGCAATAGCTTGGAATGGAAATGACTGCTGCGGCTCTGCGGCATGCACTGGGGAAGTTGTACTTCGACGAGGCCCGGGACCGGACCTGAAGACTGCGGTTTGGTGGCACGCACTGGGGACGTTGAAGTTCCGTCGACCGGCGCGAGGGCCTGGACCGGAATTGGCTGCTGCAGCTTGCTGGCAGGACGTGAGGAAGTTGAAGCTCCGTTGACGGGCGCGAGGGCCTAGACCGGAACTAGCTGCTGTAGCTTGGTGGCCGGATGTGGGGAAGTTGAAGCTCCGTCGACGGGCGTGAGGGAGTGGACCGGGACAGACTGATGCAGCTTGGCAGCACGCAATGGGGACGCCTGGGACCGGAACTAGCTGCTGCGGCTGGGTCCCACGTAGTGGGGAAGTTGAAGTGTCATCGACGGGTGCGAGGGCTTGGACCGGAACGGAGTGATGCGGCTCGGTGCAGTGGGGAACTTGCAGTTGGCTCAACGGGCGCGAAGGCTTGGACTAGACCTGACTGATGCAGCTCGATGGCACGGAGAGAGGAAGTTGTAGTTCCGTCAACGCGCGCGAGGGCTTGGACCGGAACTCACCGATGCAGCTCGGTGGCACATATCGGGGAGGTTGTAGTTCGGTTGACGGCGCGAGGGCCGGGACTGGAACTGCCTGCTGCGGGGAAGTTGCAGTTCAGTCAACGGGTGCGAGGGCTTGGACTGGAACTAACGGATGTGGTTCCGCATCACGCAACGGCGCAAGGGCCTGGACAAGAACTGGCTAATGTGGCTGGGCAAACACAATGGAGAATTTGAAGTTCCGTCAACGGGCGCCAAGGCCTGGACCACAACTCACAGATGCGGCTCGGTGGCACACAGTGAAGAGTTGAAGTTCAGTTGACGCTCGCAAGGGCCAAGACTGGAATGGACCGCGAAAATGAAGATCCATCAACCATTGACAACAAGCAGACCTGTACCAAAAATGACCACTGCGTGTTGGTGGCACATAGTGGGGAAGTTGCACTTCGGTCAACGGGCGCAAGGGTCTGGACCACAAATGACTACTTTAGCTCGATGGCACGCAGTGGGGAAGTTGAAGTTCGGTCGACGAGCGTGAGGGCTTGGAATGGAAGTGACTTCTGCGGCTTGGTGGCACACAGTGGGGAAGTTGAAGTCTGTCCGACGGGCGTGAGGGCCTGGACGTGAACTGACTGGTTGGGCTCAGTGGCACGCGGTGGGGAAGTTGAAGTTCGGTTGACGGGCGAGAGTGCCGGGACTAGAAAGGACTCCTTCGGCTCAAAGGATGGCAGTGGTGAAGATGGGGGTGAGGGTGGGGATGTGTGGGTTCACAACGCAAGGGTTGCAACCACAGGCACAATCCTACGGCTCAGTGACCGCGTAGATCGAAAACCTAAAACACTCTCCTGTTGGGTGCAGCATGGTGAGAGGAAGGGCAGGGAGGCAAAGGACAACACTTGCCATGACACGAATCTGCATTTTCCATTTACACTTGAGCACAAAATTTATCGTTGGGGGGGCAAAATGACTTATTTTCCACAGTGGGGCATTACCTGACCAGAACCCCCCTAGCCCCACCCATCCCCCCTCATGACACGGTGCACGACATAACCCCCCCACAACAACAAGGATTGGCATCAAATTTGCCCCACTGGAAGGTATAACGCCCCCTCCTCCCGCCAGCCCCCCCCCCCCCAATGGATAGCCCCCCCCCCTTTGGCCCTCTATGCCCCCCCCCCCCCCGCAAAAGAAAAACAACCAGGTGGGTGGCTTCACCACCCTCCCCCTTTTGAAAAATAAGTGATGCGGAAAAAAGGAAAACTCATTGTTGTCCAAGCCACGGTGCCATGACTCAACCCCCCCCCTCGGAAAAACATAATCGTGTGGAAAACCCTTGTGTGTACATGCTTGTTTGCGTGTTCGCCGTTTTGTCCTGCTTGTTTGCCCCTTTACCTGAGTTATCCAATGTGGAGCAAAATGCAATGCCATGGAACATCTGGGAAAATGCCACAAAAAACTGTTTCTTTGCCTTGTTGACCCCTCCCCCTTCAGCCCCTTACACCCCGCCTCCTGAAAGTTGGTCCCCCCCCCCCCTGGGTGGTCCATAAAAGGTTGGACATCTGGGCAACTTGATCGCTATACACACAGCTGGGCCGAACTCCCCCTCATTTACAAGAAGCAAATTGAGGTTGTTAGGCAATATGCGGCCACTCTCTTTCCAGCGCCGACCTCATCGGTATTCTTATTGATTTGACCGTTGCAATGGGTGCTTTGTGCCACGTATCTAAATGAATCATCCGCTGAGGCGCCATCTTGCAACTTGAGCTGATAATAGGGGCACACACACCGGCAGCAACGTGCGATTCCAAAAACTCACATACAAACCCCATCTTGGGGGGAATTTTCAAAGCAAGAACATTCCTATCTCCGATTCTCAGCATAATGGAAACCCACATAGGAAGGATCAGTAGACACTTGTGGTAAGGATTGAGCTACAACCGGGCCAACCAACACGAAGACTTCCCTAAAGTGGGCTGGCACAAATTTGATGAGGGCAGCAAGGGGTTACAAAGTATAGAAGCATTGACACAAGCACGGTGGCACATAGATTGGGCAAATTTGCCTGGGTTGTTGGGGCCCTTGTAGCAAATGCATGGACTTTGAACAGTAGGTAGACAACCACAAGCATGGTGGTGCACAAAAAGGGTAGATCCACCACAAGTGATCCCGGATTGTTGGCAAGAGAACATGCAACGTGCAATGCATGACAATCGACCACAAAGAATCTCATTGGTTGTTGGGGTCCGTATGGGAAATGGATGGGAGGAATTGATTGCGATAGGACCTCCAACATTCAAAATTTCATTAAAATTTAATACACTGATGAGAGCTTGGCGGCACACGGACGGGATGCGACCAAAAGGGCATGACATGGGCAAGGGCCCACCACTATTACAAGGACCAACGTTCCTTGTAGGATGGGGTGCATAATGGGGTGCATAGGGTGCATGTTCCTTTGGCTACGGAGACATCATTTGTGATGAGAGACACATGAAATGTTGTAGGCGTTGGGGACAAATTTCAAAAAATGTTCCACGACGCGCACGTCATCCGTAATGCGAAGAACAACTCATTGGGCTCTGGGGACACACACAACGCACAGGACGCGTCATGTACCACAGTAGCATGCGTTGTGTCACCATCAGTTGTGAGGGATCGGGGGGTGGTGGGCCGCGTCCTCACAGTTGGGTATCCAGCCTACGCAGTTGTTCAAGCACGGTTCGCACTAGTCCCATAGGTAGGGATGGGAGAGGCCTCCGCCGCCTTGACCGCCTTGTTCCGCCCCGTCACGCCCACGACAAACTACACGTCGTGGGCATCCCCAAAGCACTTGATGTGCATGTGCTTCCCGCACACCCCGCACGCCCAACGCGTAGTCGCGTTGCAGCAATGCGTGCACAAGAGGCGGCTCGCAAAGCGCTTCGGCGCATGCACCGTGGTGACCGCAGCGGTTGGCGCTATGTTGTTGAACTCTCTGCCACTAAAGTGCCCCATTGGATGCCCCATTGGAATTCCCACATGGTGGTCTTGTCGTACACCAAACCCAACACCTTTGCGGTGGCAAAGGCATTCCCGGCTGCTTACCACACCATGAAGGCAACCACGGTGTGGCTCCACGTCATTTGCCTCCCCAATTGCTGCAATGGTAGCGCCATTTGGTTAGCACCATCTACGGCACGGGACAACTCCCGGCAACACACCGTGACTAGAGGGAGAGGTTTCCCTCTCCGGTCTTTTGGCACCTCCTCCCCATACCAACATGTTGGTAACAAAGGGGACCAAGTGTGGGAGTTTGTGTCCACCTTGGGTTCTTGAACACGGCAAGTTCATAGTCCATGGTTGAAATTCTTGGAACTCCGCTTGCCGCACGAGACTCCACGTCTGCTGCTCACGCTCCTCTGTCACCCTGTGCTCGGCCTGGAGCATGTACCTCAATAGCCTGGCTGCGCGGAGGGTGCGGTAATACTTGTGGATCAACTCTTGTAGATCCATATCCATCACATCCTTGACGTGGAAGGCTCAGACATCCAAAATGTCCAACCTCGGCGCCCAACGGCCGATCCCACACTCGTCCCGACTACCGAGTGCACCCCGAGCTTCCCGTCTGGAAAGGCTTGCCAACGGGATACCCTCTGGTTTTGACTTGGGGTCCTCCATCTTGAACCCCTCGGCCGCCACACACCCACTAACGCAATTGGCAACTCGACGAAGAATACTCTTGGCGGCGCCCTCCGCCCCAGCGGTAGGGTATAGCACCTGGAAATGCTCCATTGCCTTGGTGACTGAACTTCAGTTCTTCGTTCCATAGGACAGCATGGACTAGATCGTTTAGGGCTCGGCCAAGCTTCCAAGGCGGAGGGCCCTGTGGATGCTGTTCCCCGCCGTTCCTGGCTGGGGCATGCTGTTGGCTTTGGTGGGCCGGTCCCTCGCCGATCCTGGCGGTGGGCCCTGTGGGTGCTGTTCCCCGCCAATCCTGGCTGGGGCCTGCTCCTGGCTTTTAAATTGGTGGGGTGGTCCCTCGTTAATCTTGGCGGAGGGCCCTGTGGGTGCAGTTCCCCGCCAATCCTGGCAAGGGCGTGTTGCTGGCTGTCGTGGGGTGGTCACTCGCCAATCTTGGCTGAGGTCCCTATGGTTGCAGTTCCCCGCCAATCCTGGCTGGGGCTTGCTGCTGGCTGTCCGTGGGGTAGTCCCTCGCCATTCCTGGCTGAGGTCCCTGTGGGTGCTGTTCCCCGCCAATCCTGGCTGAGCCCTACTGTGTACCCGTCGTGAACCGGCCGTTTGAATGGGACATTCACGGTACAGCACCTCTGCAAGCAAGGGAATCGACCTTCCCAGTGGTCCAACTCCGTGGGAACTCTCCTACCTGGTGCGCGTAGGTTGCCAATACCAGGGCTCTAAAGATTGCGCACAAAAGCTGGCGGCCTATGGCAGCTTCCGAGGGTTGCAACGCTTTGTGGACTGTTGAATGTGGCGAATGCAAGTCACACATCGACGGAGGCACTGCTGCACATATTCCTTTGTCTACGGAGACATCATTTGTGACGAGAGACACATGAAATGTTCTAGGCGTTCTGGACGAATTTAAAAAAAGGTTCTACGACGCGCACAAC